>MU226346.1:500509-519604 GCA_018584345.1 Thuja plicata | reverse complement strand
ATATATATATAAAACAGAGGGCATGTACACATAAAATATTTAGAAATAATGTTTAATAAAATTTAATCAATGGAATGAAAGTGCTAAAAGTTCAATGCAAGGAATATTGAATTCTATAATTTTTATTCTAACTTTTTTAATAAAAAAATAAAACAATGAATAAATAACACAAATTCAATTCAATTCAACACTACTCATTATTATAATATATGGACTTATATGTTGATTAAATTAACTACGCAATATTATACCTATTGTATGACCAAGAATTAGAAGGGGTTTGCACAATTGCTTGTCAAGATATATTTGAGAATGATTTCCATATGTTTTCAAATCTTTTGTATGAAGAGGAGGAAATATTTTCAGATAATACATGTGATACTGAGACAAAATCATACAAATTGTGTGAATATATGTCATTGCTAGGAGAAGTAATCAAAGAAATGAATAGCGTGTCAGATCATGATATCATATAAATATTGGCTATGGATTGTTTATAAGGATGAAATAAAAAGTGACAATCAATGTCTCTTGATTGACATGGAACATAAAAATAAGATAAAACCAATTACTTTTGAGTAGATGTTGAGAATGGTTGCTACTATAGAAATGACCAAAATCGAACATGCCAACAATAATGCAAAAAATGGTGATGTCATTGATGGATGTGAAAAAGATAGTGACATGGTGCAGCCTATAAAGGACATATGTGCAAAAGGAAATCGTAGTTGCAACATTACAAACTCCAATGGAGATGAATTCATTGAAGACGAAATCATCACTTTGAAAGAAGATTGCAATAATGAACACATTGCTAAGAATGTGATATATGATCTAAGTATTCTTATTCCTTATTGGAAGTAAAGAGTGCATCAACAACAAATAAAGCAAAGGAGCAAGTGAACAAATAATAGATCTATTGATGGCTAAATACCAACATGATTGATAAGGTGAATAAAGAGATTTCTTTTGACAATGATGACAAATTTTGTAACTATAATTATGCATTTTATGATAAATACAAAAGTTAATATATGGAATTTCATTTTGACAAAGAAAGCTCATCCCTTGCACCTCTATGATTGTAAATAATTATAAATAAATTATAATAAATAAAAAAGAGATGAAATCAATACAAATCTCCTTATTGCATTCACTTATCATGCTAACATCAATTAAACTAGATAAGTACATAAATCCACTTTATTACTTTAACATCAATGAAATTAGAAAGTTGATAAATCCACTTCCTAATTAGAGTAATATTGTTTGATCCATTTTTCTGTTAAAAAATAAGGTACTTCGACGCTGACTATTTTCAAAGAAAAGCAAAAAAATGGAGAAATTCATCATTAAAAAAATTAAAAAGTAGATGATGCATAAACTAAAATAACTAAAATAACTAACCCTTAAAAACTGGTTTTTGACTTTCTAAACGTTCAAAACCTTATTTTCTATTCTCCTCCACGTGATTCTAGGGTTCCAATATTCTTAGACGTTGGCAAGGAAAAAAATGCTAGCACTATTATTAAAGTGTGGGGCCCATCATAGTCAATATGACACGTGCCAATTTAAACTAATTTTTTTTTTTATATATACTGTATACAGGCGCTTTTTTGTTTTTTAATATATCAAGGTTCGAGCATGTGCATTCGGGCTGCGTGTTTTTGAACTTGGAAAAAGGTGTCGAGTTCGATTCCTGAGGGTAACATGGAGGAAGAGCCGAAGACGAACCCTGCAATAGGTATCTTACGTATTACGAATCAAACTTTGAGGGCACTTTTGTAAAATTTCATTTAGCATAGCTTTCTCCTTTTGTTGATTTTTGCGTAAATTTACTGTTGGCCTACATGAATTATCTCGTATCGTCTGATTTTAGAGCATTCTAGTATTTGCACTAGATCGAAGAAGTTTGTGTTGGAATTTTTCAGTTTGATTACTGCACTGCTTTTTACGAGTTGTTGCCTTCTTTAACTAGGTTTATTCATAGGTTTTGATGGAATACATATATAATTTAGAACTCGATAACTGGAATATAGAATTTGATAAGTAGGAGTTTTTAAGTTTTAGCTGACATCTTTTGTGTTGAAGGTGTTTTTCTGCTTTTCCTTTTGCTTCAATTTTGGTTGAATAGAAGTTTTTGAATTTGATTTTGCCAAATTTACATGAATATTGTCATATATTTGTGATTTGAATGTGATTATTGACGAACTTTAAGTGAATTTGTTTTCTGTAAAAGCAGGATTAACTCCTCAAAATTTGTTTAAATAAGCGCTGCTTCAGTATTTGAATTTGACTGTTGTACAGCTTGTAACTGATTTTTTCTTCTGTTAAATAATTTTTCTCCCTCTCAAATTTTGACTAAATGTATGTGATTTTGAATTTTATTCTTTGCAGCTTTGATTTGAATTTGGTCTCCTGTTAAAAAGATATTGTATTCAATGTTCATTAAATGTTGGTTATGGATATGTGATTTGAGTTTGAGCATTGGCATTCTTTAAACTGGAATTTATGTTCTTTTAAGGAATAATTATTTACTCCTTAAACTTTGGTTGTTTAGAATTTGATCGTTGGCACTTTTTAACTATATTTTCCGTTCTCTCATTGAAGGATTATTATTCCCCATTCAAAAGAACTAAAATTATAAAAATGTTATGCGCATGCACCCTTACACTGTTATAGAGCATTTCCATTAGGATGAAAATATGCCATTGCTATGTTTTCATCTGAATTGATTTAGACCTGGTCTCACAATAATCTTGGGCCATGGCTGAGGTGAAATTCAGTCAGGAATAGTGAAAATTGAGTTGGCATTGGCATTTTAAAACTGGAATTTATATTTTTTAAGGGACAATTATTTACTCCTCAAAATTTGGTTAAGCTCATTCTGTTTAGAAATTGATCGTTGGCAGTTTTAAACTTGATTTTGTGTTGTTTCATTGAAGGATTATTATTCTCACTTAAAAGAAATAGAAATATTATGTGCATGCACCCTTGCACTGTTATATGTAGCATTTCCATTCGAATGAAAATATACCAGTGCTATCTTTCATCTAAATAGATTTAGATCTGGGCCCATAATAATCTTGGGCCATGCTGAGGTGAAATTCAGTCAGGAATAGGGAAAATGAGTTTATTTTACTCGAATTGAGCTCTTTATCTTAAGAGACGAATGCAATATGTGAAGGGTAAGAAGGTGTCTAAAATATCAATAAACTTTTATTACTTTAAGGTCTGTGCAACAAGGCCTTAACCTAGATGAGGACTGACTTTAAAGGATTCCAGAGCTTGCTACTGATTTTAATTGTTAATCAAATAAAACAAAGTATTTCTGAATAGAATACAGTAATTTTCTTATATTATCTTGTAATTGTAAGTGCTCAAAATAGAATGGGGCAACATAACATATCTGATGAAGATTAAGAATCCTTCATAAGCCTAAATGGCATTTTGCAAAACTAAATGTGTGGCAGCTTATATTTGCCTCCAAGTTAATGCCCTATTTGTCAAGGTTTTGAAATCCTCTAGATGCCCCTAGTTTTTACCCAGTGTCAACTTGTGTTTTCCTCATTTGTCCTTCAAAATTAATCTTCTTATTCCTTGTGCCTTTGCACTTTTGCTGTGATGAATGAATTTTCACCATGGTATTTTAGCTTTTGCCATGGCATTTTACCCACTGGCTGCTGCATGTGTTCTTTTGTCCTAGTCAATTTGTGAATTTGTAACCATTGAAAGCGTTGATTTTGTGCAAAGTGGAAAAATCACACAATTTGTTTGTACACACGACTTCTCTTCAAAACTCTAGTTTCTTTCAGTTTTTTTTCCTCCTTTAGTTAAACCCAATTTAGATTTATGTTTTATGTTTGTGATTTTTTTTATACATGTTTACAAAAAAGCCTATCCGAGTCATTGTGACCCAAAATATTGATATTTGCAACCAGTACTCTGCAGCAATTACTCTTGCTTGACCATTGTGAAGAGCTGATAGTCTTTTTTTGGCACATTCAGCCATCATGAAGCCTGGGCTCCTTCTGGAACCTTTGCTTTCTTCTTCCTTCACATTTGGAGATTTACCTACACTCAGCTGCCAAGAAAGATGAGGATTGAAGAACACGATTCTCAGGACATATTGCCAATTCAAAGTTTTCCTTACATCTTCATCCCATCTAGCTGTACATTTTGATCATTTATTGTAGTTTCTTTTGTCAACGTATAAATATTTTGAGTAGGAAAGATAGAACAAGAACTAGGACATCTTCTATTTCTTTGTTTTCTATTGTTTGTGTTTATTGCTATTGCTTATATATATCAAAAACCAAAAAAAGACATCTACTTTCAAAGAATAGGATTTGTTGTTTTTATTGTAAAAGAAGATCCTCCTTTCCTACAACATTAAAAATGCTTATTCTTAAAATTCAAAGAAAATCTTCTACATTGGATTTCTTCTGAAAGAACCTCTGAAAACATCTCAAAGGAACTATTGGAAGAAGCACTACGAGGATCTTTAGTAAATTCAAACTTTAGAAGAAAATCAGATTTATTTAAGACAAAAAAGAAATTAACAATATTGTGTTTCCTTTTAAAAGAATTTTATTGCTTGCTGTGGTTTTGCTTGGATAAGGATTCATGATTTCTAGACATTAATTATCTTTTAAGATGCAACTTTTTAGGAAAAGCAATTGAATGCTAATGTGTTTATTTAGAAAAACTTAAAGCTAGTTGCATCTTGTAAAATTTGGCTATGGAGATAGCCACCCAAAATCTAGAAGCCTAATGGAAAGCACAAGAATAAGAGAAGATCAATATGACAAGAATAAACTATATTCTCGTCAAGAATTTACTAGAATGGAATGAATGTAAAAAGGAGATTCCTTGGCTAAGTAGGTCAAGGTGGGAAATAGAAAGGCATAAGCTTATGACAATTGTCTTAATCTTATGACATGATACATAAAGTGTTAACTCATCACCCACATAAGGTGGAAAAGTGATAGTATGATAAGTCCATTGAAGGCGGAGGTTCCGCATAAAGTGGGAATGTTTCTGTGTGGTCCCTAAGCGAGCTTAAGTAACATTTTATGACTTAGAAGAACTTAGTAGTTGCAACACTTAAATAGACCAACACCCCACCTTAAGTGCAACTTAGGGAGAATGTACACAAATGCAAACAATGCAAGATGGATCGTGGCTACTAGGCCATGTTAGGTACCCATGCACTAATGTAATGCAATCTCTCGCAAATGGAGAAAAGGATAAAACCCAGTGGGAAAAAACTTCTCCCCAAAAGAGAGATGGAAATACAAAATACTCTGAAAGAATAATGAGAAGGACAAAACCCTATGTGAGGAAAATGTCCCCCCCACGAGAGAGAAGAAGAGAGACCATGTAGCCCCCTCTCAATGTAGAATGTGATGTGCACTAATGGGAGATGCTCCAAACTAGATGTAGAAGATGGTCCACAATCATTGAACAACATTCCTTGCCTTAGGAAGAAGCAAAACCAAAGGTGTATGTATGAAGTCTCCCCAATCTTGAAAGAAATATGCAGGTTGAAATCTCAAAATTTATGGAGTCTTTGAAAATCGCTCAAGGGTCACCATGTCAATGTTGAAAGGTGTCCCCTCCAAATCAGGTTTACTAGGCCACACTGCTGAAAAGACAATCCATGGATCTAGTGATGATGAATGTAGAACAAGATCCAAAGATTCAAGAGTCTTCTTTGAAGATAAAGAGGCCTCCTCCAAATGTTTTTCCAAAGTATCCACTCTCATGTCAAATTGTGATGGATGATCATGTAGAGAATGAACAAGAGGGTCAGAGTGTTCCCTCACAAGAGCTGAAGAAGGATCATCTCCACCAAAGAGAAGTTGTATGTCATCAATGGAGTCTCCCAAATTTGCAAGATATGACTCCACAAATGTACCTGCAATGTCTATCAAGTAGTCATCCCAAGGCATTTTATCTAGAAGATAATGTATATCTTGCTCTATTGAATCATAAGAAGCCAAAACAATAGCAACACAAGCATCGTTAGGAGCAACAGTAGATGTGATATCAATAGGAGGAGATAGAATGCAAGGCTCAAGAACTGGATCACATGTGAGAATAATCAAGTTCAAGTAACCAAAGTTATCCTCAAGATGTGAATCCAAACTAAAAGTGTGATCATCATTTGAAGAATCAAAGTCATAATCTGGAAAGGAGTACAACTGAGATGCATGATCCACCACCCTTGTAGCAATGATCGCTCCACTCTCCAAGTCTCTGATGACAATTGAATTAGGAGTTAACTTCATAGTCTTCCTTGCTACAACATGAATGATTTGATAGATGGAAAGGAGATTGTTTGTCAAGCGAGGTATATACAAAACATCATTGAAGTGCCATCCCCAATATCAATAGATCCCTTCCCAATTACATTCATATATGTATGATTTCCCATCAAAATAGGCAGCATGTTGCAAGGTTCAAATGATGAGAACATAGATTGCGAAGATGCCATATGGTGACAAGCTCTTGAATCTAGAAGCCATCTCCCTGAATCATGACCTGTAGCAGCAAAAAGAGCTTTTCGTTTGTTCTTACTTGTCCCAAAAGTATGACTCTTTTTCTTATCAAATTCTGTGTGTTTGGAAGAACAAGCTGAAGTAGACATTCTAGAAGGCAAATTGATTATTTTCTTCTCAAGAAGCCATCTCCCTAAATCATGACTAGTAGTAGCACAAAAAGCTTGTCCTTTATTCTTACTTGTCCCAACAATATGAATTTCCCTTATCAAATTCTGTGTGTTTGAAAGAAGAAACTGAAGTAGATAAGATAAATCTATTAATGTCTATTGAAAGACCACAAAGGATCAAAGGGACTGCCGAGTACATCAAAAAGGGGGGCCAATCCGCAACAGGGACACCAAACAGTACCCTAAGAAGAAAGCAACAATTGAAAATAAAAATAGAGAGAAGGGTCCAAAAGGAAAAGAAGAGAAATCCTCCCGAACCCAATTAAGGATTTTGAACAGCCGTGAAGAACTTCTGAATTGAAGGATAAGCAATAGGACTAGTTAGAACCTTGGAAGAGGAAGGCTACTGCAAAAAGAAGCTTGTCCTAGGCCTCATAGATATGGAATAAGGTGTAGGCCCAATCCGACGCTTGGTACCCCGTGCTGAATGAAGCCCTGTGAAGAAGGAAGTAATGAGCTGGTAGGGCGGGGGTGTCACAGGATGCCGATGCTGGAGTGCGTGGGCCTGAAGCCTAAGGGCTTTCTGAAAGTAAAGGGCAAGGCACATCTGGTTTGTATAGCTAAAGAAGGTGGAGAGCAACTACGCCTCCCTAAAGAGGCAGTTTAACCTTCCTCTGATCTCGTAGTATAGAGGACANAGATGAAGTGCTCCTCAGACTCGACCTCCCCAATGCTCCAAGTCTGACAAATCCTGTGCACCCTGTCAATATGATGTTCGGTCTCGCAACGGAGCCGATGCAAACCCACTCTTAAGGAGCCAAGGGGGATCCTGAGGGAATGAGGCCAGTGATGGGATAAGTAGGAAGGGCAGACAATGAGTCTGGCCTTTAGATCTAGAAAGTTCTCTGCATAAAAGGTCATCTTAGGGCGAAGGCCCCCTTGGGGGTTAACCCAAATAGTGTGAATGAACTGCCTGTAAATGTCATCTTTGATGTACCTATTCAGCTCCTAGCGAGGGGGAAGAAGATGGGGGGCATCGAGAGAGTACTGAAAGGCAGGAAGGCGATCCATAACAATCCCAATAGACCCAAGAAGGGCCAAAGTCTTAGCAAACCAACCGCGAGCTCGACCAGAGGAGACAACAGAAGCATCGATAGACTCTGAAGAACAATAGGTAAGGCCCATAGGTAAGAACTGATAGACGTCGGCCCATTTGTAACCTTCGGGAAGTTTCCCGAAGCCCATTTATAAGGCCGAGTTTGGCATAGTTGTAGGCATGGTGAATCTTATATTTTCTTTGTATTTGCAAATTCCATTTGCAGTTTGGCGTTGTTGCAGTTTTGGAGGTGTGATATCCTCTCTATTCTATATATGCAGTTTCGGCGAGAGTAACTCCTCACCCTATTTTACCCATTCTCTGAATCTGTCTTATTTAAAAGCACAACTATTTATCTACCCAATTATTGTCTCTGTGTTGTTGACCTGCATTATATTTTGGCAATAATAATAATCATCGGGACATCGAGATATTAGCAAGGCATCAACTGTCGAAGGTGAATATTAATAGTTCCAGGCCTGTACAAAGTTAGAAAGAGTTGTTGACGTATGGCCAGAATCGTACACAGTGTGCCTGCCGTACGTGAGAACAAGTTGCCATCGTAGTTGCATTGGGGTCGCCGTACGGTCAAGTCTATACGCCTGGGTTGTTGTTGTACAGGCTGTACGCTTGGATTGTTGTTGTACGGTGTGGCCTGGATTGTGGTCGTACGGGGGTGGGCCACCGACTGTACGCTGAGTTGTTGACCATACGGGAGACACACACCGTACACCTTGGATTCAACCGTATGGGTGTGCCATTGAATTGTATGCCGACGGTAGTGGTTGTACGACTGCTATTTCCTATTGTACGGAAGGGGTTGTTGGAGTGAGGTGTTGATGCGAGTTTTGTTCCACTTACATAGCATGCATGATTAAACACTCAATGCTTCAAGGTGAAACACAGAACATCAAACCCTCTCTTGAACAAAGTCATCTCCCATGCTAAGCTTTGCAATTCGAGACCATGGAATGACTCCAAGGTTCCTAAAATTTGTGGATATCTAGCTCAGTTGAAATGATGTGATTCGTTGGTTAATCACTTAAGGGGACTTACGCTATTTTCTCAATCGGTAGTCACACTTAGCTTTGCAATGTATACTCAAATATCTCTCTTGACTTCAATTTTACTTTTCAACTTTCTAAAACTACTTATACTACTTCTAACTATGAATGGAAGGATTAGCAGATGGACTAGGACTCTACTAAATGAAGTCTTGTCAGCGACCTCAACCTCACTCAGTGCAAAGCTTCAAAGGATCTCAAATGGTTTTCAAATCAACATCTTCTCCTTAATCCAACTTGGAAGTACAAACTAAGGACCCGACGCCAATTGAACTTGAGTGCAATGACTAGCTTACCACACAAGGCTTCCTTACAATCAACAAGGAAGCTAGTGGCCTAGTATACTTGAGTCAATCCAATCAAACATCCACCAATACTTGAATGCAATCTACAATCTATCTCTACTCTTACTTTAACAACTTGAAATGAAAATCCTCTCTTAATTATGGAAGAAGAGTACCATGCAATAACACAAAGTTGATCAGACTTAATCACCATGCAAAACACAACAATGACAAGTAGAGCAATTTTGGCATTATATTAGCAACAATTTTCTCCAACCACCATTACATATGAGAGCAAATGGCCTTATATAGGAGGCCCAAGTACAATGAACGACCAAGATTAAATTAGAATATGTGGCCCAGATTAAATCCCATAAACCCTAACCAGGATTACCAAATTTTCAACCAATTACAAGAGGGCACCAAATCATAGGCCAATAAGAAAATTACAATGATTTTTCAACCAATGAGAAAATAGGACACTTGGCGTGTTGTGATAGCTTGTGCTTGAAATTTGAATTTTCTGATTGGAGGAGACAATTAACTGCCGCCTCATCATTTTTCTCTTCTCTATCTTTGTCCTTAGAAATTTTCTCATTGCCACGCCTTGAACTTACTTGAAGTGATGAAGCCTTCATGTAGTTGGATCTTGAACCTGGCTTGGACGTCCTTCCCACTTGAGATCTTGAACTCTTGAAGCCTTGGGGCTGCCTTCTTGTTGGGGTGATGATGGAGGATATGTATACTATCAATACTTTGATCTTCTAAGTTTCTCCAAAAATGAATTTCAACTCAGCCTCTCTCCTTCATATCCACCTTTCGCTTTGGTTGCCCTTCTTTCCATTCGAGAATTCCTCAAGCTTGAACTTGGCACCATCTCCCTATCAATCTGCAAGAGCCAAGAAAACTTGTCATAGCTCGCATGATTTGATAAAACATTGCAAGCCAGAACATTGATCAAGTAAAATTGAATTGAATTAAGATGTTAGCATTATATTTCTATCCAACTACAACATTAGAACCTCCTCCAAAACATGATTTCAAGAGCCAAGATCCGACAATCGAATGAATCTAAATCTAGCTCCAATCTGATCAACATGATAAGGTATGACATAAAGATGCAACTACTCAACCCAGGTCAGCATTTGTAAATCCTCAAATCAGACCTCTAGAACATGGCAACCAATCCAACTTACCTCTCCAAACTGGAATGAAAACTAACTCCCCAACGAAAGAAAATTCTGGAAATGCAAATGGGGAAGGAGAAGTCTTCAAATGCTTTCAAAACTGAGATTAGGTAAGCTTCGAATTCTGGAAATGAAGAACAAATTAGCACAATGACTGAATCTGGAAATGAAGAAGGGAAAGAGAAGTCTTCAAATGTTTCAATTTTGATTTCGCTCCACCCCTTCAATTCTGATTCAAATGCAAAGAGGAAATCAGAATGTCTAATGATGATGCCTCGTGAAATGATGGCATTGTGAGGGCTGCTATCTTCTCTCCACTTTATCAAATTCACTGCTTGCCCAGGTGAAGAAAGAAATTCGCTTCTAGCTGTCTGATATAGATGTTAAAATATCGAAATTGGATGCCCTAGCCTGCTGCTTATGCAATCCCAGAATCTGAAAATGATGCCAAGAAAGTTCGCTGGTCTCCACTCAATCAAATTTGCTCTCCCCAAAGCTTTTAGACACAAGAAAAGTCGCTCAAAATGGAGAGAAACGAATCTGCATTTGGTAAAAATCAGAGGTTGTCTACACTTGGAAATGGAGTGCTAGAAATGGTGATTAGGAAAATCGCCCAGCCTGCCCAATGAAATTCGCATCCCTCTTGAAACCCTCTAATCAGGAAAATTTCGCACCCTTGGAGAAAAAAATCAGACCTGCTCTTAGTAAAATCAGGACTTGTGTTGTGAATTTGCAAACTGACATTGGAAAATGTCTCTTATATATATCCATCAATTTGCCAAAAGGGGACGACTTGTATGGGGTAATTAAGAATTTCAAATAAAATCGTGGGGAAATAAATGCACCACTTAACAAATCCACTCAAGCCGACTTGAAGGGGGAAAAAATAGATTAAATCAATCAGCCTTCCTCTAATTTCAAATTTAAAAAAGGTGAAGAGGGGGGGCTAAAATAAATCGAATTTTGCAATAGCATGAGCCCAAAATGAAAATGAAATGAACAGCCCCTTAATTAAATTCGAAAACCAAGGAGGGAAAACCAAAATTAAATCAAATTTGCTCTTTAAGACATTGAATTCTGTGCCCTCCAGCCCATACATTTCACATAGGGCTGGTCTTATCCTTTTGAAATTTGATTTATCTCTCCAAGGGCCACACGTTTCATATAAGGCATGGTTGATTTGAATTTGTAAAACACAAGCCTCTATTAATTAAATCGAATTTTGCAAGCATGGGGGTTTTAAATATTAATTAAATCGAAATTACCATCATGGAGGGTTTAAAATGTTGAATTTGGAATTTGTTAAAGGGCAGCCCCAAGACCATCTTCAAATTTTACACCAAGAGCCATTAAAAAAATACTTCGAAAATTTCCACTAGGACCCCAAAAGATTTCAAACTTACAAGGGTGGATTACCCCAAAATTTCATAGAAATTACAAATCAAAGGCCCCAAATGGATTTCGAATTTGTCCTAAACATTATTTTGGCATAGAAATCGAAATTAATGGGAGATGTTGTGCATCGAAATTTGTAACACATGCCTTGGTGAAAATCGAAATTACTTAACTTGATCTTGCAAGATGTAGCTTGTTGAAAATATAGGGCCTGCGAGAACCACTTCGCCAGAAAATAGGGCCTGCAAGAACCAGTCTGCCAGAAAATAGGGCCGGCGATAACTACTCAGCCAGAAAATAGGGCCTGCGAGAACCACTCTGCCAGAAATGAATTTGGGCGAGGTAGTTCACACAAGTTTTTGACACAATCACCCTTCCAAATTTGAAACTTGTAAGGACTAGCATGCCAGAAATGAATTTGGGCGAAGGGGTTGTGCAAGACTTGACAGAGGTAGCCTTACCAAATTTATTTCTCAAATTTCTTAAGTCCAAAATTTTCTCTTTTAAATCCAAAATTTGCCTTGCAAGGTTAAATCGTCCAAAGTGCCTTAGGCAAAAATTAATTTATTTCACCAAAATAATAATTCCATTTTATGCCAAGTTGAAAATTTGTAAGTGTTGGATCAAGTGTCATTGATGTCAAAATATGTTAGCAACATTTTGTATCATGCAGATATGAGTCTTCAATAGTAAAGTTTCTGAAGGTGAATTTGTCCAGATGCCTTTGATATCTATAGGATCTAAATATTTGACGACGACTTAAAAGACATTGGAAAGAAAAAAAACAGCAATGAAGGAAAATGATTTATATAGTGAAAAACAACAATCACATATAAAAGACAAATGGAAGTATGTAATGTCCCCTTTCCTACAGTAATGCATTTTATGCCGGATTAGCCTATCTAGCCATCCGGATAGTCTAATGGCCACTTTTCATAGGATGCCAGTCAGTCACAGAGTTACTTGGGCCTTTATTTAATATCTGAGTTCAGACTCTATAGTTGGGATACTTTATTTTATAAAGTTATATTATAAAGTCACTTTAATATTATAACTTTAAGTTACTTTATTTTATAAAGTGACTTAAGTGACTAAAAGAGGAAAGTGCCTTTTTATCCCACATTGTCTAGTTGATGTAATGGCTCTCATTTTGAGGTTATAAAGGAAGGAGATCTTCCTTGGGAAAAGCACAATGAGAATTTATAAAAGTTAAAGATTTTATATCTGGTTGCTTGAATGTGACTGATTTCTTGAGGACATAGCCCCTTAAGAGTTTTATGGAAATTGGACGTAGCCCCAATCCTCCATCTTGGTGAAATCACCCAGGTTTCACAAGTGAATTCAATTGTCATAGTGGAAGTACAGACATCAGCTTAACTTGCATTTAGTATTCTGAAATGACAAGCATAAGAACAAATATTCATAGAAGGAAACATCACGTAGCAAGCTGGAAATCACAGGAGATTGTTCTTAGAACGTGGCCCTATCATTTGTGTGGTATCTTCAGCAAGGACCACGGTTTGTAAATCAGAAATCTTTCTTTCCTTCATTCAGCATGGCAACAGATTGCAGAGTTGACGTGGAAGACTAGCGTGAATCTACTAGAAGACTCGGGCCATATCTCGGGAACTCTCAAGTCCAGCTCATCCGCAAAGTGTGGGCCGAAATACCAGTGCGTGGAAGTGCAAGGCCTCCACCAGCACTCCCCTAGCTGAGTACTGGCTGAAGCAGTCGCGTGAGAGCCCAGGCGCAGCTAATGAAGGCAGCAGTCAGCAGATAAAGGGGCAGATTCCGCCAGACCCAGTGCGCGGGCTATCCCAACACAGCGAGGAGACCATCTCTTGCATGGAGGTCTGCCAGTCAGCGGTTGACGTGAGGGGGTTCCTCTTCACTGTCGCGCGGGCCAGCTATCCCAGCCGCGTTAAAGCCAGTCGAACGTGTTATACCAGGTGCATAAACCGGTTGACTCATCTAGTCTTATTTTTAAATACAATAAGATAAATCTGGAAAAGAATTCGACATCCAGTTTATGTATTCGAACTGTCATTGTGCTACATTATTAAATGTTCATGTTTTGCAAGCATATCTATTAATTGGAGTTCTTAATCAATTTAGTTCCGGCAGTAGTATTATGTGTGAGTTTATCCTCGGTATTCTATGCATTATACATTGAGAAGTAAACAGAATTGAATACAGTCACATTATTCTCAACCTTGAACAAGAAACCGTCCAAATCCATGAAGTATTGCAGACAAGTGTCAGTTACAGTCAGTTAGGAACTTTACAAAGTAAAGTCTGTTGAATTTAGTAATACAAACAATTTTAATATGCAAAATGACAATTGTCGTGTGGTGGTTCGAAATCCCTTGTGCCTGCGTTAAAAGTTTATTGAATTTTAATAACTGGTGCTTATCGGGAGGTCGCTGTGTGTCTGCCAGCCCGATAAAAGACAAATTTATCGGGTCTTCATGCTTTGGCCTGCCACGTCAAAGCAAACATAATAGTTGTCGAAACTGTTAATCTGTATGCCTGTGTGGCATCTTGTTACGGTGATTAGTATGGAAACAAACAATTAGGAATTGCTTCTTAATTTTGTAATTGATGTTTGGACTCTGTCTACACCTGGCAAATATCAAATGAGAGTATACAAAGGGCTGGATACATATTCGATCAAGTTGTCTAACTGTAAGCGGCTACTTCAAAATTAATTAATTGGTGGACAAAACAAATACAAAGTTTGGAAGTTGCGGAAGATGACATGCTGGAGGAACAGTTGAAGGGACACACTGGAACAACCAAACACGACAGTTGTAACCAAACACAAACTACCCAGTCTACAGTTTGCCAACCAATCGGTCTTTATAAATGTTCATCTATTCATCCGATGAAGGTGTGACTGCGATTGGAATGAAAGACATATCGTCTGGTTATAAATAGAAGTGTCTTGGAAATAATACAGTAAGTTGTTAAATCGTTGAAAGCATCAGTACAGCGGAATAAACAAGCAGTCAAGAAGAATATCAAATTTCAGTGAGTTGAATACCAGACATTGAGATCAGAAAAAAGAGCTTCTCAACAGCAAATCTGGAGGTATATTTTTATATATTCTTGTGGCGATAAAAGTGTTATATTCTGATATGATACAGATTATATATTTTTTCTCTACTATCGGAGGTATCGAATAAGTTTGTAACTAACAACAGGGATCTGGTCAGATTGAATCATTTTGCTGTTATATTGTTTCTCATTCACACAGAGTGCAGAGGTGGTAGTCTTCAGAGTTGCAGCTTTTATAGTATTTATATTCAGTTTTAACTACAACAAAACTTTATACATCTTGGATTGAATTCATTGAACAAAAGCTTATTATAATCAGTTCACAGTTTTGAGAGTACAAGGCTTTCTTTGTTTATGAGAAATTTTAGAGAGTTGTATTAAGTTCGGATTTGAGTTGAGATGTAATTTGTTTCCAAAACATTCATTTTTATTGTAATTGGGTTGAAGTCTATATTGTTTGAGTGGATGCTCAGTTTTGAAAAAGAGTTGTTGCTCTTAGAAAAGGGGTTGATGCTCCTAAGGGTTGAAGCCCTTAAAGTTGTAATTGGATTAAAGATTTGTGAGGCTGGATTAGGACGGTAGATCCTAGCAGTCCTCACCGTGGTTTTCTCCCACATTGGGTTTCCATGTCACATTTTTGTGCATTGTTGCTTGATGTTTGGTGCTTCTCTTATGTTTTGTTTTTGATCATTTCAATTGAAGTGTCTGCATAAAGTTTGAATTAAATTAAAAATTGGACTAGGGCTATTCACTACTAATTCATCCCCCCTCTTAATAGCGAATCTGTGTTCTTCAGTGAGAGGCAGCCTGCCAGAAATTTTTTCTTGTAAGAGGTGGTTTGCCAGAAATTAAACTTGATAGAGGTGGCCTGCTAGAAATTAAAACTTGACAAAGGTGGCCTGCCAGAAATTAAAACTTTACAGAGGTGGCCTGCCAGAAATTAAAACTTGATAGAGGTGGCCTCCTAGAAATTAAAACTTTTGCACCAAACTCTTTGTCCAAATTTTAAATTCAACTTCAAATTTTGATTTTAATTCCAAATTTCCCTTGTAAGATCCAAATGATTAAATTGCCTTAGCGAAAATTGATTTTCAAAATTTTCACCACTCAAGTCATGTTGAAATTAAACACAAGTTGCCTGTCAAAAATTAAAGGTGAGGTGGTCATGTTGTCAAAAAATGTAAGAGTGAGCTCGTTGAAAATAAAAATTTGTAATTACGAGCTCGCCAGAAATTAAATCTTGACACAACCATCACGCTAGAAAAAAAATGCAAGTTAAAATTTCAACTCCCAAAATCATGTCACAGTCACTATGTCGAAAAAATGACAGAATCACCATGCCAGAAATATGAAAATTTGCAAGTCGAAATTTAAAACTTGCAGAGTCTGCTGGCCGAAAATACCAAAGCTGGGAGACCAAATTCCACTTGAAAACCAAATTCTACACCTAGGCTCACAATTTCCTAGAATTTTAACCATCATCACAAATTCTATCTCTTAATCCAAATCTTCAATTTGGATTTGCAAAATCGTCATTCTCAGAAAATTACTAGACAGCCAAAATCTTGATTTTGCAAATCCCTGTCGTCTATGTTCAAAAAACAGATTGCCACGGGAAAATCAAACAGACTGGGGATCTAAAACCATCCCGCTCTCAAATCTCAAATTTCAAATCGGAGAAACACCAACAAGGCAAGTTCAAAGAGGGGTCCCCAAGAATTGGGGTGATAGTGTGAAAACCTCACAACATGACGGAGTGCCGTCAGGGGGTCGTACGGTTAGGGATTGCCGTGGGGTCATTACAGAACTTGACCCCTAGATATGTGTATGAGGATGAGATCTCCACCTCCAAACCCATGAAGAAGAAATGGAGGTGAGAGGTCTTAAGAGCCTTGAAGACCATCACCTTGGTCTTCCTCAAATTAACTGTCAGATGCCGCAACTCGCAAAAGGATGCAAGACCGTCTAGCTGTCTCTGCAAACCTTTGGGAGAGGAGGCTAAAAGAACAATATCTTCCACAAAGAGCAGACTAGAGATCAAAACCTGGTTAAGAAGGCAATCGTCCCCAGGAAGAGCATGGTCCTGAAGATACCTCTCCAGCTTGTCAATGTAGATATACCAAAGAGAGTAGGCGACAAGGGGCAGCCCTGCTTAACCCCAATAGTGCTCCTGATGAAGTCCGATAACCCAGAAGGGGTCTTGAGACGACCCAAAACCATCTTGTAGAGTCTCATGATAGCTGCCAAAAGACTCTCTGAAATACCGATATCCCGAAGCCTTTGGAAAAGGGCCGTCCTAGGGACAGATTCAAAGGTTTTGCGGAAGTCCACAAAGCAACAGTAGACCTTCAAGGAGCGACGGTGCGCCTCCTCGATAATGCCTCAAAGAGTCAAGATGTGACCATAGTCTGATAATCCGATCTCAAACCCGCTTGCCCCTTGGCACGGATGTGACGGTGATCCAACCCTCTCGATATAATAATATGAAGAGCCGTGGCGTAGAACTTGGAGAAGGTGTGTCCAACCATGATGGTCATGTAGTTATTTGGGTCCGAGGCGAGACCTACCTTGTGGATCAGATGGATGATGTGGTGCACTCAGGAAGGGGGGAGACCTGTGCAAACAACTTGATTGAAGAGATTGGCTAAATAGGACCCCAAAACTGTGAGGTTTTGTTTGAAGAACTCAACATGAAAGCCCTCCGCATCGGTCGCCGTGCTAGAATTCATAGCTCTGACCGCCTCCCTGATAGTGGTATATGAGAAAAGGTGACAGTGAGGGGGGGTGTGACCTGGAAAGGGTGCTGACCGGGGACGTCATATAGCGCAGAGGAGTGGGAAACTAGTAAACCGTGATCAAGCTTGGGTGGGAGGGGGTATGGCGGGGAAAGAGGGTACGCTAGAAAAATTTGGGGGAACTGTGGAGGGAGGCAAGGAGGATATGTTTGCGTTGGGAAATGTGAAGACGCTTCTTATGGCAGAGGAGCTGGCGGTAGGAGGTGTGAATTCATCAATATTCTTCTTATAACAATAGTGTTCTTCATGTTCTATCTTCTTGTAATATGCACAAGTAGGCTTCTCCTCTGTAGATGATTCCCCCTTAGCAGAGGAATTTTGAGATTCTTCAATGGAATTAGATGTGGATTGTGTGTTCTTCTTAGGCTTGTTCTTAGATTGCTTATGTTTCTTGTTGGAACCTATCTTATGACTAGCCACCAATGCATGTGACGATACTTAATCCCCATAGTAAACTGATGAATTAGAAAACAAGAAACAAAAATTGTGTACTCTAAAGGAAACTTGTCCAACAAATTAAAGACAATTGTGCATCCTTCTTATTAATGCCACAATGTTTGAGTTATACTCTTAGCTCATTTGCCTTAGTTACATAGTCTTGGATTGTATCAAAATTCTTAGTATTTGAATTTGTGAGATCATTGTCAAGTTTGTATACCCTAATCTCATCAACTTTTCCATACAATTGAGCAAGTTTTATTCCAAGCATCCTTAATTGTTCTACACTTATCAATATGAAATATAAGATCAATTTACATGCTCCTTAATGTTCCAAGAGCCATAGTACTTTTAATGAGCCAATCCATTTTCATATTAGGATTTGATGGTTCTTGAATAGTTCTATCAATGTAGTGAGTTAATCCTTTTTCCACTAGTTTATTCCATGCATTTATTTTTCATGTTGTATAATTATGTGGAGTTAAAAGAGGAAACTTAGGAGAACCCATGCATGAAAAGCAGAAGAGCACAAGAGAGAACTGAATGCACAATCACACAACACCCACCGCCCCCCCCCCAAAAAAAATCCACTCAATCAAAGAACCCCCTCAAAGCAAATGATTTGGCACTTTATACTTGGTTTGATTACAATGGCCACTTGCAACAAAGGCAAAGTGGACGTTTGATTTCAATGTTTACAATTGCCACAATCAAGCTATATCAGACTTAGATCAATATGCAAAAGAGCAAACTGTGATCTATGCATTACAATTGCAAAAATAGGCTAGAAAGGCCATGTGTTGAAAGTACGATAACTACAAATTGATAGCACCACTGTGAAGTAGAGGAAAAATCATGCACTTTCATATGAGCGTGAATGAAGCCATCGAATTTGCAAAAACAGAGGTTACTTTGTAGTACATGTGAAAAATTCAATTTTCTAAAAAATTAGGCACCAAAATTAGAAAATAATTGTGCCACTGTGAAGAGCATGAAATTCTAGCCCCAATCGAAAAAATTGTTTGAAATAAGGAGTTAAAAAGAGCAAGTAATGAGCGTTTGTAAATCAACTCAAAAACCAAACTGCCAATTTTGAGGGGGGGGGG
>MU226346.1:476992-490759 GCA_018584345.1 Thuja plicata | reverse complement strand
ACCCGTGCCCCTCAGTCACTCCGATACTCATGGCGGCAACAGTATCCTGAGCCTCCCTCCGTGCGGCTTCCTCTTTTTCCTTCCTTCGAACTTCTCTTGCTTCCGTCCGTGGGGTTAAGGTTAAGGACCCGAACAAGCTCCGTGTTTCCTCTAGGCAGTCCTCTTCACTTCTCCCAGCCTCTCGGTCAGATACCTCCAGACCCTCGCCTTCACTTACTCCCTTCGGTAGTCCTTCGGCGCGTCTTCTGTATCTCTCCTTGCGCTCGGCTTGCTGTTGTGCGAGTGCCGCTTTTCTATTGGCTTGTTCCTCCTCGAGTTCCTTCTTTCTATTTTTGTTCAATTGATTGGGCATGAATTCTTTGCTCACTTCGGACAATAATCAACACATCAATTTATTTTATTTTTTCCTTCCCGAGTACGTCTAGGCAACGGCGCCAAATGTTTACCCACTGGGGTAACCTGGTCTAATTGTAGTATGCACAGAACATGAATATATAAAGTAAAGGACAAGTATTCTATTTATTCCAGTTAAGTAATTACAACATTGTCTCCGCATTGATGATGCCTTACCTGAAGGTAATACAAGTATATAAAGGTCCGAAGGGATGCGACGGTTGACAACCGCACGCAACTCCCTAGCCTCCGGACGTAACTAATTCCCAACGGATACATCCGTACATTACACCCGACAACATTCACCACACAGCATAAAGTGTATATGCTTAACTTAATCACATCAATACCATTGAACAAAGAACATAACTACTCCGTAAATCGCTGCACCAATAATCTGTCCATCATACTCCAAAATGCATCAACAACCCCTCAACTTAGTTGCATAACCCCATTTTTAAAAGTTGACAACCCCTTTTCAATAGCAACAACACACAGCTCATGAATGGACGCCCAATAGTCAAAACTTAAGAACCATTAACTCTCAATACACACTCCGCATGTCTTCTTGACTTCTCTTTTGAAACACTGCACCACAAAACAAAAACACCGCCCATATAGATTTGTAAATTACTAACACACAGACCAGCATTAAGTTCTGGCGCCAACAATAATTTATCTTCAACACATGCCCATACTTCAAATATGCACATCTCTAAAAAATGCCCAGCCTGCTATTTTCAGCCACACACTCAATCATTTAATTAAAACGTTACAAATAGCTGCTCATTCATATGCCAATTATTAAATTCTGAATGTGTCAGTAATCCTTGTCTTCTAATATTATCGACTTCATTCCTTAAATACACGCTGCCTTAAATTTACTCAACCCTTTTCTATTGCTGCACTTCATATGTAAACATACCTTTTCATAGATGAGCTACGTGGTAATTTCCTTTGCTGACTTGCTAATGAATAAGACAAAACTTTGTCTCTTATGCCATCACAGCCTTTACACAGCCTTTAAACCCACAACTCAAAGGCGTTAAACTTAGTTAAGGCCACCGCTCAAAATGAGCTAATAAAATAGTTCCAAGAAAGATAACGCCATGTATTTATGCGATGCATATTTTAAATTAGCAGCCTCATTTAAACTCGTAGAAATCGACCCTTAGACTAGTCAAACAATGACATGGCAAATAATTTGACAAAGCAGCTGACAAGCAGACAAGTAAGCACAACAGCTCAAGCATGTCAAGCAGCTCAACCAAGCAAGCAAGTAGCTCAACCAATTTTCTATTACTTTGAGTAATCCTCTGAGCTTTATATGACCTTGATCATTAACCTTTGACATCAATGACAACATACTCAGCAGTGGAGTCTTTGTTGACCATGGTATTTTATTTGGCATTGGTCCTATGTGGGATGTCATTGGGTTTTACTTTTTGTTGGAAATAGTTGGTAGACATCGCTACTTAATTAGTTTCTTTTTATGCTTCACCTGTTTGATTTTAGATTTAAAGATTAATCACTAGCCATCCATTTTTATGTCAAGCATTTTATAATTTAGGATATATTGTATACACTTGTTGTTGGTCATTACCTTGAATGAGATTTCCCACAGGTAACAGCTTTAGTTGTCCAATGGGAGGGGGTCAACAATTATATTGTAATTAAATAACGTATTTCCCAAAGGTAACACCTTTGGCTGTCCAATGGGAGATGGTCAACTATTTTATCGCAAGCAACTAACATTTTTTCTTTCTTTCTTAATTTAGTACTATAAAATCTACACATCTTTTATCTTTCATTTGAACTTCTCCTAAACTAGCTTTACAGAATCAAAGTCTGTAACAATTATTGCTTAACATTAAGGGACATTGGAACCAATGTCTTGATTTTGTCCAATTGTTAAAACAGTATCAACTTTGTAATCTCACATAAACAATCCCAATGGAGAAAAATTCAATAACAAACCTCTTGTATTAAATACATAACCCTAATGGCTCCTTAACTTATTGATACTAGTTGGTGTAAGCCATCTAGATAATAAATTGAATCTTTGAAATCAGATATTGACAAGAAAGCTTCTTTCTGGCATGACTTTATGTTGCTATCAATTTTTTTTCACTTGTCAGTTCATCTCTACTTGTGTTCCTTCCCATGGTGATATTACAGGGTGCTAGACATGGTTGGATAGAAGCTAGAGCCTCAGAAACTTACACATCAATTGTTACATAGTTCTAGTAGTTCCTTTCTGTGAACAACTTGCATTCTTAGTTACGTGTTTTACAGATATGACAGTGTTTTGAGCCCCTTGTTCCTGCCAGTTGGCCCTAGTTGATATGGGAAAGTACAACAATTTGTGTGAAGTGTATTTGAAATAAAGAAAGAACAACTTCATGTTAACAAACTGCAATAAACTTCTAGCATTATGTTCCTTGATTATTTTTACAGATTTGTTTCATTTCTGGTTCTTTTTAATTTTGAAATTATGTCTTGCTACAGTGATGGAATTTTTAGGTTCTATGCCTTTGTTGCAAAGATTGCCAAGCTCATCTGTGAAAAAAATTGCAGAATTGATCAAGTTCAAAAAATTTGGTGAGTCCTTTTCTTCGTGATTGCAGGCTTTAGTCCTTGAAGGCACTAATTTATCTACTAATGTTTATCGAAAAAATTGACCAATTCTAAATTGAAATACAATCAGTGTTCTACATCTCTTTTCCCATTTTGTTAGACTTCATTTGGTAGGAGGTGCTTTCAAATTCTTTCTTATTATACTGGATATACTTGTGAGTTCCATTTGGGTACTTTGGTGATTCTTGGACTTCAATATTTTATTTTTCTCTTTGTCTCCTCTAATTACTGCAAGCTTTTGAATTGCTTTGAGGAAGCATCTAACAATGTGTATTGCAGATCAGGGCGAGTACCTTGCCAAAGAGGGCGAGGCAGGTGATGGTGTTTATTTCATTTGGAAAGGGGAGGTATATTCTACTAATATTTACTGCTTGTTGAGTTTTGCCAAAGCATTATGATTGACAAGGAATATAGAGAATGTTAAGCTATACTGCAACTATGCCGAATAGAAAATGCTGGCATTTATCATCTTGATTTTTAAGGCATTTCTTTCCATGGCTGAAAACTTGGATGGTATGTGTTTCCTATGAAGCAATGTTTATGCAAGATGTTTGATCCATTGGTTGATGCTTGACATTCTTTAAACATACAGAATATTACATAAATTCTCAATATAAAGGAACTCCACTAACAACATGCCCATGAACTCAGGTTGCACCTTCAATAAAGTCCCTTCAAAATTTTAACCTGTTGGGACTCTTATACAAATTTGTAAAATCTTTCCTTTTCTAGGCTCATGTTGTGTTTTTGCCCCCATTTTGACCTCCTTTGCATTGAGACTCGAGAATGTTTGGCATTCGTCATAAAATCCTGAAGAATCTAAGTGCTGGTTATCAAGGGCAGTTATGTGTGTTTATTCGCTCCCATTAATATTAACAGAAAATATTGTAATAATAATTTTAATGGTTGTAAAGCACAGTGCTTGATAAGATAGATAAGATAAGATAAATTATTAATGTCCAACGAAAGACCACAAAGGGGATCCATGTGGTGCAGGAGCACCTAGGCACTTGGGATGCCATGAGAAGGCTTGTTAAGTGAAATGTCTTGTTTTTCATGTTTCTTGAGTTCAATAAGGTCGAAGGGATCACATGTAATTGTTCCAATGATTTGTAAGGCAGGTGAATGCCAATTGTGTCATGTTATGTCATGAAGACCTACCAAGTCCTGAAAAGGTCAACTATAGTCAAACTTTGTAAATATGGCCCAAAACATGGGAAAATGATGTAATTGGTATTTTCTAGTCATTTTTGATAGGTTTGTAGGAATCATGTAAAGTTTGGAGTCAAAATGTAAAGGTTGCAATGAAAATTGCAAAAGTTGTTAAAGTTGATTGACAACTTGAAAAGTTGTCAAGCAAAATTTCAAATCCCAACGGCTACCAACTTGAAAAGTGGTTAGAACCGTTGGGAATGGAGGAAAAACATATAAATAAGCCTCAGAAGGGTCGAGGCAAGGTTGATTGTAAGTTTTTGAAGAAGTTTGAATGCAAACAAATTCTATTTTCCTGCAAAATCACGGTTTTTCACTATTATTGTGCATGGTATGGACAAATCCTTGACTGTATGGATGAATGACTGATATGGTTGGATAGGTAGGTGAATTAGCTTTCTTTTGGATCTCTTTTGGGACAATTCCATAAAGATTTGAGGGAGATATCATAGTTTTTGCCTAGGTAGGTCTGAAACCCTACCTATCTAGGGTTTGGTCACTAAAATGATCATAATTCCATTTTCCACCATTGGAAAATTCCGGCCTTAGGTGGAATGGGAGTATTGTGTGTTACCTTTCAAATGAATCCAGTCTCAGAGCAGGAAGTGGAGTTGTTGTAGAGATGTGGCTTGATTTAGGTCTGGCATACACATGTGACAGACCATAAATGAGTGTAGTGGAGTGCAAATTGGGTAGGAGTTGGAATTTTGAGAGGTTTAAGCACTGAAGGAGTGTGGAACCCTTGGTTTGGAGGGGAATGTGACATGTTCCATGTGTTGGTTGGGCTTGGAGGCAAGTATTTTGGGTACCCCATTTTGAAAAGAGGGTTAATTGGAAGCCTAAATAGAGGACAGTCAAATTTTTAACCAAACTGGTTCAAAACGAGTTAGGGCATCCTTTTGGTGTGTTGTGTCACATTATAAAAGACATCTGAAAAATGGCCTCTTTCTGTACCCAAGGTCAGTGATTGAAGAGTTATAGCTAGAAAAATCCCTATTTGGGCTAGTAGGCCTAATAGGGTGTAGTGAAGGGAATGGTTTGGATTAGTGAAGTGGGTTTGTTCCAAGGATGGATCTGAGTTGTTTAGGGTTGTTTGAAGTTGTAAGTAATCAAAACCCAATGCTCCAAGCCCTGGTTGGGTCTGTTACCATGTTTGGTCCATGTTGCCATGATGGAGTCACCTCTTTGTTGAGTGATTGTTGACCGTTGAAATCCTTTTATATACTCCATGTTCCTGATCATTATAATCATTGTTTGAGTTGTCCCATTTCATCCTTGGTACCTCTGCATCACTATGGGACTGCCGATACAAAACAGATGACTGAATAAAAGTGATGAATATTTTATATATTTTTTAACCATTCAAAATGTCCAGTAGAAGGAAAGGAAGACGGTACACATTACTATTCACATTCCACCTACTTAAACACATTTGCCACGAATGCATTACTTCTGAGTGATCCCCAGTGTGCTATTTTAATTTGCTTCTTCAATTTTAAGTGGGATTTTGCTGAAGGCTGTTGATCTTGGCATGCTACAATGCTCTGATTTGAAATTTTCGCTTAGCTAGTATGTGCGCTGAGTTTATTTATTTTGAAAAAGAGGTTGTTTTCAATTTTTCAAGCCACAGTATTGAAGAAGTATTATAAGGTTTCAACAAGTGTCTATCCATTCACCATCTGAGCAGTTTATCTAAGAGGCTTTAGAAATATAGCTATTGGAGCAAATATTTAGTATTATATCTCCTTGGCTTGTTTTAGGCATTTTGGAAAGTTTTGAGTAGAGAGGAGTGATAGATTCCTAACTATTTGTAGGTCTTCTTCACATTTGCTAGTGTGGTTGTAATGTGAATCAAATAAGTGCTATATTCTCAAGCAAATCTCAAGCAAAACCTAATTGTTATATTCTTAGAGAATCATTTTTAGTATATCCTCACTTTTCCAATGTCCATGACACTTTAAATGAAACTATCTCAAAAGATTATAAGATTGTTATCATCTATGGGTACATGTGCAAAGTATTGAATTGGACTTAAAATAGCTCTTTGGAGCTAGTAAATTTTGACCTAGTGATAGAAATGGGGATCAAGTATGGAATCTGGATATAATAGCTGTTTGTTATTTTTGGTTGTCATTTTGTTTGATTTAAATACCTGTTACGTATACTTCTAGGAACACCCTCTTGAGTCTAAGTTGAGCTCAAAGTGTAGGAGAGATTGCCTATTCTGTCAATTGACCTTTAATCGTTCATTATCTATGGATGAACCTTGGTTTCGCTTTAATGATGACAACCCCTAGCCTTGCAAGTTAAATTGTGTTCTAGGATTTTGGAGTAGTGGTTTTGGGACCCATCAATACCTCTTCTTAGAGCTGGTGCCAGAAAACCTTTAGATATGTTATGGGGAATTTTATCCTATATAAGGAGTGCTCTTTTATATGAATAATGAAAAGGGGAAATGCTAGAAGGTGAATGATCACATGGGGAATGGAAGTTAATGTAACCTTTTAGGCAAGCGAGAGCATTTTCTTGTAGCATTTTAAGAAATAAAAAAATGAAACCTAAATGCTTTAAGGGATTGATAGGAATACCATTTCTGTGATTGGAAATTTAGAGGTAATTTGTTCATCATTAGTGTCAACATTTTTTTCTCTACAATTGCTAAGTTTCTTGCTATATGTAGGGGGTTAAATTTTTGTTGAAGAGGACAAGAATATTGCAACTAAGAATGTGGCCTTCAAAGGTAAAGAACTGGCGGTCAAAGATTTGCAGCCAATTAGTTAGCAAATCTCTCCTCTTTAATGAACTTGTTTGTATTTTTTGTATCTCTTACTTCTATTTTCATTCACCTTACAAAGAACAACTACTCACTAAAGCATGTTGACTAGGCACTTTCTACCCTTTCCTTGCAGCGGTCAAGTCTATGATTGAATTGTCCCAATATGGGCTTCTTGCCACATGGAATGAAAGGTTTGTTCCAACACCAAAATTTTGCACAAGCCATGTATACCTCCTCATGCTTGTCCTTGTTCCAACATGTGCCTTACGAAAAGGCTATGAACTTGGTATGTTTTATGGAACTATTCAATGATGGTCACAAGCTTGGAATTTGTGGGCTATGATAGGAGCTCTAGGTTGTTGGTCCTAGTTTAGGGATGTGTGCATATTCGGTATGTTGGTACAACATTTTTTTCCTTGGGTATGGGTAGAAGTTCATGTATATATAAACAGATATGAGAATTGCTCTTTTGACAATTTTTAAATGTTGATACACCACTCCCCGCCCCACACACACATTAAAATTTTGAAATTATAAAACTATTAGTACTCACAATTGCTAATATATGGAAGATTTAAATGCCTCATAATTTGCAAGAAAAGAAATACTCATAACTTCACAATATGATAATTCAGTGGCTTGTTAGATGTCAATATAAAATGAAAATTACAATCAATATTCAGTAATTTCCATATTGCTCTTCATCAAGAGCATCAAAGTTAGCATTTACTTCAACTTCATCTAAACTGCAAAAGCTAACTCATATATAGAAAATCTTGGAACCTACACAAGTATAGAGTCTTAGTCGACTTGCTCAGAAGTTGGACCACATTTCCTTGCCATCCCTTCATTGTAATCTGGTTTCTTATGTCACAAGAGGCACAAGTTGGAGTGCACAAAGGCCAAATCCTCAGCTTTTTTAGCATCCAATCAGCTGTGCATAATCGAGCAAATAAAAGAGTATGTACTCAATTTCCACTTGACTGAAGAACTCAAAACTTGTTGAATTTGCATATAACATTTACAATTACAAATTATAGATTATAAATTTACAATGCATACTTGAGATATAATTTTTATTGCAAGAGGCTGCAAGTAAATACAGCCTTGGTCATGTATGTATAACAAATTATAAGCATATTTTCTGTACTTGTCCCAAAGAGCACAAAAATCATTATATAACAAAAATCATTCAAGATAACACATTATATATTTACATTTAGGAGTGTTCTTTTGAATATAGTCTTGTAGCCAACAACAACCTCTTAATTCTATATGGTGCCACCCTCAGCAAAGCAAGTATCTTTGAGCCATAATATTTTGGGGATAGAAATTGCTAGGAGATGCAAGGATATGGTCATCTTGTTCTAGCGGTGAACAATGATCTCTTGCAGCTTTTCGAAAAATGTTTTTATGCGATTATGGTCCTTGGCTTTTATTGTCTTTAGTTTTTCAATCATGGAGTCCATGCCATTATTATGATAAATTTGACCCAAACATGGGTGATTTGTATCAATGTATCTAATTGTCATGCCCCGCCACAAGACATTATCGTGTGTATACCTGATAAGATGTTATCATGCTCCGATCCTTAAGTAAGGAATAACCAATGAAATTAAAAGCAATAAATAAAATAATACTCTCAAAGGTCTCCCTCATCTCCTGATCGCAATCTGTTTCAAGCATCATGATATTTATTGTTAAACAAATTCTAAGCAGAAGCGGTTCCAAAGAAGAGTCACGATAAGACAAAGGGGCAGCAATTAAATTAGAGACACATCATTTCTGAAGGATGACGACCTTGGTAAGGGTTGTATAAGGCAGACCACTGATTGGAGGAAGGGCATGAAAAAGACAAACAAAAAAATAAGGCGATTATCTGCAGAAGCGATTTCTAACTTAGAATCAAATAATTAAAAATCTAAAAACCTCTTATTTAGCAGCTCAAACAAGAGAGGGTGTAGTTGCTTACTGACAGCAGCGACTTCTTGAACAGTAAAGAATCCCTTGATTAGCAGCGACTATATTAATAAGTAATTAGTCAGAGCAAATAAAGAGTTTATATTAACAGTGGCTCCCAAAAAGCAATAATTGAAGGGGTGTGATCCTTTGTTCTATAAATACGGCATCATGAAGGAATACTTCTCATCCAAAGGATTGCAACCTTCCAGCCCGATGAAGAGTATAAAATATATTACAATCATTCAGCAAATGGATCAAACAGAAGGAAGAGAGAAGAAATATGAATCAGTATTGTATCTACAGTGAATCAGAGGTATATAGCAGTGTCAAAAGGATCAGACTAAGAAATAAAAATCAGTATTGTATCTACAAGTATCAAGAGGATCAGACTATCAGTGCTCCCTAACAGCAACCCATAAAAGAGCATCTGCAGATGGACAAAATTCAGCAAGAGGCTCTGTTATAGTAATAGAACTTAACAAACTCATCAGTATATTTATTCTGATCATTCATCATGATTATTATATGCTATTTATATATATCAACATATATAATGATTAATACTACAACTATGAGATTATTATTATGGATAACTGAATTTCTTATAATAATGATCATGTGAATGTATGCAACTGTTTGAATCCCATCTTGAAAGGAAGGGCCTGAGTTGTAAGCAAAGAGGGTTTTCAAAGCTGTGTAATAGGCCGTCCTAGAGTGGACCAGAGGGTCTTTAGGCCAGAGAGCCGAGGAACCCACTTATGAACTCCTCCCAACTCCACAAGATGGTGTGTTTTTCGGAAGATAAGGCAGGATGGGGAAAGCAAGTACAAGCCGCCAAGTGAGAGGGCTGTGATAGACATCCCTCTTGGAACTGGTGTAGAAATGGCTTCAGATGTGCCCATCATGTCTCTCCTTCTAAAATCTAATATGTTTGTGGAATATTATTGGTAATCTATGAATATAATATGATGCCTGACCCTAATTGTATATATATGTGTGTATGTGGATATTTGTATATATTAATTTTGGTTGCAGGATTCAAGTCTCGAGGTGCATTACAACAAGAATATTTAATTGGAGGGATGTAACCCTAACCCTAATTTGTTGCAATTGTGGTTTTTAGGGAAATTCTAGGGCAAATTAGGAAGGGAACATCACACTAATCATGCTAATGATGGGTTCAATGAAATTGTAAACATATCCCACACAAGCTCACCACTTGCCATCTAGGATTAGTGCTTTGATTTTTGGGGTTCTCTTTGTATTTGATTGCCTCTATATACTTCAAAGAGTGTTGATGACCATGGTGCGCAATGTTTCTTGGATCTTCACAAGTCATCTCAAGACGATTGTGTGATGTGAATCAAGTTTTGACAACTTAACATATTGTAAAAAATAAATCAACTAAAATATTAAAAGGCAAATGACATGTCACATAAAAAGTGAAAACATCATACTAATAAATAAAATTTTAATTACCTTAGATAATTCCAAGCCAGAGGTCTTGAAGATGGCTTGAATCTTGTTGGCCTCTATGTAGATTTCTTTGAGCCATTCAATCTCAATACCAAGTGTTGATGCATATAGCAGCAATCAGATAAGTTCATATATATAA
The DNA here is from genome assembly GCA_018584345.1 of Thuja plicata. Classification (NCBI taxonomy): domain Eukaryota; kingdom Viridiplantae; phylum Streptophyta; class Pinopsida; order Cupressales; family Cupressaceae; genus Thuja; species Thuja plicata. Next base: position 480,164 of record MU226346.1, on the reverse strand, counting down.
TACATAATACTGAAACATATATCAATGATCAGATTAAAGAAACATAAATATATATATGTGAATATATCAATATATATATATATATATATATATATATATGATTATAATTATTATTATTATCATCATATATATTAATATATATTTCTTTACGATCGAATTAAACTTGATAACTAATGAATCGGGATTAAACCGATAACATTAGTATTGAAATATATTGGATATTGTAATCGGTATCAAACCGATATTATTAACAGTGTATTGCATATGATATTAGAATTGGTATTAAACCGATTATCATTAAATAATGAAACGTTTTGAATTGAATCAGTATTGACCGATAGTCAATATATATTGAAACGGTGCGATTACTATAAAGTATGACTAATAGTCACGCCTATGACATGCGTGACTCCTCAAGGAGTCACGTCTATCAAAGACGCGACTTATTACTGTCCAGCATATGTATATATATTGATTGACTGTTCAAATACAAACACCGTTCCTTACAATCCTCAACAAAATGGGGTTGCTGAGAGGAAAAATAGAACTATTGTAGAAGTAGCTAAAGCCATGCTCCTTGATTAAAATTTAGAAACCTGTCTTTGGGCAGAAGCCTCCAACACTGCTGTATACATACAAAATAGATGTCCTCACTCCCATATTGAAGACAAAACTCCTGAAGAAGTTTTTACAGGTATAAAGGCAGATATCACTCATTTAAGGATATTCGGATGCCCTGTTTATTTTCATGTACCTAAAGAGAAGAGATCAAAATTAGAACCTTCTGGAAGAAAAGGAATCTTTGTCGGGTATAGTGAAACTTCTAAAGCCTATAGAGTATTTGTACTTGGACATAGCAATATTGAACTCAGTAGAGATGTAATATTTGAGGAAGACCTAGCCTTTAAAAGGGCTAGAAACTCTATTGAGTCAGGAAGTTATACTCCACCTTTAGACTTATAAGACCTATAAGAGGACCCTGCTCCTGAGCTTCAGAGAGAGTATCCTGAAGAAGATGAAAATGAAGTACAAAACCCACCTCAAGAGAACATTAAGAAAAGACCACTTTGGACCACCAAAACAATGGAAGAAGAAAAGGACTATGCAACTCCTTCAGGGACCTTTAGAGAAAGTAAAAGACCTTGAAGATTTTCCAGTTATGTGGCTTTAATGAATGATCTCTCTAAGTCTGAACCTTCTAATGCATCGGGAGCTCTCAAACATCAAGAATGGAAGGATGCCATGACAGAAGAATACCAGTCCATCTTAAAAAATGATGTTTGGGAAGTTGTTTCAAGACCTAAGGTTGTTTCATCCAAGTGGCTATTCAAAATTAAGTATGCTACAGATGGCAGTATAGAGAAACATAAAGCCAGATTTGTTGCTAGAGGTTTCTCACAGAAAGAAGGAATTGATTATGAGGAAACATTTGCACCTGTTGCCAGATATACCTTAGTCAAAGCAGTCCTAGTCATCGCAACAACCAAAGGATGGAAAGTCCATTAGATAGATGTAAAAACTGCATTCCTAAATGGGAAAATAGAGGAAGAAGTTTACTTAGAACAACGAGAAGGATTTGAGATTCACACTGCAAAATCTCATGTGTGCAGATTGAAGAAAGCTCTCTATGGACTTAAATAGGCCCCCAGGGCATGGTATGAAAGAATTGATAGCTATCTCATGGAATTGGGGTTCTCCAAGAATGATGCAGATCCAAATCTATATTTCAAGCAAAGCAAAGGTGATATGTTAATATTAATTATGTATGTTGATGATCTGTTGATTACAGGCGAAGATCACCTTATTGATCAATGTAAGAAAGATCTTGCTAAAGAGTTTGAAATGAAGGATTTAAGCCTTCTACATTACTTCCTTGGATTAGAAGTTTGGCAGAACTCAGACAACATTGTGCTTAATCAAGGAAAGTATACCTTGGACATATTGAAGAGATTTGGTATGATAAATTGCAGACCCATGTCTTCTCCCATGGAAACAAACCTTCATAAATTGAAGGAGGCAGCAACAGATTCTCCATTTGCAGATCCTACCCTCTATAGGCAGGTAATTGGATCTTTAATGTACCTGGTTAATACCAGGCCGAATATTTGTTATGCAGTAAATGCTTTGAGTTAGTTTATGTGTGAGCCTAAGGAGATACATCTTATGGCTGTAAAGCATATTATGAGATACCTTCAAGGTACTCTAAATTATGGACTCAAATATGAGAAAGTTGACTTGAATCTACATGGATTCACAAATTTTGATTGGGCTGGAAGTGTAACTGATAGAAAGAGCACCTTAGGTTGCTGCTTTAGTTTTGGATTCGCCATGATATCTTGGATGTGCAGGAAACAGTCTTCAGTGGCTCAAAGTTCGACAAAGGCCGAATACATTGCAGCCTCTATGGCAGCAAGAGAAGTAGTATGGCTTAGGAAACTACTTGTGGGATTATTCGGTAAGCCCCTGACACTACAGTCATCCATTGTGATAATCAAAGTTGCATAAAACTTTTTGTGAATCCGGTATTTCATGATAGATCCAAGCATATAGAGATTCCTTATCATTATGTGAGAGACATGGTGTATAGGAATGTGATTTAGTTGGAATATATCAGTACAGGAGATTAGACAACAAATATACTAACCAAGCCATTTGCCAAAGTGAAGTTGAACACTTCAGGAAAGGTCTTGGTATGATTGAATTATAATTTACATTGTAATCTTTACTGATATATATATATATATATAAATAAGATGTTTAATGTGTAAACTTCTTTTGTCATATGTGTTGAGATATGACTTTATGGGCTCCACCCCTTGTGTTCATCTCTAAAAGGTGACGATCATCTGGAAATGAACACTTGTATTGAAATATTATAAGATGACGATCTTGTAATATTGATATCATGCTGACTTGATATCATTCATGGATGTGCCATGATTGGTTGTGGTGGACATTATGCGACGTAATGTCCGTGCACACACCATAACTAGGATGTATAAGGAGAATGTGATATTCTCAAGCATATCATCCTTTTAAGTATCGCGAGTTATGTGATACTTATCATCACGTGTTATGTGATGTTTGTCTTCACGAGATATGTGAGACTTCTTATCACGAGTTATGTGATACTTATCATCACGTGTTATGTGATGTTTGTCTTCACAAGATA
>MU226346.1:441956-474872 GCA_018584345.1 Thuja plicata | reverse complement strand
TTAATTAATAATTGATTGATGAAACATTATAAGATTGATTAAATTATAATTAATGGGAAGAGGCATATCCTTTCTTATAAATAATAATGAATAGACATGTCCCATGAAGGGACATGTCTCTCCTAGCTTCATTCCCAATATAAATGAAAGAGAGATTGTTGCATTTGGAAAACACAAACAACATAGAGTGATATTACATTTGCAGCTATCCTAAAAACTTAACAAAGAACCTTTATAAATTTACAATTTTTAACCTTTGTATTATGTATAAAAGGTTTATGAAAATATTCAAAACTTAAAAAAATACCTTGAAAAAAATTAAAAGTTTCACTTACCTTTCATGGAAAAATCTTGTGTAGCCCTTTCTTTCTTGTTGGTGTAGGTTTTTTTCTCTTGTAACCTTCACCTTTGAAGAAAAATGTAGTAACCTAAAAACAAAAATGGCAAGTTGGAGTAAAAAATGTTGTTTTGCTCATTGTGTTAATGTAATGAGGCTTTAAGAAGCCAAGTGCCCTCAGTTTAGGGGGAAACTAGGAACTTGTGATACTTTTACGGAAAAATGTTTGACTAAGTGTTTTATTTTATATTTTATTTGTATGGCTGGTTGGCCTACAAGACCCCTTGGGTTTGCTTGGGTCTGGCTAGGGCCACCTGAGCACCGTTGGTTCCTTAGGCAGACCCTAGGCAAAGCTCGAGCTCTCTTGGCTTTGGACCTACACCCAAACTGGACCCTCATAGGTATGGGTGGTGGGTGGTGGTGTACTAGGAGAATTTGATAACATATTAGGAGCCCACTATCTTTCTCCCTGTAGCTTCCTTTGATGCAATTGTTGATTCAATCCTTGTCTTCTCTAATTGTTTTTGCTCAATCATGTTAAATTTGAACCAGAATTGCATAGAAAAATAGTTGCATAAAGAACAAAATACAAAACATACGATATATCCACGGAAAAAAATTCTCCTGCGCGAGGGAAAAACCCAGCCACACCACCAAAATCGATCTCCTTTATTTATGATAAATAGATTGAATACAATTCCTCCAAAATTTCGGAGACTCTAATACAACTGAAAGAGAACAATAATCAACACTTACAAAGATGAAGTCTTTAGACTTCCTTACACACTAAATACTTAGAAAAGTACAAATAATCTGAATGTTCGTCTCAACACAATCTTTGTAAACAATGTAAAATCTCAGAACTCTAAGTAGGAACCTCACAACACAACATAGAAAGGAATAGAATCACTCTAATCAAATGCTTAATGTATGCAAGGAACCACAAATACTTTAACAATAGAGTAGCCAAAAGATCTTGTGACACAAAATGAAGTCGACATTAATAGAATAATTGCCCGAATCAACAACATATGAATCCATAAGAATGTGAAACGGGAATAGCAAGAGAATCGAGTCCTTGAAAACGCCAGACTGTCCGTATGGAAGAGATGACTCTTCATGAGCAGATTGTGATGTTCCTGATATTATTAAATAATTTTTGTTGGTTTGGCCCCGACATTAATTTTATTATCTCTCGGGCCCTTTTATTTTTATTTGTTTAGCGTGTTGGCCATGTCGGCATCATTTGTAATCCTTTTGGACGTTTCCCTGAAGCCATATAAGGCTGAGTCTATTGTAGTTGTATGTATGTGACCTTTGATATTTATCTTCTATTGCAAATTCCAGTTGGAGTTCTGTTGTATGACATTGTGGAGGTGAAAGACCCTCCCTATTTGGTACTTGCAGTTTCGGTGGGTGTAACTGCTCACCCTATTCTGCCTTTGTTCCGAAATCATTGTAATCTGAAGTGCTATCATTATTTAATCTTGTCGCAGGTATTTTGAAGACTTACTATACAGTGTTCAGTATTGTTCCAAATTGTGTCAATCTGGTCTTGCATACTCTGTCATAAAATACTTTAATCGTGTGACAATATCGTTACCATTCCAAGGCAACAGACAATCTAATTGTTCATACGCAGTTGGGAACCCACAGTCCGTACGGTCCACTATCGTACGACATTTGCGGGGAGGATAGCCATACACACGCTCCAGGAGGGTTGACCCTCATCGTACGACGACGCTATTCCATTGGTGGTAGCTTGATTGGGACGTACGACAAACACCATACGCTAGGCACAGGACACCATACGGTCACTCCAATGTGACAGTACGACCTCTCTTTCCATACTGTATGACCCCTCTTTCCATACTGTACGACCCCTCTTCCCACATCGTACGACTAGTCCATCAACACTGTACAGCCAAGTCTTGACACCGTATGACCACTGCTTGCCTTCGGAACTAAATCTGAACCATACGCTTTAGGAGTACGCCAAGATGCACGGGTTCATCAGTGGTCAGGGACATTATAGTGGTATCAGAGCCAGTGATTCTGCCAGCCTGTCGGGTCGTGGATGCATAACGCGCTCAAAGTTTACACTAGAAGGAGATACCGTTTCGCCGATAGGATGGGGGAACCACAGGATCCCGCCGCGGAAGTCATGGCATTGTGAAGGGAACTAATCAAAAGCCAGACGTAGCTCAATGAAACCATGATTAGAGGGCAAGAACAACGACTCATGGAGGAGACGTTGCAGAGGTTGGTAGAAGGGAAGACGAACAAAGAACAAAATGGGCACGGCGATAATTCTGTCACAGGGAGAGAAACCCTCATTCACGTTCTCGACCATCGATGCCGACTTTCCCGCCAAGAACCGAAGCACCTCGAAGAGAGCGAGAGCCCACTTTCCAAGAAATGCTGGAGCATCTAATGCAAGACTGGAGGAATGCGAATCTCGAAGGAGACATATCCTTCAGAGATTATGTGGATGTACGAATGAGATATTCAGGCGACAGCGGTCGTGGCTATTATAACGATGACCTCAAACAAAAGATAGGCAAGGTGAACATGTCATCCTTTGATGGATCGGGATCAACATCTGCGTGGGCATGGGTACAAAAGGCAAACACATATTTCTAGCTTAACCCGATGCCGAAGGATGAAGCAATCAAATTTGCAGCGCTTCACCTAGAGGGAATCACTCACAAATGTTGGTATCATGGAATGGTTACCCTCAACCACGATCAAATAACCACCTATGCTAAATTCACAAAGACTAATAGATTGCTTCGACGGGAAAGATCCAAAACTTAGTTTTAAGGAGTTGGCGCAGCTGAAGCAATCCAGATCAGTTGACAATTACATTGCAGAATTCCAGAGAGTGCTGGTGACAGATATCTCGGAGAGACGATTGGTTGTGCTGTTCATAGATGGGCTGATGGAACCTATGAAAGGTTGGGTGAAAGGATTCAACTCCACGCTCATAGAAGCAATTAAGAAGGCACGTGATATGGCGACATCTTCTTCCTCCAGGAGTTATTCACACCCCAAACCACACCTTGCTCCGAAGGAGAAAGACAACAAACTCCCACCAAAGAAGCCATCATTGGATGAGGCCACCAGACAGGAACTCAGGAGGAGGAAACTTTGTTTTAACTGTAAGGAGCCATGGGGGCAAGGGCATTGATGGTTGGGCAAATGAAAAATCCACTACATTGAGGTGATGTCCGACGGCGAGGAGGAGCATGAGGAACTTGAAACCGAAGGAGATGGACAACAAGATTCTAAGGTGGTTGACATAAACCGCGCAGAGAGGATTGCCACACTGGTATGGAGAGGAGGTGCCATCGCAGTACTTGCTGGTACTCCGAGGTGCACTGTATTCTGGGTACGAGGTACACTTTAGGGGCAGCGGGTTGTGGTCATTCTTGAGAGTGGGGCCACCCTCAACTTCATCAACTCGTCACTTGTGAACCGAAGGGGTTTGCGTACATAGGTACACCAAGGGTTCGAAGTCAAGGTGGCAGGAGGAAACCTATTGTCATGTATCCATCTGGTCCCACAACTGAGCATTACCATGGGGAACCACACGGTAACAGATGACTTCTTCGTAGTAGATTTGGATGACATGGAGGTCATACTAGGCATTTAGTGGATGGAGACTCTTGACGAGTACACAGAGAGTTTCAAAAGGATGGAGTTCTCCTTCGAAGTGGATGGCAAAAAGGTAGTTCTGAGGGGAATGTCGAATGACGGGCCGAAGGAAATTTCAGCACGACGGATGGAGGCATTCTTCAAACATGATGATGTTATCTGGGTGACACACTACTTGGTATTAACAAAACCCTTGAGGAGTCAACAAGCATACTATCATGATGATGACCTTCAGACGATGTTGGACAAACACAGTTTGGTTTTCGCCGACATTCCACCTTATATCCCTCCACACAGAGGCTTTGAGCACACCATCAAATTTGATGCAGGAGTATCCCTGGGTCGTTGGCAACCTTGCATCACCCAAAAATATTTTCTTTTAGTTTGTTTGCTGGTCTATTCTAGTTGGGCAGTTTCTGTGTTTTCGGTAGTGTTCGCCCCAGTTGGCTCGTTTTCTTATGCGATCCTGATAGTGTGTTCTAGATATCTTGGTGTTCCTTGGTCTAACTTCGTGTAAAATCCCCTCCTAATTCTGATCCCAAATAGCACCACATAAATGTAAAACCCCGTTCTAATTCTGATCCCAAATAGCACCACATAGTCACTGTCTTAATGAAGAGGCATAACAACAGACCTTTTTCTTTGCATGCTTTTGTTTAAGGTTCCCCCACTATTCTGTTGTTTATTGCATCGACTGTGTTGAATATTTAAGCAGAAAGTATGTTTCCTGATTGATGATGTTCGAACATAACATTGCACAAGCATATAGCACAGGAAGTATATTTGAATTGTAGTCGGAAGATGTAAATAATACAAATGTGCAAGAACAATCATACTTCCACGGAAATGAGTACATGCAATCACGGCAGGACTGATAAATATTCAAATTCCCACATTCACCATTCCTGAAACACTATTAAGAATAATCTAACTTAGAATGCATCTAATATTGATTATGAAATGTCATTGGGCACCTGTAATATGGAAATGGCGTCTGGACGGTGGATGACACCCGCTGATGCTGTTTGAACGTGGCGTGCTGCAGATGAATGTCACCCGCAGATACTTGTCCATCAGACACACTTGGGTATTATTCCGTAGAGTCCTGCCATGAACCCGTCACCTTGTCTGTAGCTGTTGAGACTCCCGATAACATCCCTCTCACGCTACGCACCAAGCTTACACTGCAACTTCCTTGTTGTATGTCTATTGCGCTGGCTGACAATACCACTGGCAACCAGAGTCGTCATGACTGTTTAAGCAAGCCAGACTCTCCTTGTCGTTTTGAACAGAATCTCAAACTCTTACGTTGGCGTCTTCTCCTAGTACTCCAAACGGTGATTTGTTTCTCCAAATTTCTAAATCTCGATCCCACTAGGCCGGATAACAACTCGATGAAAGGAACATGACTTTTGTCTTTACTTTGTCTGTCTTTCCTTCATAATCATTTCCAAAAACATCCATCCCCGTTCCTCCAAAGAAGCCATTATTTAACAATGCCAAAATTGGTTCAGAAGTCCCGTAAAGGAACTACCGTAGTTAACAAAAATAATGTTAACATAATAGTATTAGCTTTATTCGCACCATAACTTATAATTATTTAATATTAATTTGTCTTTAAGAATTAATATTAAATAATTACCTCCTTAATTAATCAAACTTACTTATTGAATTATTAAATAATATATTAATCCAATAATTCAATCCGGAACATTACACTTCGCATCATATTTCATTCTTTCTCGCAGAACATATCTGAAGATTTGTCCTGTCCTATATTGTTCTTCTTGTTCTAACGACCAGGTTGGCATGATTTGGCTTACGATGGCGTTTCACGATCAACGATGCTAATTGGCGCATTGTTCGATGATCTTATGCTCGTGGCCAACCTCCTTGTGTGATAACGCTTCATTCCATATCTATTTGGAGGTGTTCTTATGGATTTGTGTCCTAACCTATATGTTCTAATCCATTTTCTTCTTTCTTGGAGAATGTGATCTTTTATGGCCAACTTGTGGCTTGCGATCATGTATATATTTATGGTCTTGGTTCCTTAGTTAGTGGTCTTAAGTGGGAGCTTGGTGTCAGTTCTCAGTAGTTAGGTTAGCATCCAGTATGGATCTGGATTTTTGTATGTAATCAGGCATGTGCGCCTTAGAATGTAAGGTGGCCTATTGCTGGGCATGTATGATGTAAATATGTTTATTTGATAATATGAAGGCTTGTGAGACATGTTGAGTGTTCATTACTAAGTTCTTAATGATCTTGTGTTGATTGTTTCCACTGTGTTGACTCTTGCTGCATGGTTGGACCATCTGCATTGGGGAAACTCCGACGATGATTGCATTAGAATTGGAGGAAGGAGCAAAGCCTATCATCACCACACCCTACCGCCATCCTAAAAATTTTTAGGATGAGATAGAGAAGACGATGCAGGAACTCGACAAAGGATGGATCTGGCCCAACTTGAGCCCCTTCATATCGTCGGTAGTGCTAGTAAAGAAGGATGGATCCCTCCGGATGTGTGTGGACTACCGTGCGTTGAACAAGAAGACCATAAAAAACAGGTACCCCATCCCCAGGATCGACGCTTTGTTGGATGAGTTACACAACGCAATCTGTTTCTCCAAAATAGATCGCTGCTCCAGTTACCATTAGATTCGCATGAGGGACCAAGATGTGGAGAAGTCAACTTTCCGTTGCCATTACGGACACTATGAGTTCTTGGTCATGCTGTTTGGGTTGACCAATGCTCCAACTACTTTCCAGTTGTGCATGAACCACATCTTCAACAAGCAACTGCGCAAGTTCTTGTTGGTGTTCTTTGATGACATACTTATTTACATTAAGACGTGGGAGGAGCATCTGAGGCATTTGGACGAAGTGCTGGAAATCATGAAGTCACAATCAGTGTTTGCCAAACGGTCCAAATGTGAATTTGGAGTGACAGAAATATTGTATCTGGGGCACATCATCAGTGCCCAAGGGGTTCAGGTCCACCAAGAGAAGATTCAAGCCATTTTGGATTGGCTGCCTCCCAAGACTCTCTTGGATCTGCATGGATTCTTTGGGTTGTGTAGTTATTACAAAAGGTTTGTGAAGGGATTCTCACAACTCAGTGCACCACTGACGGATTTGACGAAGGGGTATTTCCAGTGGAATGAGCAGGTGGAACAAAGCTTTGACAAGCTGAAGGAAGTCGTGAGTTCTTGTCCGGTTCTGGCACTACCAGACTTCACTCGGCCCTTTATCTTGGAGTCCGATGCCATTCGGAGAAAGAATTGGGGCGGTGTTGATGCAGGACCGTCACCCCATTGCATTCGAGTGTCGAAAGCTCTCGGGAGCAGAGCGACTGTATTCCATCTACGACAAGGAGATGCTCGCCATCATGCACGCAGTGACGAAGTTTTGATAGTACTTGGTCGGAGCTAAGTTTGTCGTACGTACAAACCACAACAGCCTGAGATATTTCTTGGAGCAGAGGGATTTGAACGAAAGGCAATAGAAGTGAGTAAGCAAAATTCAAGCATTTAGTTTTGATATTGAGTATATGAAAGGCAAAAATAATGTGGTAGCTAACGCCCTATCGAGAAGGCCTACCATATGCTCACTATCCCAGATTTTGGCAGATTCGAAAGCACATTTGTTGGTTGAGTACTCCAAGAATACTTCCGCGTGTCAGTTGATGGACGGTCAAGTGCAGGATGACGGTTACAAGGTGGTTGACGATGTCATTTACTACAAGGGAAAAATCTATTTAGGACTTGAGTCCAAGATGAAGGAAATGATTCTAAAAGAAATGCATGACTCACCCTTGGCCGGTCACGCGGGATACCTGAAGACCTAAAGACAAATCCGGGAAAGGTTTTCTTGGAAGGGCCTTAAGAATGACGTTTTCAGTATGTGCGAGAATGCTCCACTTATCAGCAGAACATTTCCGAGCACACCTTACCTGCGGGACTATTTCAACCATTTCCAATTCTTGACTAGAAGTGGGATAGCATCTCCATGGATTTCATTTTTGGGCTTCCCAAAGTGCAAGGAAAAGATTGCATCTTCGTCGTGGTTGATTGGTTGACCAAATATGCCTATTTCTTTGCCATCTCCTCTGGATGCCAGGCAACTCAAGTAGCCGAGTTGTTCTTTCGTGAGGTATTCCGCTTGCATGGTCTTTTGCGGAAAATAGTAAGCGACAGGGATAGCCGCTTTCTTAGCACTTTCTGGATGGAGTTATTTCGGTTGGCAGGGATAGAGTTGTTGCCAAGCACGAGTTACCACAGACAGATAAAAAGATGAAGATTGTTAACAAATGGGTGGAGGGTTATCTCAGGAACTATGTTTCAGCACATCAGAAGGCATGGGTCCGTTGGTTACATTTGGGGGAGCATTGTTACAACACCGCCTATCACATGTCAATAGATATGGCTCCCTTCAAAGCATTGTACGGTTATGAACCTTTGTCATTCATGGATTTGGCACTGGGTGACAGTTATAGGAGAGTTTGGATATATCCTGAGATCCCTCAAGGATAACCTACAAAGGGCTCAGAACCAACAGAAGATGTATGCTGACCGACAACGGATTGAGCGCAGTTTTGAGGTTGGCGATTTGGTATACCCGCGGCTTCAACTGTACAAACAATCCTCCCTGAAGGATTGTGGTAAGGAGAAGTTGAGTCCACGCTTCTACGGACACTATAGAGTGGTTCGGAGGGTAGGTGAAGTTGCCTACAAACTGGAACTTCCTGATGGGAGTCAAATTCACAATGTTTTTCATGTGTTGTGTCTGAAGGTCGTCGGGCAGCATGTCACAGTGTTAAGGGAATTGCCTCCCATTGACGAAGAAGGGAAACTAATCTTGGAGTCGGTCGAGATCATCGACATTTGAGAGAAGTGGCTGAGGTCGTGCACCGTCAAGGAATTCCTTGTGCGATTCAAGGATCTTTGGATCGAGGATGCCACTTGGGAAGGCGAACATATTCTGGAGCATCCAAGCCTGCAATTGCTCGAGGACAAGCAATTTTCGAGCCGGGAGGACAGTGATGTCCCCGATATTATTAAATAAACCGATATTATTAAATAAATTAATTTAATATATTTTGTTGGTTTGGCCCCAAGATTAATTTTATGATCTCTCGGGCCCTTTTATTTTTATTTGTTTAGCATGTTGGCCATGTTGACATCGTTTGTAATCCTTCGGGACGTTTCTCCGAAGCCATATATAATACCGAGTCTGTTGTAGTTATATGTATGCGAACTTTGATATTTATTTGCTATTGCGAATTCCAGTTGGATTTCTGTTGTATGCCATTTCAGAGGTGAAAGACCCTATTTGGTACTTGCAGTTTCGGTGGGTGTAACTCCTCACCCTATTTTACCTTTGTTCCAAAATCATTGTAATTTGAAGTGCTATCATTATTTAATTTGTGTTGCGGGTATTTTGAAGACTTACTATACAGTGTTCAATATTGTTCCAAATTGTGTCAATCTGATCTTGCTTACTCGGTCATAAAATACTTTAATCGTGTGACAATACCGCTACTATTCCAAGGCAACAACCAATATAATTGTTCATACAAAGCTGAGAACCCACAGTCCGTACGGTCCACTACCGTACGACATTAGCGGGGAGGAAAACCGTATGCACGCTCTAGGAGGGTTGACTCTCACCGTACGATGACCCTATTCCATTGGTGGCAGCTTGATTGGGACGTACGAAAAACACTGTACGCTAGGCACAAGGCACCGTACGGTCACTCCAATATCACCGTACGACCTCTCTTTCCATACCATACAACCCCTCTTCCCACATCGTATGACTAGTCCATCAGTACCGTACACCCAAGTCTTGACACTATACGACCACTACTTGCCTTCGAAACTAACTCTAAACCGTACGCTTTAGGAGTACGCCAAGACGCACGGGTTCAGTAGTGGTCGGGGACATTACACAGACACGAGAGTCTCTTTAGTAACTCACGATACCATATCAGCCTTACATGGGGACTCTTCATGCTACCACGGATGACACAATATTCTCCACGAATACTAAGTGAAGACATAAAACATACTGATAAATAGAGTCTCAGTTGAAGCGAAAAGACATTCAAACTTGAATGCTGAAATACAACCATACTCGATATCCAAAAAATGGTAGAAACCAGCAAATGAAGATGAATTCATAATTTATAGTGAAGCTACATACTTCGACACTCCCTCTTAGCAAAGGATAAATTTTCCATATACTCATGTCATGGAGTCTCTCAACATGACACTCGCAATGGCTACACCCATATGTGAGAAAGCAACACAAAAGAAAATATTACAGTCTCTCAACGTGATAGCATCATGGAGTCACTCAATATGATGTTCACCATGGCTACACCCATGAGTGAAAATAAACACAACTCTCATCACGGAGTCACTCAACGCGATGTCGTCATGGAGTCTCTCAACATGACGTCCACTATGGCCACACCCATGAGTGGAAAGAGTCAACAAGGGCTTTCACCTCAAATTCCTCCATCATAAAGAAAGATGCATTAACAAGGGCTTGCACCTCAAACTTCTTCATCACAAAGAAGAATGCCTTAACAAGGGCTTGCACCTCAAACTTCTTCATCACAAAGAAGAATGCATTAATACACATAGAGCAAGAATTACTGAAGCTGAGACTCTCTCTCAGCAAGAGCATTATTCTTCACAATACTAAGCTTATCTCGAAAATAAGAAAACTTCACTCTAGGAAGAGGCTTGGTGAGAATGTCAGCTGTTTGCTCATCTGTGCAAATGTACTTCAGCACAACTGCTTTCCTTTGACCTATGTCTCTCAAATAGTGATACTTGATCTCTACATGCTTAGATCTATCTTGAAAAACAGGATTAACCGAAAGCTTCACACAACTTTGGTTATTACAAAGAATCACGGTAGGTTCCAAAGATTGCCCAAATAGTCCTACAAGAAGTTTACGAAGCCATACTGCTTCTCGGGCTGCCGTACAAGCTGCAACATATTCAGTTTCAGCTGTACTTTGAGCTACACATGATTGTTTCCCGCTACACCAAGAAATCATAGCTGAAGCTAGGCTGAAACAACAGCCGAAAGTGTTCTTTCTGCCAGGCACACATCCTGCCCAATCTGAATCAGAAAAACCATGCAATTTCAGAACTTCACAAGAATAATATTTCAGACCATAACCCATTGTACCACAAACATATCTCAGAATATGTTTGGCTGCAATAAAATGAAACTGTCTATGCTCACACATGAACTCACTCAGAGTGTTAACAACATAACATATGTCAGGCCTAGTATTAACCAAATACGTCGAAGATCCAATCAGCTGCCTATACATGGAAGGATCAACTAAATCTGAACTAGCATCAACCTCATGTAACTTTTTCAGATTAGCTTCAATAGGGGTTGCCATTGATTTGCCATCAAGCATACCAAACCTTTTCAAAATATTAATGACATACTTCCCTTGACTTAACATAATTTCATTGGGTCTTTGGCATACTTCTAATCCAAGGAAGTAGTGCATAAGACCGAGATCTTTCATCTCAAATTCAGAAGCCAACTCTTTCTTACAATCAACAATAAGTTTATCCTCTCCAGAAATAAAGAGATCATCAACATAAAGAACCAAAATTAATGCATGATCATCAATTACTTTAAAATAGAGATTTGGATCAGCATCATTTAAAAAAAAACCCAACCTCAACAAATAATTATCTATTCTTTCATACCACGCACTAGGAGCTTGCTTGAGGCCATACAAGGCCCTCTTTAATTTGCATACATGTGATTCCTTTTCACGAATCTCAAATCCTTATGGCTGCTCAATAAACGCTTCCTCTTCAATTACCCCATTCAAGAATGTTGTCTTCACATCCATTTGATGAAGTTTCCAACCTTTAACAACTGCAACAACAATAATAGTTCTAATAGAAGTGTAACGGGCTACAGGAGAAAATGTCTCCTCATAGTCTATACCTTCGTTTTGAGAAAAACCTCTTGCTACAAATCTGGCTTTATATTTTTCAACACTACCATCAACAACATGTTTGATTTTGAACAACTATTTAGAAGAAACAATAGATTTACCTTTGGGTCTTTGGACAATATCCCAAACATCATTCTTGATAATCGATTGATACGCTTCCATCATTGCATCTCTCCACACTTGCTGATCTGCTGCTACCTCAAAACTTGTAGGCTCGGATTCAATAATATGGCTCATTAAGGCAACATAACCAACAAACTTATGAGGCCTTTTACTTTCTCTGAATGTGCCACGAGACGCTGAATATTTTTTAGCCTCTTTCATAGTGTGCCTTGCCCACAATGGCCTCTTCTTGTCAAATGAAACATTACTAGGACCAGCATTGGAATCAATAGGATTTTCTGAAACAATTTGATCTTCTAAGGCAGGAGACTCCCTCTAAATGTCTGAAGGAGAATTAGGAACAACAAGATCCATTTCTTGAGAAGCCTCATGATCTTATCTCTCAAATTCTCTAGAAGACTCTTTAGATCTTTTGTAAGCAATATCTTTTTCAAAAGAAACATCTCTGCTGATTTCAATCATCTTTTGACCCGGAATGTAGACCCTGTAAGCTTTAGAAGATTCACTATAGCCAACAAAAATACCCTTCTTTCTTGAAGGTTCTAACTTAGACCTCTTGTCTTTAGGAACACGAATGTAAACTGTACACCCAAAAAATCTGAAATGACTTACATTTGGTTTGATACCTGTGAAAGCTTCTTCCGGAATCCTATTGTCTAGAATTTGATGAGGACTACGATTTTGAACATACACAGCTGTCCTGCAAGCTTCAGCCCAAAGAAATGTTTGCAAGCCTTGATCATGAATCATGGCTTTTGCTGTGTCAACAACTGATCCGTTCTTTCTTTCTGCAACACCATTTTGTTGTGGATTGTAGGGGACACAAAACTCCCTCTTAATCCCTGCTTCAATACAAAAAGATTGGAAAACACCAGAATAATATTCACCCCCATTGTCAGACCTTAAAACTTTAATTTTCTTTTCTGAAAAATTTTCAACAAAAGTTTTGAACTCCTTGTACTTAGACAACCCTTCATCAGAGTCTTTAGACTTCAGAAAATAAATCCACGACTTACTAGAATAGTCATCAATAAAAGATACATAGTACCAATAACCACTTAAAGAAGCAACTGACATAGGTCCACACAAATTAGAATGACTCAGCTCTAAAATGCCTTTAGCTCTACTTTCACTAATGTGGAAAGGAGTCTTAATGTTCTTGCCTAGTGCACACCCTTTGCAAATACCTTTATGATCTTGATTTAGCTTAGGAAGGCCCACAACCATCTTATCCATGGAGGATAGAGTTCTGAAATTTAAATGAGCAAATCTTTTATGCCACAACTCACTAGTACTCAAAGAATCATGAACTAAAACATGAATAGGATGAACTGAAAGTCTATACAAATTTTCATGGTGAACACCATGTTGTCGGGAATTATGTAATTAATGTTGTCATTGGGAAGTAGTTAGTGACTGGAGGTTAGGGAGTTGGCGCATGGTTACCAACTGTCGCGTCCCTTCGGTCCTTTATATTCTTGTACTACTTTCGAGTAAGAGATGATGTTATGAACAAAGCTATACTATTGTAACTGTTGCGGATAAATGAATAGAAGAATTATCTTTTGCTTTATCTCTATCATGTTCTGTGCAATAACTTCTGTAAATAACTAAGTTTACCCTAGGAAGCTGAATTGCAGGAGGTTACCCTCATGCTCAAGGAAGCAGTTGAGACCAACTCCCAGATACAGGCAGATTTGGATATCCGTACTTAGGAGGTGTACCAGTTGCAGAGGAAAGTGAACGCTTCTGCATCCCAGCCGTCAGCGCTAGGGATGCCCTCTTCTACTTCCTCTTAGCTGATTTCTTTTCTGTTTTGTAATCAACATTATCTCCATTTTGTTGTTAAGTCGTCGGAGACGACTTGTCTTTTTGGGGGGATGATGTTGTCGGGAATGATGTGATTAATGTTGTCGTTGGGAAGTAGTTAGTGACCGGAGGTTAGGGAGTTGGTGCACGGTTACCAACCGTCATGTCCCTTTGGTCCTTTATATTCTTGTACTACCTTCGGGTAAGAGATGATGTTATGAACAAAGCTATACTATTGTAACCGTTGCAGATGAATGAATAGAAGAATTATCCTTTGCTTTATCTCTATCATGTTCTGTGCAATAACTTCTGTAAATAACTAAGTTTACCCCAGGAGGCAAACACACCAATCTCACGAGCTGGTTTTAAACTTGAGTTCTTCTTCCATGCAAGAACTTTGCCCTCAACAAATGCAACATTATATCCTTTATCTTCCAACACCAAAATATAAATCAGATTCCTCTTTATCCCCAGAACAAACAGAACATCACTCAGATGAAGAGGAATTCCTGAATCCAAATGAAAAGAAGATTTTTCAGCACCTTTTACAGAATAACATGTATCATCACCAATGATAACTTGTAAGTATCCTTTTCTATCGGATTTGAAAGATGCTCTCTATATCCTGAGATATGACGAGAAGCTCCACTGTCAATCAACCAAGTATTGCTATCAGTTGGAACATTACTAGAAAGAGCTGATATAAATAAGAATCTCTTTGAATTTTCACTTGATTCTCTATGAGGAAAAGCATTATCAACATTTGTAACAACAACCTGATGTTTAGGCTTGGTAGTACAATCCCTAGCATAGTGACCATACTTGTCACATCTAAAGCACTGAACTCGAGAGAGATCCCTCTTCTTCTTAGGATCAGGGTCTGAATTTGAATTCTTATCTCTATATCTCTTAAAATTTTCTTTTTCTCCCCTTTCTACTAGAAGTGTGGGCAGCAAGGACATGGTCTTCTTCATGATGAGACTTTCGCACATTCCCTCTTGCCTCTAATCTGCATTCCTCTTGAATGCAATCAACTCTCAACCTATCAAACTTAGGAAGTTCATCTCTTCCACTAATTCCTTGAATGAATAATTTCCAAGAATGAGGAAGTCCATTCATGGCCAACATAACAAGGTCTTTGTCCTCAATTGAATCTCCAATAGCATTGAGTTGATCCTTCAATTCTGTAATTTTCATGAAGAAAGATATTACAAATTCTCCTCTAACCATCTTGATGTGAAGAAGTCGATATCTCAAGGCTAGAGCTCTGTTAGTGTTGTTGAATTCATATAGACTTTGAAGAATATCAAACATCTCCTTAGCTGAATTCAACTTGGATATAAAAGGTACCAAATGATTCTTAACAGAGTCAATCATAATCTTCCTTGCCATGATATTGTTCTTTCTCCATAAAGCTTTCTCAGTATCATCAGTTGGTTCAGTCACGTTATTCTTCTCATAGTTGAGAAGATCATTCTCTTCAAGAGCAATTAAAACTCTGAATTTCAATGAAGTAAAGTTGGATGCTCCATCTAGCTTGTCTTCAACTTTGAGATTGTTCACCATTGTAGAAGGATGAAGACAAACAAGAAATATACCAAGACTAGACAATCTGGTTCTGGATATTTTCTTTAGGCCTGCTCTGATACCATGTTAAATTTGAACTAGAATTGCATAGAAAAATAGTTGCATAAAGAACAAAATACAAAACACATGATATATCTTGGGAAAACCCTCCCGCGCGAGGGAAAAACTCAGCCACACCACCAAAATCAATCTCCTTTATTTATGATAAATAGACTGAAAACAATTGCTCCAAAATTTTGGAGACTCTAACACAGCTGAAAGAGAACAATAATCAACACTTACAAAGATGAAGTCTTCAGACTTCCTTACACGCTAAATACTTAGAAAGATACAAATAATCTGAATGTGTGTCTCAACACAATCTTTGTAAACAATATAAAATCTCAGAACTCTAACTAGGAACCTCACGGCATAACACAGAAAGGAATAGAATCACTCTAATGAAATGCTTAATGTATGCAAGTAACCACAAATGCTTTAACAACAGAGTAGCCAAAAAATCTTGCGACACAGAATGAAGTCGGCATTAATAGAATAATCGCCCGAATCAACAACATATGAATCCATAAGAATGTGAAACGGGAATAGCAAGAGAATTGAGTCCTTGAAAATGCCACTGTCTGTATGGAATTGATGACTCTTCATGAGCAGACGTGGGAGTCTCTTTAGTAACTCACGATGCCATATCACCCTTACGCGGTGACTCTTCGTGCTACCACGGATGACACAACATCCTCCACAAATAATAAGTGAAGACATAAAACATACTGATAAATAGAGTCTCAGCTGAAGCGAAAAGACATTCAAACTTGAATGCTGAAATACAACCATATTCGGCATCCAAAAACAGGTAGAAACCAGCAAATGAAGATGAATTCAGAATTTCTACTGAAGCTACATACTTGATAACATAGTAGGAGCCCACTATCTTTCTCCCTATATATTCCTTTGATGCAATTGTTGTTTCAGTCCTTGTCTTCTCTAATTGTTTTTGCTCAATCAAAGGGGTCACATTTATCTCTTCTTCAGCTGTCAGTTGAATGTTTAGGCACAATTGGATGTTGTGACTAGGGATCCATGCAAGGCGGTATCTAAGGTTATTGATGCCTCCACATGCTTCAGAGTGGCATCTTTCCATCATGACTTCCATTTCTTGATGCCATTTGGATGCAATTGCGAACCCTAGCATTTAAAAAAAAGAAGAAAAACAAATTTAATTGTCACTAACCTTGGCATTCAAAAAATAAAATAAACAAATTTAACCATTGCAATTCATAGCCTACATTTGTTTTTTTAAAACATCAGGATTATGGCTTTGAAATTTAAAAAAATGAAAAATTAAATGTAGAATGTGAGAATCTGTAATTCATTCAAATGGATCTGAAATAAATCTAGAAATAGAAGAAATTTAATGCTAATGCTGAAAAGTATCAGAACAGAAAAACATAACTTTAATATTTAACTTGTGCAGCACTTAATTGCTGATGTAAACACAAGGCCCTTCCACTTTGTTGGTTGAAATAATGGTTATTGCAAAATTCAATTCACTGCTGCGACCTGCTCACTGCAAATTTCTGCTGCTGTTTTCAAAGCTACTCCTTTACTGCAAAAAAATGCTCATGTTTGTAGCAGATTTCCAAACCACACACCACACTGAAAGCCTTTTAAATGTTTCTGAAGCTTAATACCAGGAACCTTGCCTAAACTTCAATTTGAGGAAATTTATTTTCTACAATCCCTTCAATCACAAGCTCAAAGGAGACGGTATGCTACTATATAACCTCGGAAGTATGTTGCATTATTTTAGGTTCATTTTTGGGTGTGCAGATGCATCTGGTATGTGAGCTGACCCCATGGTGAGTACTTGCCAGGTTTTTGTGATTACTCTCCCAAAATCCTTTTTAAGTACTCACAATGGGCTCGGTCTATGTAGTAAGTGAGTCTGTATGCAAGTTACTTGTAGGAACATTCAGCTCATGAGAATTATGGGTGCTTGGCTTTTTCCGAATCTCTGGTTTATACCATGAAAAAATGTTCAATAATCTGTTTAATGCATTATATTAGTCTCTTAAGTAGTTCATCAAACTAAGGAACAATGGTTTACAAAGTGGGATTAGACTTGGGGCTTTTCATAGCTCCAGCTAGGTTATTGATAACAAGATGAACATAAAGTTCATCCTATGCATATGATTAGCATGAGACATATTTTGATATTACTTTTTGTTATTAACATCATGTAGTATTATATACTAAAATCAGTTAACTGCTAAAATGACAGCTAAGATTGTTGCACTGAGAACAATTTAATTAGATAGTGATGCATTCGAGGCCTTTGAAAATGCCCATCAAGTGCTACTGGAATTAACTAATTTATTAGGTATTCACTTTCTATGTGATACTTCATGTGTTGATTAAGGGACCACTTTTTGTAGGTATTATGATGCAATTTGTTTGCGATCCTCAACTCTTTCTATTTTTTGCTTGCAATAATTTTAATAATTTAATCTTATCATTTAGTAGAAAATTTGATATATGGTTTAGTGTACCACATTGCAATTAGTTGATAACTTTTTCATCTAATATTAAAAAAGCACTTGAATCCTAACTTGTTGACCTTCTATCTCATAGGCTGAGGTTTCTTCTTCAACAGAGTCAGAGGTATTAGGGAATCTTGATCTATCCTTGAAACAAGGAGATTATTTTGGATATGGTATGTAGTATGTATAGCTACTTTCTTTCGTCCTATTATTTTGGCTATGGATTGTAGTCATTTTTTTCATGCTATAAGCAGTATGATATCTTTATTTTCATTTGTAGTGATATTGATTGTTCCATCAATTTTCCTTTGTTTTCTTATTGTCTTTGTTGAAAGAATGGGTTTCCACATACCATAATAGAGAATATTCCCTTGAAGTATTTTGGCATCAAAAAAGAATATTCTAAAATTTTATAAAGGGAAGTGCTTCTCTTCATAATATTTGAAGGTACCGTATATTGAGTCACACAAATTAAAGAAAGGCCTTTCTTTACCTTTGGTAGTCTTTGTGCAGAACAACAAGGTGTAAGTTTTTGTTGCTTTGATTTTGCCAAATGAATGGCATGAGCAACTAACCCATCTTACCTGTTTTGAATGAATCTATACCATACCAATCCTGTAGTCAAAGAGGCATGCTCATGCATTTTAAATACTCAACTTAATTCACCTACGTAGTATGAAGGAATTAGCCAACCTTGCTGGAGGTGCTAGGATGTCATCACTAGGATGTGGAACTGAGTGTGCTGTTACTACCAAAATATTTCAACCAACTTGCAAATATATTGGTTTCCCACTCAGACAATTTGTCAAATAGTTGCGAACATTAAACTATTCAATTTGTTGAGTTTTCTGTTTAGGAATAGCTACAACTAGCTTTCATAATCATAGGAAAATTTACAAACATCTGGCATGCATTGAACAATACATAGGCATTTTAACAATCAGTTTGGAAGTATATGCCATTGCTGATAATGCATACATTTTATGTGTTCATTTACATTCATATATTTATTTCGTCACCGATTTATAAGCCAAACTACATTTACTACTATTTTTAACCTTTGGCCAACAATTGAGAAATAAACATTCTGTCAAACAGTATGTAAACTGAATACCAGATAAAATGATACCCGGAATGCTTGATACAACAAAAAGATGATGTCAACACTGCCCTATGTTGTAGAATGGTTGATGTATTGATCCGAACCTGATGCATCATTACCACAGATGAAATTTTAAGTCGTTCCCACTCTGCTGTAGCAACATTTAGATTTGTACAACCTTGTTAATGCCTGCCATTCTCACTAGAAGTATGCTGGAACATGACAGTCTGTTGTGGGAGTGATGTGGCTGGAAATGGCATCCAAAATCAGATTTCTAAGTGCTCTGCCTCCCTTCACAAACCTTATGAACCCCCTCTTTGCTGTCTGATTTCAAACCATGAAGTGATACAGCTTGGAAAATCAATTAAATTAACTTGTATTCCAACGGCACTAGCACTCAAACTTCTCTTTATTATTGCGATATAATTTGCAAGAAAATGATGTTTTCAATCTCTCCAAACTGAATTATTCCAACACAAATAAAATCTCTTACAAACATCCAACACACGGGTGAACCTTGGATGAATTTTCTCAAATGGCTAGTGTTGGATATGTTGTCATTGATGTGAAAGGTTGATGATGAAGGTTGTTTAAAGGTCGATCCACATTCAGACTTGTCAGAGGAGTTACCATCTTTCTTACATGCTTGCTCCATTGTGTGTCAGACCTAGGTGGACTGTTCCAACCGCTACGTTCTGGTGCTTTCCTTGCACTCTCGGCCACGCGCGTGTCCTCTACACATCCATTTCCAGTGTCCCCAGCACCTTGGGTACTTTTAGGCCCTAACTCATTCTTTTACTCGCTCCGTTTTGCGGTCTTCGATTCCGATCCTCCAATTATTGGTTCCCTTGAGATGGAAAGATTCTTAATGTGGTGGAGTATGTCTAACGGTTCAGGATCTCCATTGTACTCCTCATTTGACGTCGTTTGTACTAACAACTGTCTTGCTTGTTTGGCGAGGTAGTTTTGTCAGGGAGCGGTAAATTTTTGGCAATTTCTCATAATCTTCTTTTCTATTCTCTTTGTTCTACAATCCTCAACGATCATCTAATCACTTGGTCTTGACTACCTTTTGGCCTCTTCTCACCTTTGTTGGGATTCAAGGGCATGGATCACACAATGTTGACTCTATTTCTTTTGAGGCAACGACGCCAAATGTTTACTGCTATACTTGGTAGATTACATACATGAAATAGTAATACAGACGATAGTGCGTACCAGATATAGGAGATAAAATATATATTTATTCGCTCATGAATTCATTACAGAGAAGAAGACCAGAGATGGTTGGCCAAGGATTACAATTCACCGACTATACACTACTCCCTTCCTTGGTGGTAGACAACATATTTAAAAGCCCTGACAATTGCCAAGAGAGACACATCCATCAACCAACCGACACGTACAACTACCCAAGAGTGACAACCAATGGACAATTAATATATTTGGCAATAAATACATTGACAGATAACTAATATTATCAAACATAACAATAGGCATTGTACGCCGACTACATGCCTTTAATAGATTGTGACATTTTTACATGTTTGACCACTATTTTTTGCATCTTCCCATCCATATCATCTATATCCTGTCCAACATCTTCACAATATATGCCCTCAGCCATTTTCTTTGCTGATTCTGGACGAATTCTAATATCGTCCAATGGATCCTCCACATGATTCCCGGAAGTTGCTTGTTTAGGCCCAATCTTTTAAAATGGTAGCAATTATAAAAATAGGTCTCTTCATAGCTTCTAGAGTGGTCAGCAAATTTTCTGTTGCTGTGAACCTTGTCAGGTCTCAAATCAGCGCTTTGTATGGAGGCATCTTTTCTGAGTCTAGGGCCTACTACAAATTGCAGGGGAGAAAAGGCCCATCCATGCGATGTTGGTAGGTTTATGTCAACACCAACATGATTGGTTATTATAATTATTACTCGTTTGATAGTTCATATTTTCCTTCTAGAGTAAGGTAATGTTCCAGCGAACAAAGCTTTAATGCTAACATCTTTTCCAGGCCCACATAATGTTGCAACCAATGCCAACGGGTTTTGAAACTACTGATTGAGAGCCGTGGCAAACCTCACAATCTCTCTTTGTGTTGGCAACTAATCTTGAGAGATGCAAAAATTTTCCATAAAGTGTAGGCAATGATGTATCTGCATAAACAGCGTTTATAATGTCCAAATCTTCTCGCAAATCATGTGGATGCTCTCCAATATTTTTAATAATATTTTCAAAGATTTTTAACGCAGGTTGGAGGCTTCCAAAACAAGTGAGGCTGATGATCCATCATAAACTTCAAAAGGCGCTGAATATTTTCCTTCGCTTTTTACTAGAATTCTTTGAACCTTCGATGTGATGTAAAAAGAATATCAAGCATTCCACATGCAGAAACTAGCATCACAAATCTTTATTGACCCCTTGACAGTAGACCATTATACATGTTTCTGCATCTTCTTCAAGTGACTCCTTATTTTCACGTTTTTGACACTGAAAAGGTGCAACTGAAATTTCCACAGTTGCATTCCCTAGTCCTGAACCAACCAGTTTCTGGTTCGTACAGACAATATTATGCGAGCTTCCTACTCCATATTAGGCAAAATGTAGTTGCATATGACATCATTTAATATTAGTTTACATTGTTCATTTCAAAGCTGCGCAGATCTGCTCACTCCACCAAGATGAAAAGCTTCAAATTCGTTCATTAAAGTGCCATCTAAATCATCCTTAGGAAAACCAATAGTACCCAGAAGAAAATTCTCTTCTCCAACTTTTTGAATGAGAAGCCACTGTGCATCATTGAATTTTCTCATTAGCCTGTTACTTAGCCACTTTACCCCAACATATTGATGGAATGAGCCTATAGCATTATTAACTAAGTTGCCGGTTTGGGTTTAGGTTCAAGTTTGGGTTTAAAGAACTGGTTCGCTGGTACAGCAAAATTTTGGAATGAGGTTTGGGTTCGTTAGTACAAAAACATGTAAAAATTATATATATATATATATAGCCTGGAAGCATGAATTAAGGTTAGAATGTCACATAGTATCATAAAAACAACAAAAACACCATAAACTTGTAATCATAGCATCATATCAACATCAAAATATTAAAATAATAATATTGAGTTCAAGTATCATTGTTTTGATTTTCAACAATTGGAACTTTATACTAAGTTTCAATCATCTAATGGATTATCTAAATCTTCTTCTTCTTCTTCTTCTTCTTCATCATCATCAAAGGCATTAGTTGATTCAGAAACAGTGCCAATGCCAATGGGATCAACTGCACCAATAACATTCTTGCTTTCCAAGTTCTCAAATACTTATTAATTTTTCATTGTACAAAGAGCTTGTTTGTTTGTAATTAACATCCTACTTGAAAAATGTTAAAAAAGTAGCTTGCGACTCCCTTCACCTATTGAAGATATTGTTTAATGTTTAAAATATGATTTATCACTATAGAGAGATTCCAATTAATCGGACAGGGGTCATTATCAACAATTGGATATATAAATTTCACTGGAAGAAATCTTGAGGGCTAGTTTAATTTGATGTAATAAATATCTAAACTTCAGCAAATCTTGTTTTGTAATGTTAAAGATCTTATTCAAATTCTGTAATTTGTTTTCCACACTAAATTATAGAAACCTTCTCAATGGAAATGTACTTAGTTCGCACTTGGTTTGCTTGGGTTTGCCCTGGTTCGACTTGGGTTCGACCCGGACAAACCAGCCTGCCTGGGTTTGAACCTTGGCTAAACCCACATGAGAACCAGACCAAAACCAAGAACCGGGTCGAACCCAACCTTGGTTCGGCTCTAAAACAGCCAAACCCAGTAACATAGATTATTAACATCATCAGTAGGCTTTGTAGTTATAGCTTCCTTTTCCATATAGAAATAACGAGCATTTTCCCAATAGCTAGCTCGCAACTAATTTTTATTGTTGCTATGTGCTTAGCTCTTTTGAGCATTGACGGAGGGTTCCTAAATTCTTTAGTAGGCTTTCTAGCTATTATATTTGCAGGGGTGTTACTATCATCTTCAAACTCCAGCATTTTATACCTACTCAATTGTACTTTACATGGTCTGAAATGTTGAATAAGGCATCTCTAATGTTGCCGTCTTGCTCCACTTGGTTCGCATAACATCAAACTCAAACTCTGGTACTATTTAGGATGTCAAGCTTTGACAACGGTTTTGGAATTAATGTTTTGTTTTGAACTTGAAAACTTGAATGCTTTGAAGGACGCCAAGGTTTCGGCTTTAACACACTGAAATCCGACAAGGAAAAATACTACAAATCTAGTGCAAAGTGGAGCATCGGGGGACGACCATAAAAATGGAACTTGGACGAAACTTTAAAGATGCTAAAGAAAATGAGATTTAGACTAGTTAAAGGTGACTTTTTGGATTCCGATAGGTGTTTTGGAACTCACCTAAAAGACCAACAAACTTAAAGAGGCAATTCCAATGACTTAAAAATTAACAAGTCAAGGCTAAATTTCGGATGGGGGGTCAAAATTTAGGCAACAGAAGGAAATGTCTTGTTTCTGCTGTGAAAACTGTTTAAAATCTGAATAGTGAATAACTTGTGTGTGTTGATGTGAGTTTTGTGACTACTCCAACATGCAGGATGAAACACAGTATTCCAAGATGAAACATCAAATATCAAATCCGCTCTTGAATAAGGAAGCTTAGATGCTAAACAATGTATATGATTGTGTGATCAACTAAGACAACCTCAAGGTTCTCTCTTATCGTGGACTTAACGCAGTTGGAATGATGGGATTTGTTGGTAATCACTTGGGGACTTATGCTATTCATTGGATATCAACTTTGCAAATGCGAATAATTTAGCAACGATGGCTCATCAACTACTTCTAACCAAACAAATTGGAAACAGGATAAAGGGTTTAGGAATCTATACTTACTCTACAATGTAAGAGACTATTGATGATGAGGTGAGACTCTAACCAATCATTGCTTCACCAAATCAACTACACATAGGAGGGTGCTTGCTTCTAAGGATGCATGGTTCGTTTTCATATTGTCAACACTCATTCTTTTACCCAATGACGGCACAAACCAAATGAACATTTCTAATTGAAGTTAAATACTTGCAATAAGTTCAGACCAACCTTACACTTTTACTTGCAATCAACAAGTACCAAAAGGTATGAATATAGTTTCACCATAATTCACCAACTATAATATCTTCCATTCAAAAAATTCTACTTCTATTCACCATAAATGAAATCCTACTCTAATTGAGCAAATATAGAAACCATGCAATATCCCAAAATAACACAAGTAATTCACCATGACGACAACAATGAATTTTTAGATACTTTGGCAATATTATAGTAACAATCTTTCCAAGTCTCTCCTTTACAAATGATAAGGCCTTGCCTTTTATAGTAGTTCCAATTACAACGAATAGCCTAGATTGATCTCGAATCAATAGCCAAGATTAAGCCAACAAAACCCTTATTCAATTACCACTTACAAGCATTAAATGCTTATCCAATTACATAAAAGCACCACCTTGTGGGCCAATGAGAAAATTATAATGCCATTGTAGACCAATAAGAAAATAGGTTAGGTAAAGATATCAAGTAGACTCCACATGTACACTTGGCATGTTTTGATTGGTTGTAGATGAATGAGCGCCACCTTAGCATGCTTATCTTGTACACTTCATCAATATCTTTTGATATTCAACATTTTCAAGTCCTTGAACAATTGTGATGGTCCATATTCCCAAATTACTAAATCTTTAAGAATTTTCTCTATCTTCTAGAAATTCCTTGTACTTAAAACTTTTGATTCCTTGGCGTTGATCTTGCTACATGAATTGGCACTTGATCTTGAATTTGCATCTTCACTTCGATCTCGAGCTCGAATCATCTTCTTCTTGTCATCTTTGATGAATGACTTGCCATTTGGTAGATACTTGAATTCACCATGTTGCACTTACTTGAAGCTGCCTTCACTTGAATTCTTCTCTGGTTGTCTCCTTTGATCTTTTCCATAATCTCTCTCTGCCCACAAGCATCTCTACTTTTCCTTGCAAAACAAGAGAGAAACCTTCATAAAGTTCACAAGATGGTAAGTATAAATGATATTAAGGTAATCTGAAAGCTTACATGACATTATTTGACATGAAATTGTATCTAAAATAAACTAACTTTTCCTCTATTAACCAAACTGGTGAGATATATGCATTGAATTTGGGAAGGGGTAAATTGATTTCAAGGTCGAGTTGGAGGTTTAAAGGGTGGTGGAGATTTGAAGTGTCAAGTCCCAACAATGGACATCAGGAGGTCGGATTCCGATCCCTCCATCTCCAGCCTTGGACATGAGGTGTTTGGAATCCAACCACTCCATGTCCAAGCCTCTTTTGTCTTTCCATGGACTTGCACTTCGTTGTCTCTCACAATGGATTACACTTTAACTTTTCCTTCTTCACTTTCGGCTTTGATTTCATTTCAAATTCTTCTTCTTGATTGAATTGCCATGGGTTCTCTTCAATTTTCAAGTCCTGATCATAAATTTTCCTCTATCACAGATTTGATCTCCATGCTTTCATACCCAAATCAGGCTTCACTTTGGGGGGGATAATCCTGATTTTCACCTTGAAACCATTATCTTTCAATACCACAATGCCAAAGGAGTTGAAATCTGTCAAAGTTTTATGGGCAGAAATTTGGGGTCTCATGTCCCAGCTTGGACTTGGTGAGGTTGGAGCCCGACCTCCCCAAGTACCAACTTCATGCCAATTCTCTTTGTAATTCGTTGCTGTCTTGTCTTCAAACTGCCTCATTCCTCCCTCAACTTTACTCATTGTGATGGCTTGGAATTGATTTCATCTTGACATTTCAATCTTAATCTTGTATTTTCTCCTTGATTGCAGATCTGCTTGTGATGTTTTCATGGAAAAGCTGGTCTTCAACTCACTAAAATCAGCCTTGAATGAGTGGGGAATCTTGATTTTTACCTTGAAATCGTTATATTTCCACAGAAGAAGTCATAAGAAACTGAAATTTGACAAAAATTAGGGGGCACAATTTTGGGGGATCAAGTGTAATGTCCCCAACAAGGACCTTACTTAATTTGTTCTAAAATTCCCAATTAGGGTTTGGATTGCATTTGGGAATGTTAACTTATAATGTTCGCCACTAGGATAATGTTGATTCCCAATAATAATTATTCCATATTAAGTATTTGAATCAAATTATATTAAGAACAATCATGGATTCATAATACATACTTAAGCCCTAATTCCTTACTTACTCCTAATCACTAAACTTAAGAAAGATGGTAGATTTACTGTACTAGGACGCTTGCACAGTCTACAAGTGGATTCCCTCAAGGCTCTACCTATCTTGGGATCTTTCCATCATGTGACTGATTTACCTGCCTCTTCCTACACACACTCCCTCTCCTCTTAATTGTAACTAGTGACTGAACAAGAAATAGACTAAGTATATATTTATTACTTATTTACCAATATATTTGAGTTATTTCATAATTAATAATATAAGTTTAGTTCATAATCTATTATTTCAATGTTTATTCCATATACATTATTTCATAACCTATTATTCCCAAGTTTATTTCATATTATTATTAATATCTAATTCATGCAAGTCTTATTAATGAATTTACTTAAACAAAGATATACTTGCCTTCTTTTCACCCAGCGTATATGGTAAAGGTCATGAATTCTCATTTTATGGCTTGGTTTATATTTGGAATTGTATTTTATATTTAATATATTAAATTAATTAATTTATATTATGTCTATTGTTAATCATTAATAAATAATATCTTAATACATTTTTTTATATATTGTTAATAATATATTATTATCATAGATTGTTTATTATATTAATAAATTATTATTATAATTTTCATTTATAATATATTATCATTCTTATATACGATTAATTGTTAGTATCTTAATAGTAGATTATATTATTAATGATATATTATTGTACTAAATTTTTATCATTATTAATAATATATTTCATAGCCCATTAATAATATATTATTATTTTACATATTGTTAATTATTATAATATCATATCATATTATTTATTTATTTGTCTATTTCTAATATTGCTATTACTTTTCATTTATTAATAATATTATGTACAATATTATTAATAATATATCCTTGATTATTATCATAATTTAAAATTATATATATTCAATAATATAAAATATACAATATTCAATAATAATATATATTGAATCTATTTATATATTCATTAAAATATTATTATAACTATTTTATCTTATTTATTTACTTATCTTTTATTGCCATGATCAAGGGGCTAAAGGAGGGACATGACAGTCCTTCCCTCCCAAAATTGCTTGTCCTCAAGCAATGACTATTTATACAATTTTTTCTTGTAGATTCAACATACAAAGTATGTTAGCCGTATATCGGATGTTAGTTGGGTATGCGCCGACGGTACTTAGTTACTACCGTCGGTTAGTTACTTTCGTCGGTTGGGAACGGGTGGCGACGTTTGTTCACACCATTTCAGGTTTGATATAAACATTGTACTTGCTAGTTGAAGGCATCATGATCTGGTTGCTACTGTAAATGTACTTCAGTTATGAATGATCAATAAAGACTCTGTTATTATATACTTGTATTTCCTGTAACGTTTATGCTTAAACTAGGTTACCCCAGCGGGTAAACATTTGGCGCCGCTGCCTAGACGGACTCGGAACTGGATGGCGTACGGAGACAATGGGCTTATCTGTTGATGAGATAAACCCCGAGGCAGACGATGCACGTACAAAACTGTACGAAGGGGAAGATAACCAGACACGGGAATTCGGAATTCTGTTTCAGGCGGCGATAGAAACTTACGTCCGTCGGGAAGCGTACCAAGCGGAAGTCCCACAGAGTGCAGTGTGGTCTACCATCGAGGCTAATCCTGCAGCCAACCATATGTTAAATCATCTTCCACGACTATGGCACAAGTCTCACTGGCACAACACGCTCGCCTGGAGGAGAGTGCTCGCGAGGAACGACGACAGGCAATCCTCCAAGAGTATCATGAACGGGAGAGTAAACGACTTGAAGAAGAACGTGATGGCAAACGCTGTCGGGAATAGGCGTGTCTGAAGGCTACCGATGGAAGAAGGGACACAGTGGAAAAATAAGAATGACGAGGTCATTCATTTGAGTTATTGTAATAAAATCATGAATAAATAAAAGTGTCCTTTTACTTTATGAACTTTGTGTTGATTATTGGAGTAAGGAAAGCATTTATGCCCAATCAATTAAATAAGAATAGAAATTTAAAAAGGGATCTCGAAGGAGAACAAGCTCTCCGAAAGACAGTTCTCAACAAACAATAAGCCGAGCGAAGGGAGAGGTTCAGGAGACGTGCCGAAAGACTGCCGGAGGGGGCAAGTGAAGGCGACGGTCTAGAGGAACATACCCAGGAGGATGACAGAAGTGACGACGAGGAGCTGTTAGAAGAAACAACAAGCTTGTTCGGGTCTCTAAAATTAACCCCAAGGACAGAAGCCAGAAGGAAGGCTGAAGAGGAAGCCGAACGGAGAGAGTACGGGTGGGGAGTTGCCGCCGAAAGTGTCGAAGTGACAGAAAGGCACGAGGATCACACCACTCCGAGTAGTTCGGAAACATCAGTGAACCCGAAACACAAATCCGGAGGACCCACGCTGGCCGGACTATCCCAGCCTATCGTATAGCCGATACAACAAACACCTCCAGGAACAGTACACCAAACACCTCCAGGAACCCAACTAGCGACGCAACAGTTGGTGGTATAGACCAATTGCCCACCACCGAAGGCGAATATGGCCGGTAACAAGGAGAAGTTACCAAAATTCCATGGTGATGAAAAAGATCCTATTCGGCATTGTCGCACGTGCAGGACGATTTGGTCTGCGAATGGAGTTGACGACCAGGACGAGTGGATGAAACAATTTCCAGCAACCCTCCGAGGGGTAGCAATTGACTGGTACTCCGACTTAGATAAAACTGGAGTGACCACGTGGGATTTGCTACAAAAGGCATTCGAAAAAGAATTTAGGCTCCTCCGAGACGACAACAAAATCGTCTCCGAAATATACGGAACTAAGCAGGGAAAGGAGACCATACGGACTTATGGCCGACGACTAAAAGAACTTGTTGGCAAAATGGAAAGTCAGCCAGCCGATGGCTTAAAGAAAAGATGGTTTGTCGAAGGGCTACAGTCACACCTCTAGAGGAAGATGAAAATAGTTCCTCCCACCTCTTACGATGATGCATATAACTGGGCGATGGACCTCGAAAGCGAGCAAAAGACATCAAAGAAAAAGAAGAAAAACCAGTCCTCTTCATTTGAGGAGGATGAGGACGACACTTCAGGAGACGAGAGTAGCAGTGACAAAGAAGCAAAGAAAAAAGTCACTGCACTACAGAAAGACATGGAACGAATGCTTAAAGAATTTAAAAATATGAAGGGTAGCACTAGTAGAACTGAAGGAGAGTTGTGGTGCACGGATTGCAAGGAGGCCGGTCATATGAAGGGCGCATGCCCCAAGAAAATGTTCTGCAATATTTGCCAAATGGCAGGCCATTCCACAAAGGAATGTCCGTTCAACATGAAGACACGAGGCAACCAACAAGTCATGTTCACACAAGAACCGTCAACATCAACAGCCACGGGGAACACACAAAACACAGCATCGTCGAGCGGCCACAGGAATAATAACCATCGGGGAGGAAGAGGGAACGACAACAATAACACTGACGGAGGTAGGAGTCGCCTCCAGTATGATGCCACGGGGAGGCCAATGATCCAATGCCGGGCGTGTAACCAATGGGGACATTTTGCGAGGGAGTGCCCGAAGGGGGAAAAGCCGCAATTCCTTTGCAAATGGTGCGGGCCCGGAGACCACGATGAGACAAAATGCCCGAAACCTGGTGTAAACCTCCTGAACATTAAAGGCAACGAAGAGGTGTTGGTAGTTACTTGAGGGCAAGCAAAGAAGGGTACCTATCCACATCTCGAAACTGAGAAGAACAGAGTGCGAGAGGCCAAAGAAGAAATCGACAGAATGATGGCCGAATGGAAAGAGACGCACGACGCCGCAGGAACCTCTCACGGCGGCCAGGCTAAACACAACATTCTAAGGCAATTAATGCAGACGGAAATCCCAGTCCAACTGGGAGACCTCCTTACAGCCATGCCATAGTTAAGAACAACTCTGCTTAACATGGTACCTACTCCTAACGTACCTAAGGCGACGGAAAAGGCAAAACCCTGTGGGAAGGGAAATTCTGTTGAGGACTCGATGTTGTTGGCACTCAACACAAGAAGGCACTCGATGATAATAGAGATGGGAATTCTCGGCAAAATATTGACGGACACAATCATCGACGGGGGATCGGGTGTCAATGTTCTACCCGAGGAAACATGGAAGAATCTTGGGCAATCAACACTGTGGCCGCCAACCTTCCAACTGGTAGGAACGGACTAGCATGGGATCAAACCCATAGGAACATTAATGGCACAGAGGGTCATGATTGGCACCCAACCGTTCGTAATGGACTTCGTAGTCATTCCGGTAAAGAAGGGATACGACGCCCTCCTCGGGAGAGGATGGCTTGTACAAGCAAAAGCCAAACACGATTGGAAACGGAATGCAATTTCCATGGAGAGAGATGGTCGGAAGTTTACAATTGATTTGAGAAATCAATTAGTTAGTGAAGACCTGGCATCTTCGTCGGGATCAGACAACGAGGAAGATGCCGACGAAGGAAGACAACGCATGGAGCCCAACAAGGAAGGGGTGCTCGAATTCGAAAAGTACTCAGAAGATGACCTAGATTCATTAAATGGGATGGAAGATTACGAAGTGTTTCCGTGCAACATGCTGCAGGTAGAGGAAGACCCCAACCAGTTTCCCCCGGAATACAAAGAATATAAAGGAGAAGCCCAAATAGAGGAGAATCCTGCACATGAATTTGCCAAGGATGAACCAATCAAATACAAAGAAGCAAAGTTGAAGGAGATAAACTTGGGGGATGAGAAAGACCCAAAAATCATCCTGATGGGAGACGATTGGAACCCAGTATTGAAGACAGTAGGATTTAAAATCTTCACCGAATACAAAGATGTGTTTGCCTAGACCTATAGGGACCTGAAGGGTGTCCCTTCGGAGCTGTTCGTACACAGGATCCCCTTGGTTTCAGGAGCCCAACCTGTGCGAAAGAGACCATACAAGATGAACAAGAATTATTGGGTAAGGGTGGAGAGAAAGATTGAACGGACGTTGGAAGTTGATATTATCTTTCGGGTTGACACAAGTGAGTGGGTCTCCCCCATAGTAATCTCTCTGAAGAAAGAGGCTGATCAGATCCGCATCTGTGTAGATTTTCGATGCCTCAACGCAGTGACAATTAAGGATCCCTTCCCTATTCCGTTCACTGATAGCATATTGGAGGAAGTAGCTGGTCACGAGATCTATTCATTTATGGATGGGTTCTCGGGATATAACCAGATATCCATTGCAGAGGAAGACAAATTGAAAACGACCTTTGTAGTGGAGGATGGTGTATACGCATACAACTGATTGCCCTTCGGCCTTTGCAACGCCCCGGCTACCTTCCAGCGGATTATCTTGCATATTTTTGACAAGATGTCGAAGGGAAACTTTAAAGCATTTCTGGATGATTGGTCCATATTTAGCGGGCAGGACAAGCACATTGCGGCTTTGGGGGAGTGTGTGGAGCGATGTTGGCAAGCCCGTCTAGCACTTAACCCAAAGAAGTGCCAGTTTATGGTACCCCAAGGGAAGTTGCTTGGACACATTGTATGCAAAGTGGGATTAAAAACAGACCTAGACAAGGTACGGATAATCGTCGAAATGGAGGCCCCAACGGACGTGACCGGCGTCAAATCTTTTCTGGGCCACATCGGATACTATCGCCGATTCATCAAGAACTTTGCACAAATATCATATCCGATGGATAGGCTCACGAGGAAGTGGGAGCCGTACGTTTGGACGAAGGAGTAGGAGGAAGCTTTCCAAAATTTGAAAACAAGATTGTTGGGTGCCCCAATTCTTGCGTTCCCCAATTGGGACAAAGAATTTCATGTACACGTGGACGCATCGAATTATGCCATCGGAGCCACTTTGGCTCAGGAAGGAGGGCATGGACTAGATCATCCTATATACTTTGCAAGCAGATTGTTGCCCAATGCTGAGAAGAATTACAGCACCACAGAAAGGGAGGCCCTCCGGATGGTTTATTCTGTTCAGAAATTCAGGCACTATTTTCTAGCCACACCATTCATCTTTTATGTGGATCACTAGGCTCTCATGTACCTGGTCAACAAAACTATTAAGCAAGGAAGAGTGAGCCGATGGCTCCTCTTACTATAGGAGTTCACATTTAAGATTGTGGTACGGCCAGGACGTAGCCACGTGATCGCTGACCAATTGTCACGAATCAAGTCTGGCGAGCCACCTGTGGGAATAAACGACAATTTTCCAGACGCACATCTATTTCATATTGCCATACTCCCTAAGTGGTATACAAGTGTAGGAGAATATTTGTCCACAGATGGGTTCCCTCCGGACATGCTCCTAGGAGAACGAAGGAAGTTAGTCCTTAGAAGCAGGACTTTTCAATTAATCAATGGATTGCTCTATAAAATGGGGCCAGATCAAGTACTGAGGCGATGCGTGATGGAGGAGGAAGTACCAAGTGTGCTA
>MU226346.1:421295-438547 GCA_018584345.1 Thuja plicata | reverse complement strand
GCCGTGACTTCCGAGTTGCAACGTCTTTTGAGTTTTATGCAGCACGAGTGCCCACGTGTCTTTGGAGAGTGTTTTGGACAGGGGTCGTGGCCTAGTGGAGATACGCAGGAGATTCGGGAGGCGTGGTCTCTTCCGATGCCAGTGACCGAGAGTGAGGTCCAGGGTCTCACTCGCCAGATTGAGCAGGTGGTCCACCAGGGTTACTATGTCTCGGCTAGAAGGGAAACTGCATTGGTGGCTTCAGAGAGCGCTTGGGAGGAGTTGGCTGCCAGGTTGGCAGTAGTGGAGCGAGACTTAGTCCTGCGGACACAGGGGATGGAAGCATAGAAGGCATCCCGCGTGGCCTTGGAGGGGACGCTGGCGAGGGCGACGGAGACGTTTGAGTAGCAGCTCGCTACAACTACTTCTGAGAGACAACTTGTGGAGACTAGCTTGGTTGCGTCTCGACAGGTAGTTGAAGAGTAGCTGAAGGACATTCAGGAGGCCGCAGTGATGGTCAAATCCGTGCTTGAACTTCAGTCAGTTACAGAACAACAGTTGGCAACAAGGACGACACAGGTGTACGAGTTGCGTTCTTAGTTGGTACAGCCGGCCTCTTCTACTGCGGGTCACCCATCCTCTTCAGGGACGCTTACTCAGC
Organism: Thuja plicata; assembly: GCA_018584345.1. Taxonomy (NCBI): domain Eukaryota; kingdom Viridiplantae; phylum Streptophyta; class Pinopsida; order Cupressales; family Cupressaceae; genus Thuja; species Thuja plicata. The sequence goes on along the minus strand of MU226346.1, from coordinate 437,907 downwards.
CCCCTACTTCTACTTCTTAGTTTTAGTTGGTAGTTCATCATTCCTATTTTGTTGTTCTGTCCCAGACATTTTGTTTTCGTCTGGAGACGACTTTTCTTTAGGGTGGGATGATGTTAGCCGTATATCGGATGTTAGTTGGGTATGCGCCGACGATACTTAGTTACTACCGTCGGTTAGTTACTTTCGTCGGTTGGGAACGGGTGGCGACGTTTGTTCGCACCGTTTTAGGTTTGATATAAACATTGTACTTGCTAGTTGAAGGCATCATGATCTGGTTGCTACTGTAAATGTACTTCAGTTATGAATGATCAATAAAGACTCTGTTATTGTATACTTGTATTTCCTGTAACGTCTATGCTTAAACTGGGTTACCCCAGCGGGTAAACAGAGTATACACTAGGATGAAAGAAGACGGAGTAGACATATGAATGCATGAAGACACGAAGCATACACAAAATATACACATAATGCAATCATTGATAAAACCCTATAGTTCAATAGGTTAGGAAAATTTATTTCATCACTATGCCCTTAAAATATTCAATAAGGAACACCCATTAGTATAGATTCCCTATCTAAATAGCTTGCTTAGATTCCTGAAAAATTAGAACTAATTTAATCAGGAGTAGATATGATTGTTTATTTATTTGTTAATGTCATTTATTAGGTGATTCCAATTGTAAGGTCTCAGGTGGTTAGCGTAAGGGCCAATAGGACCCAAAGGAGTCTCTAGGTAGAACCTGGATCATAATCCACGTATTCTCCTTGCCTGTGACTCCAGTAGGTGCTTGCCGTCCCTAACTCACCATCTTACAGGTGGCATGAAGTGCAATTATAAAGTCTTGGGTGGTTAGCGTAAGGGCCAATAGGACCCAAAGGAGTCTTAGGTAGAACCTGGATCATAATCCATGTATTCTCTTTGTATGTAACCCCAATAGGTGCTTGTCATCCCCAACTCACCTTCATCTTAAGGAAGATGTGAATTACAATTATGAAGCCTTGGGTGGTTAGCGTAAGGGCCAATAGGACCCAAAGGAGTCTTTAGACAGAACCTGGATCGTAATCCACGTATTCTCCTTGTCTGTACTCCAATGGGTGCTTGCTGTCCCTAACCACACCTCAACTTTTAAACAACTATCTCATCATAAAGGAATGTCAGGACGTTGTAGTGGGGTTCTTTGGCTCGATTAGTCTAAGCCCAAAAGTGGAACATATCCCTCTTGCCTTAGCGACCAGCCCTATACCCTCTTACCTATTTGGTCCTCCCTCAACTATGATGGGGTAAATTTATTATTTATTATGAGATTTGACTTATAAAAGTTGTCACCCTTATTATCATATATTTATTCAAATAATGGTTGGACAAGAGATTAGCTTAATCATTTTGTTCAATGATGCGTACTTGTTTTGTAATTCTTTACTTCCCTTGGTGATCAATCTTTTCTCTTATGTGCGGGTCCTTATTTTATCTTTACCCTACAGGATGGCAAGATCATGCTCTGTTACCACTGTAATGTCCCCAACAAGGACCTTACTTAATTTGTCCGAAAATTCCCAATTAGGGTTTGGATTGCATTTGGGAATGATAACTTATAATGTTCGCCAATAGGATAATGTTGATTCCCAATAATAAATATTCCATATTAAGTATTCAAATCAAATTATATTAAGAACAATCATGGATTCATAATACATACTTAAGCCCTAATTCCTTACTTCACTCCTAATCACTAAACTTAAGAAAGATGGTAGATTTACTGTACTAGGACGCTTGCACAGTCTACAAGTGGATTCCCTCAAGGCTCTACCCCTCTTGGGATCTTTCCATCATGTGACTGATTTACCCGCCTCTTCCTACACAGACTCCCTATCCTCTTAATTGTAATTAGGTAGTGAACAAGAAATAGACTGAGTATATATTTATTACTTATTTACCAATATACTTGAGTTATTTCATATTTAATAATATAAGTTTAGTTCATAATCTATTATTTCAATGTTTATTTCATATACATGATTTCATAACCTATTATTCCCAAGTTTATTTCATATTATTATTAATATCTAATTCATGCAAGTCTTATTAATGAATTTACTTAAACAAAGATATACTTACCTTCTTTTCACCCAGGATGTTTTTCTTTGTCCTATTAAATGTTTCTTTTCTTTTAATAATCTCCTACATTTCCTCCTTGATTTTCTCCTACATTTGCCACTTGATTTTATCCTATCTTTCTTTCTTCTTTTCATTCCTCCTCTATATACCCGTACATGGTAAAGGTCATGAATTCTCATTTTATGGCTTGGTTTATATTTGGAATTGTATTTTATATTTAATATATTACATTAATTAATTTTTATTATGTCTATTGTTAATCATTAATAAATAATATCTTAATGCATTTTTTTATATATTGTTAATAATATATTATTATCATAGATTGTTTATTATATTAATAAATTATTATTATATAATTCATTTATAATATATTATCATTCTTATATACGATTAATTGTTAGTATCTTAATAGTAGATTATATTATTAAATGATATATTATTGTACTAAAATTTTATCATTATTAATAATATATTTCATAGCCTATTAATAATATATTATTATTTTCATATTGTTAATTATTATAATATCATATCATATTATTTGTTTATTTGTCTATTTCTAATATTACTATTACTTTTCATTTATTAATAATATTATGTACAATATTATTAATAATAATATATCCTTGATTATAATCATAATTTAAAATTATATATAATCAATAATAATATATATTCAATAATAATAAAATATATAATATTCAATAATAATATATATTGAATCTATTTATATATTCATTAAAATATTATTATAACTATTTTATCTTATTTATTTACTTATCTTTTATTGCCATGATCAACGGGCTAAAGGAGGGACATGACATCAAGTTCCACTCTGTACTTGGGAGGGTTTGAATCTGACCTGTCCAAGTACAGGGCTGTACTTGGGGAGGTCGGATTCCGACCTCTCCAAGTACAACCTTGCAAAGTTTGTATCATTCTTTGGCTCTCAAAAATGTTGACTTCTCCCATGAAATTTCATAACTCTTGCCTCTTCCTTTCATATTTTTTCTCTCAATCGCTTCTCCAAAAGACTTCAAAATTGCATGCGTTCATGGTCAACTTCACTTCATAGCTGCATCTTTGCCTTGCATTTTCATCTTAACTCATGAGTTGATAGCTATCTTCATCATTGTCATCCTGGTTTCAAACTCAGTAAGTCTTTCTCCCACCACGCTTCTCTTGGTTTCAACTTCTCATCCTTCCAATCAGACTTCACTCTCTGTAGGCAATGAAACTTAAACTCCAATCCGGGCTTGCTATTGTCTAATCAGAGATCATACTTCTAACTCAACCTTCCTACTTCTCCCAATTCCACTCTCATCTTCTCAACTAGTCTTGATTCCTATGTGGGCAAAAGTCGCTCAAACTCATCTCACTGTTTTGGAGACTTCCAAAACTGCCACTAGACTAAGGCAAACCAGAACACCTAATCCTACTGCCAAGCAAAAAGAGGGGGTCCTCATTTGTAATGGGGCGATGGTGTGAAAAGGTCATAACAGTGTGTTCATGCCATTATGTTTTCATGTTTGCATGCCTTAGGCTTGTTTCTTTTTAATTTAAAGAAATGGTGGAAATCACTTAAAGTCTTTCCACCTTTCCATTTCTGAAGGTGGAACTTTTGTACGGTCTTGCCATGTCAGAATGGTGCTTATGTCTCCTTTTCAGATCCTTTTAAGTGCTGTTTTGTTACTTATTTGAGTGGTGATTTATAGGAGTTTTAAACTTATTTCTAATCTGGGAATGAATTTATAAGACTTTCTTCCTTGTTTATAATTAAGTTGCAGGTTATGGTGGTGCAACCACTTAGAAAACATGCCTAAATGTTTGATTTCAAATTGTTTAAGGTGTCGGGCACAAATTAGCACTTTGGGTGGTATTTTGTGTTGGCTTTGCCAAGCCTAGCATGTGCTTGGGAATACTTAAGCCATTCTTCTTGTTTTGTGGAGATTTCTAGTGTATCTGCCACTTCTTAAGACATTGGAAGAGTTTTGACTTGGCTTGACCACCTTAGAATAGTGCCACACTTAGCTGATTTGTTCCTTTTCAACATTTTGCGTGACTTTGTCATGGATTTGCCTCTTCTAGATGTGATTTTGTGTTGGTTCTGCCACCTTAAAATTGCACCAATTGCTGACAATCGTAGACACCTTAAATTTGGCACACTTTCTTCATCATTTTTCCACCATTTTTCACGCTTTGTCAGAATTTGGAGGTGCCTTTGTCACTGGGAAGGTGTGCTTATTTTCTGTATTTGTCTTTGCATTTTGCCTTAGCATATATGTCTGCTAATGTTGCCACTCGAATTTTGTGCAGAAGAAGTTCACCACTTTCACCAATCTTGATTTCAAATTCAAATCTTTACCGTTTCCTTATCCTCTTTCCATCAGGAAACTTTTCATCTTTCATGGAATAGTTCAACCTCAAGCAATCTGCAAGAATTGTTATTTGAAAGACAAGACTAGACCAGGCAACATTTCAACTTGATAGGGGATGAAATCAGTTGACATTGATAATCACTATAGGTATGACCTGATTTGCAACTACAAATTGATTCAAAGACTATGAAAGCCAAGTTTTGAATGGGTAGCAACAAAATCTGTCAGTGGCCCATCTTTTCTGTTGGTTTTGGCAGTTCGAAATGATAGCTAAAAGTTCTAGGAATCTGTTTGAGCAGATAAGTATTTATTGACTATTTTATTGGTGACTTGTATTGCAGTAGTGTTATATTAAAGTTGTATTAGGAGAAGGTCAAATATATTACTTTAGTATTATGTAAAAGGTGCATGTTAGAGATAGGTCAAACTATAAGGTTCACACTTGAAAAATATTTACAGAAAAAAGTAAAGAACCTGTGTTTAGTTTCCATTGCATTGAAAATACTTAGGTGGAATCCCTTTTCATGCAGGATACTTTGGTGAGGCTCATCGGGCTGATGTAATTGCTTTGAGCAAGGTGAACATTATGTTCATTCTTGTCTGATGATTATGATTCCGAGTTATAGTAGATGGGTATGGTTTATTTCAGTAGGATGTTTGTGGTATTCTGGTTAATTAATGAAGGAGGTGTGATCATAGAGTATGCCTAAAGACATCGACTAAGGGGATAACCTGACGCAGTATTATGGAATTATTGAGAACATTTTGGCAGGTGATTTGTTTGGTGCTAAGTCATGAATATACAGATTTGCTATCAGCAGAGTCAATCTGGAATGCGGAGCAGAAAAAGGAAACATGCCCTATGGTGGAGCATATACTCCACTTAGAATCTCTTGAAGTAAGTTATTTACAAAATTCGAGAAATTTCACATTTTCATACCTTCCATAAAGCTTTTTTATTTTTTCAAGATTGTTGTAGACTGGTGTAGTATTAATATTGTGGTATTACTTCTTTGTGGAAGGTTGCCCCATGCAATTGCAACCTTATACTTAATATGCTTTGGTAGATATACAGTATACATAGACTTTAAGCTCAAGCAAATTACTGTAGCTTGTAATTTGGTTTCATATCCACAAGATTGCAGTTGATCCATTTCTTTCTTCTTTTTAATAGTATAGTTTCTATTCTAGATATGCCAATTTATGTTTTCTTTATCTGCAGACAACTTTAGCCCAATAACATTTACATTTTTGAATATAAAAGTAGAAGCAATACTAGATTTAGAAATTTGGTGTTAATTGTAAGGGATTTATAACAACACTTTGGCCTAGGAACCTATAATTGCCGAGTTAGTAAGCTGCAAAATCCCACACACGGATTTTTCCAAATGTTTCCAACTTAGCAGTGTTCGGTGGCAAATTATTTCTGATTTGTTTATTGCATAAGGATGGATGATTGAACATATAGATTGTTTTTGTGACAAGATTTTGTTTGTAACATAATAACAACTTAAATATTATAATTTTGAATGGCACATAAATTACACAAATATGACAGATAATGATCTCTTCAAGGTACATGCACAGATTTGATTCTAATTGCTTTTAATGACTGAACCCAGATAAGCGAATACTAGCAGTAGCACTACTGTCAAGAAAAATGTTATAATAACCACCCAGGAATGATAAGTAGGCTGCTGTCATAACCATGCCTCTGGAGAGCAGCACAGTCATCCCGTTTTCAAAGGATATTTGTCTGATATCTATCAAAGATAATCTGGTACAGACCACGACTTGCCTGGCAAGGTGAAATGTGTCCCTCCTTGGTACTTTTTGCTGTCCCAAAAGCTTACGCATCACTGTACAGGTGTGCTTTTCTTAGGATCTATATTATGCAAACTGAACATGCCCTAGACATCCCTCAAATGGGCCAGCATTTGTATGAGATAACATCAAGTGTCAACCTAGACTTATAGACTACACCAATGTGCCTAGAGGATTGTGGGGTGGTGTTGTGACATTTTCACATATGGCCCCATTGGAAATGGGGACCCCTAATTTTTTGCTTTTTAGGGTTTTGCTTAAATGTTTCTGCTTCAATATTCGGTCTTTTGCCAGTAAAAGTCTAGAGAGTCTTAAGGTTTTTGAGTTTTGTTTGCCAAGTTTATGAGTGTCGACAAAAGTAAAAGAGAGAAAGCATGACCAAATGAGTATTCTGATGCTATAGAAGTGTTCAGAGAAGCCAAGGGATGAAGATTGACATTTTTTGGGGTCAATTCTGACAACTACTTTTTAGGAAAAGTTTTTTTTTTTCTGCTTTCTGCTTTTTTTCTTCGAAAGTTGTAATTTCCCCTTCCCAACCCTTGTCCTAGAATCTATATATAGTACAAGTTATGAATTTTGAAGTAGGAATCTTTCTTACTAACCAAGTATATTCGCATATTACTCCATGTTCAACCACCATATATTTATAGATGTAAAAAGAAATGCAAACCAACAAGAAGTGATTCACTAAACATCCAAGATTGACATAGCCTAGATTTGTCATTTGAATGAACTCCTCATATAGATTGCTTGAATCCTTTCTTCCCTTCTTACTAACAGTGTCATGAGATGGAAGACTTACGGTGAGAAGGGCGCGTGAAGCAATCCACAAGCGGACTCCCTCAAGGCTTAACCCCATCTTGGGAACTACCCATCATGTGACCGAAATTACTTTGCCTTTCCCTTCCACAAACTCCCTATCTTATGAAGCCTTAGTAAGAGATAGGAGTCAGATTCCTATTATCTATAATCCGAGTATCATATTAGATATTTTTATTTTATTTTATATACCTATCTCTTTGCTCATAATCTCATATTAGTGTATTTGATTATCTCTCATGTATTTGATTAACTACTATTAACAGCGTGTGTTTATATATATATATATTATTCAGAAATATATTATGGAACATTCAAATATATACATTAGAACATTCAGATGTAAAATCCAAATATATACTTCAGATATATACTTTACATGCATTCTTCAAATATGTCATATATATATAGATATATATATTAGAACATTTATTTATTATAGACAGTGGACACACACACACACACACACATTTCTGATTTCTTTGTTTCATATATATATATATATAACATTCTAATGGTTCTTATCCTCAATAAAATTCAGATATAATATTAACTCATAGATAAACTACAGCCACGGGACTGGGTTATAGTCTGGCCTTTACTTCTTTTATCTATGTCCAATGATGAGAGTCAAGTATATTCTATAATCTCTAACCCCTTGTTCATCTCCCATCAATTTCCTTCCAAGTCTTCCTTGTGAAGAGAATTAAAATATATTTTTCTTTCATTTCTTACCATCCCCTTCTATCAGATCAGTATCCACCACGTATTATTTTTTTTAATCCTCATCTCCCCTTTTCTTGTATGAAACCAATATACTTTAATATCTCCTCCGCCGAATGGACACGTCCTTGGTATTATGAAATTGTGACCAGTCAATACTAAGTTTTAGTTTAACATTAATCTAATGCTGGTCGATCCCTACAATCTGAAGACACGGACTGCACAAGTATTTTTCACCCAAGGAGAACAATCCACACCACCCTCCACCCCTCCACGTAACACAAATACAAAATCCTCACCTAGAGGGTATAGGAACAATAGGCGGGGAAGCAATAACAACAACAATAACAACACACCCAGGAGAGCAATCCAGTATGATTCTAAAGGAAGACCCATGATTCAATGTAGGCGATGCAACGAATGGGGACATTTTGCATGAGACTGCCAGAACGGTGGAGGAAAGAATGAAGGAATGTTGGACCAAGTAATCATGAGGATGCTAATTGCCCTAGACAAAAGGGGGTGAACAGGCTCGACATTGCAGAGCCAGAAAACGAAGTATTGGCCATCACAAGAATGCAGGCCAGAAAACTTGTATATCCGGATGCAGCTATAGAGAAAGAAAGATTCCAAGAAGCCAGAAAGGACATTCGAGATAACATGACAGAGGAAGGGGGAGTAAGTACGGTTAAGCTCCCAAACAACTGGCCGGTACCAAACATCATGAAACATGTACTGGAGACCACCATTCCCGTGAAAATTGCAGATCTATTAGAAACGCTACCTCAGTTGTGGGTAGCAATAACATAAGGGACAAGTAGCGAAGAGGTACCCTCAAAGGAGGAGAAGAAAGAGGAAGCACAAGCCGGAAAAGAGACAAACACCTTGTTCACCATAGGAATGGGGAGGACGCCCACAGTGGTCGAAATGGAGATAATGGGATGTAAACTATCAAATACTATTGTTGATGGAGGTTCTAGTGTGAATGGAATTAAGCCAATAGGAACTTTGATGGGGCAAAAGCTAATATGTAAAAGCTAATGATTGGTACACAACAGTTCCTCCGCGGCTTTGTGGTGATTACCCTAGAGAAGAAAGGGTACGGTGCGTTATTGGGGAGGTTGGGTGGTCACAGCAAAGGCCACCCATAATTGGAAAAGGAATACCCTATCCATAGACGTAGACAACAGAAAGTACACAATAGATGTAAGGAACCAGTCTGTAAGTCAGGATCTCGCATCCAATTCAGAGGCAGAGGGAGAAGACCGGGAAGGAGTGGAACTAGATGAAGGAGCGCTCCGGCTGGAGGAGTGTTGAGAAGATGAAACATGCTCCCTCAATGACCTTCTTCACTGGCAGATGGGAGACTATGAGGTATTCCAGCCAGAATGCAATATGTTGCAAATTCAAGAAGCCGAATCAGAAGAAAGGTACCCGGAAGGCTATAAGGAATACAGGAAGGGTACGACAACCCTCAATAACAAACGAGCACATATATTTGATAAGAAAGTAGAATACAACGAGGCCAAGTTGCAAACAATAAACCTAGGTGAGAAGGACAAACCCAAGGAGATCCTCATAGGAGATGATTGGGATCCAGTATTGATGGCGGCAACTTCTAAGATCTTTCTTGAATACAAGGATGTATTCGCGTGGATGTACAAGGACTTGAAAGGAGTACCACCAGAGTTATGTGTCCATCAAATACCGTTAATATCAGGAGCAATACCGGTGTGTAAACGACCGTACCGGATGAACAAGAACTATGCGGCCAAGGTACAGGAAGAAATCGCAAAAATGCTAGAAGCAGGAATCATATTCAAAGTACAAACTAGTGAGTGGGTATCTCCTATAGTCATATCATTGAAGAATGACGGGAACCAAATTTGGATATGTGTGCACTTTAGATGCTTGAATGCGGTAACTATAAAAGATCCTTTTCCTATTCCTTTCACTAATAGTATCCTAGAAGAGGTGGCCGGCCATGAAATGTACTCCTTCATGGACGGGTTTTTAGGATATAACCAAATCAACATTGCTGAGGAGGATAAGTTGAAAACCCCATTTGTAGTTGAAGATGGGGTGTATGCTTATAACAGGATGCTGTTTGGACTGTGCAATGCACCAGCCACCTTTCAAAGGATCATACTGCATATCTTTAACGGTATGTCTCTAGGGAATTTCAGAGCCTTCCTAGATGATTGGTCAATTTATTGTGGAAAGGAGCACCAACTCAAGGTCATTGGTGAATGCATGGATCGATGTCGAAGTGCCAGACTGGCTTTGAATCCCAAGAAATGCAGATTTATGGTTCCACAGGGCAGACTTCTTGGCCATATAGTATGCAAGGAAAGGTTGAAAATAGATCTCGACAAGATCAGGGTAATTCTAGATGTGGAAGCTCCGTCGAATGTAATTGGTATTAAGTCCTTCTTGGGGCATGTGGGGTACTACAGAAGATTTATAAAAGGATTCGCGGAAGTATCTATATCTTTAGAAAAACTAGCCAGATCAGGAGAATGGTTTTGCTGGGAGGAAGATCAGGAGGAGGCTTTCCAGGAACTAAAGAAGAGACTAGTGGGTGCTCCAATTCTCATATACCTTGATTGGAACAAAGAATTCCACGTCCATGTGGACGCATCTAATTACGCAATAGGTGCTACCCTAGCACAAACTGGGAAGGAAGGATTGGATCATCCAGTATACTTTGCAAAGTAACGAGAACCAGAATTGTCTCGGAATCAGCAAGGCCGAATCGAATCGCGAATCGCCCATGAATCGGAATCGGATCGCCCATGAATCGACAAATTCAAAAAACCCTTAAAATTTAGAGATTTTAACAATTTAAAACCTATTTCATGCACCCTTTATTGAATATAACTTAAACATCATCAAATAGAAGCTAACATACATAAACAAGGAACATGAATGATAAATCCATCACATGCGTTACCCGTAGAATGTAAATTGTGGCTGAAGTAAACTATAAATAGCAATCATAGGATCATAATGATTCAAATCATAGAATGTAATAATGTATTATGTAAGATGAAGATCCATAAGACATCAAATCATAAATGTATGTAAGACGAAGATCCATGAAACTGTGAAACGTATGTCTATAAGTATCTGACAATCTGTAAACAAAATGAAAAAACGAGGCTCTAGCTCAAGCCTCATCATCATCCTCATCATCATCCTCCTCATCATCATCCTCAAGCTCAGTCGTAGTCGCAGCCTCAGCCTCTGAGTATCCAGTCTCTCGGTGCCCTTTACAAAGGTGTCTAAGGTAGGTCCTAGAGGACTGTTGAGCCATAGCCCCTACATGTAAGATGGGCTCACGAACAACACCACTACAGTCTGTGTCGGTGCGTGTGCGTGTGAGTCTGCCAGTGCCTGAACGTGCTCTAGCTGCCTCCTTTGCAATGGCCACAGCCTCAGCCTCTCTATCTACCTGGTCAACCCACTCATGGTCTACCTCAGTGAAGACCGGATCCACAGCCTCAGTGAGCCATTCTGATTGTGGATCAATCTCCTCCAGAATGATCGGAGAGGAGTCAGCGCCCAAAATTTGTCTGATCCTAAGACGAAGGTTGTAATGAACAAAGACAAGATCATTCAAACTCTGCACTGACAACCTATTTCTCCTCTTCGAGTGGATATGCTCGAACATAGACCAACTGCACTCACAATCCAGAAGCGCTGCTTGGCTGACTCAGAATCTGGATGGCAATTTTCCGAAGTTTTGGGGTTCCAGACCCAAACAATTGCCACCATCTATCTGAAATAAGGGAAAACAAAAACAATTAGTCTCATATACAACTTTAAAATTACAAAATCAAAAATTAAAATTTAAAATGCACAACTTATAAGTCATAAACTTAAGATTCAAAAATATATTATTTTTACTTGGCTGTAGGCTTGTCCGAGCATCTATGGCCATCCTGCCAGAGAAAATTGGCCCTTCTTTATTATTGAATTTGTCTAGCTCAATGGTTGCAGCTAGGCTATCATCATCACTACTCAACCTCTGAATCATTGTAAATAGGCCGGTGTGAACCTCCTCATCCGCCTTGAAGTCAGGACGGAAACGGAATGCTGGATTCAGATAATAAGCTGCTGCATGGATGGGTCTGTAGAGCTGATTCTGCCATCTCCTATCAATGATCTCCCAAATAGGGGCATACTTCTCATGCACTCCTCCATACTGGGCTCTAATGGCCTCTTTGGCCCTATCCATGCCCTCATAAATGTAGCCCATAGAGGGCTTCTCCCCATCAACAATTCGTAGGAGAGATACGAGGGGCTCAGTGACTTGCATATAATGTAAAAAGTAAAACAACATAAGTCAAAACTTAAGTATAAATCTAAAAGTAAAACTAAATCATTAAACAACTAAATAATAAATCGTAAATGTTAATTTGTAAGAAATTTACCTCAAGGATTTCTTTGGCAGGTTTCCAAAAACCATCCTCATCAAAGATGCAATTTGCCACATCTACCCCTGCAGTGGTCATAGCATAGGAAGATGTAGTCCACTCGCGGCCAACAATCATTCTCCTCAGTTCTGCCTTTGATGTCAACAAGGACTGCAGTGTGATGAAATTCGAGGCAAACCTCGTGATGCCTGGACGAGCTAACTCCCTGCTTCCTGTGTAGGCCCTCATTGTGCTAAGGACGAATGAATGATTGTAGATAAACTTGCATATACTTTTCGCCCTTTCTACGCATGATTTGACCCACTCAAGCTTGCCAATTTCCTCCAACATGAGGTCAAGGCAATGTGCTGCACAAGGAGACCAAAATATGGTGGGATGCTTCTCCATCAAAAGTCTACCTACAACAATTTTAAATTAATTAGAAATTAAAACATGTTAGGAAACTTAGAATTAGAAAAGTTCAAATAAATTTATTTTCAAAACTTAAAAAGTTAGAAGTTTACCTACAGCAACATAACTTGCTGCATTATCCGTCACCACCTGCACCACACTTTCTTACCCCACCTCTGCTATAAATTCCTCAATAACCTCACATAAGTATGTGGCATTTTTTATATGAGCAGAAGCATCAATAGATTTGATGAACATGGTATATCCTACAAAACAATGAATTATCATGGATCATCAACAAATTAGCAATCAACAAATCAAAATTTAAATTATTCAATGACAACCACGATTCACAATTCACAATTCACAATGCATGTAGGAAAGTAGAATGATAAATCACCTCCACAGGAAACAAGAAAATTGAGCAGTGTTCTATTCCTCCTATCTGTCCAACCATCAGTCATGATGGTGCAACCCTTTCCGATCCACTCCTTTCAGTGGTCTGCAAGCTCAACCTTCATATCCTCTACCATTTCATCTAAAAGGTATCCACTCAACTCATTCTCAGTTGGGGCTTTAAACCCCGGACCACAAATAGCAACCGCATCTATCATGTTCTGCGGCCTGCCAATAAGGAGCCTTGTCACAAGTAGATTATGATTAGAAATTTAGATGACAAATCATTATGTAAAGTGATCTATGATTAAACAAGTAGATATAATTAAAATTTAACTTCAAACTTAAAGAAAAGTAAAACAAATAAAAAAGAATCAATTACCTGGCTGCAATAAATGGAATGTTGCAAAAGTATCAAAATTTGCAAATTTCTTTTTTGGCAGCATCATGAATCTCCTTGTTCAAACCCATGCCCTCAAGCGTGGGTTGTAAGCTAGGAGTAGTGCGGGGCACAAAGTAACTATCCAATTTGTTCCTCTGCACTCTAGACTGGAATAGGCGGCTGGACTCATTCTCAGTATAAGAATGACTAGCAGTAGCATCGCCATCAACACTAGGATAAAAAGGAGGCCTAGAAGAACCCTCTCCAACACAACCTACGGATGCAGACTCAGATGCAGGTGTAGTTGCGGCTGTGGGAGCATGGGAGCCAATAGCCCTTAACCCTTCAAGTTGCCTTTTCTTATTTATTTTTTCTTGTTCAAATTTTCCTAATGCCACTATACAAGTGCGTTTTGCCTCAGGAGTTTGTTTAGTGCAAACCGTGATATCATGGCCAGGTATGGCAGCAATGTGGAATTTGAATCTATAAATGCCACCCAAATTTATTTGTTTACAAAACATACATTTTGTTTGAAATTTAGTTCTTCCAGGAAATTCTTCGGTATATTTCCAACAGTCATCTTTTTTACCCATTGTGGAAAATGCAATTTAAGGCTGCTGCAATTAAGAAAATTCAAATAAAACCTCAAAGTTTGAAAATATTATACAAAACAACAAAGCCTACTTTACAATTTACTAAAACTAAAAAACATATAAGATTTGCAAATGAAAATTAAAAAAATTTAACAAAAAACGAATAATACAATAACATACAAAAAGAAATGAACACTTACCTCTTGCAAATGAGTTGAGTGTTGTTGTTGACTCCTTAGTGCTCCCAATTCAATCTATGGCCTCCCCGAATGGATTTTCGATACCTTTCGTGCTCTTCCTTCTTGCTGGTTGGAAACTTATGTTTTCTCTTTTCTATTCTTTTCTCACTTTTCACTCACTTTTCCTCTTTTGCAAATAGAAGACCCTTTAGGGTTATAAGAAAGCAGAATGACCTAAAAAAGTAAAAAAAAAAGTGTTTTTTAATGTTTTTTTGTTCACTTTATGCCCAGCCGCGCGGCCGATTCATGCGATTCATGCCTAGGAATCGCCGATCTGATTCACCGGCTCCCAAAAAATCGGGGAGGGTAACCACTGAAAGGGAAGCACTAGGTATGGTGTATGTAGTTCAGCAATTTAGACATTACTTATTAGCTACTCCCTTTACATTTTTTGTTGATCATCAAGTACTCATGTATCTAGTGAAAAAGCCTGTGATCCAAAGGAGAGTGAGCAGATGGCTAATCCTTCTACAAGAATTTACTTTTAAAATCATAGTCCGCCCAAGAAAAAGTCATGTAATTGCAGATCAATTATCAAGAGTCAAGTCAGGGGAAGCCCCTTGAAGTGGAGTAAATGAGCATTTCCCTGATGCCCACTTATTTCAAATTGCCGTACTACCTTAGTGGTACGAAGGGATAGGGCAATACCTGTCAACTGCTACCTTTCTGAAGGAAATGCCAGTGGCAGAGAGGAAAAAATTGCACTCAAGAGCGGGACATTCCAGTTGATAGAGGGACTGTTGTATAAGATGGGGCTAGACAGTGTATTAAGGAGATGTGTCATGGAAGAAGAAATTTCGGGAGTCCTGAGAGAATCCCGTGAAGGCCTAGCAAGAGGCCATATGGGACCTGATGCTACAACTCAAAAAGTATTATTGGCAGGACTATGGTGGCCCACACTATATGCAGATGCTCGAGAAGGGGTCGTAAGCTGTGAAACGTGCCAAAGGGCAGGCAAACCCATAAAAGGAGATTTAATGCCACTATTTCCATCACAACCACAAGAATTATTTGTACGTTGGGGATTGGACTTTGTAGGGCCATTGCCTGCTAGCAATAACCATAGATGCCGATACATAGCGGTGGCAAGAAAATATCTCAATAAATGGGCGGAGGTACGAGCACTCCGGGACAACACAACTCTCAGTACGGCCAAGTTCCTCTATGAGCAGATAGTGACCAGATTCGGTATACCACTCCAGTTGATGAGTGACAGAGAGGTGCACTTTGTCAATGAGGCAATCAAAATTTTCCGTTCCTTTTCCACTCCGTACTATCCAAGGGCAAATGGTCAGGCCGAATGTACAAATAAAATATTTGTGACAATCTTATACAAGACTTGTGGAGATTAAAAAGGAGATTGGGAGGAGAGACTTCCAGTAGTTGTGTGGGTGTACAAGATTACTTACAAGGCCACCACTAGGCGAACTCCCTTTCACCTGATGTGCAGACAAGAAGCAGTAATGCCAATGGAATATACAGTACCTAGCCTAAGAATAGCAGTTGAGCACAGGTTGGGGGATATGGAGAGCTTAAGGGCACGACTCAATACTCTGATAAAACTTGATGAAAAAAGGACACTAGCTCAATGGATGACTGAAGTAGCACAAAGGAGGAGAAAATTCTGGCATGATAAACATTTTAAAAAAATGAACTTTAGGCCTGGACAACTAGTACTCAAGTATAACGGCAAAAACGAAATCAAGCCAGGCAAGTTCAATATATGGTGGTTGGGACCATATAGAATAATGGAGGTAAGGGAAAACAGAGCTATAAAATTGTCAACATTAGATAATAATCCTTTAAAAGACCCAATCAATGGATCAAAATTAAAACTTCATGTAATGTCCCCATTTTTAGCAGGGTCATTGAATGGATGGTGCCAGGTCATTATTGCGATCCTCATGGTCTGGCGAGGTGTTTAGAGCAGTGTTACAGGACTCGCAGAGTCAGGGCTGGACTCGCAGAGTCCCGAGCCGAGTCAGGCCTGCCGAGCGTAGGTGACTCTGGACTCGGACTCTGCCGAGTCCAGGAGAGTCCATCCGGACTCGCAGAGTCCTTGGACTTGCTGGACTCGGAGAGTCCCGAGCCCAGGACTCTGCCGTGGCAGCAGAGTAAAAAAAGTGAAAAAAAACACTTTTTAATGTTTTTTACCTTTCATTAACGGTTTATATTTATAATACGAAACTGCTATAATTAGTGAAGTGTTAGACATCTTTCTTTTTCTAAGATTCTTCACCATTTTCTGCATTTCTTGCTGTCCCATGGCTTTTGACTATTATAAAGCACTGTGAGTGTCTTTGACTTTTT
>MU226346.1:400777-415036 GCA_018584345.1 Thuja plicata | reverse complement strand
TTGGTGCAGAGACAGTTGATACAGTAGTTGCCTCTGATGGTCCAGATTCTCTCGAGGGAATTATTATTGGAGATTTATATGTCAGCGGTCGTAGTGTAGCTGTGGAGCAAGAGGCAGGACCTCTCTCAGGTGGGATAGCCGAGAGCATGTAGCTACCTTGTTGTGGTATTGATGATCAGTGTGTTACAGCTGAGTCGGCAGATGTCGATTCATGTTTAGGAGTTATTGATTCACATCCTAACATTGATTCATATGTGCAGCGCCAGGAGATAGCAGTTGAGCATCTGTTAGGGGATGTAGATGCAGTGAGTATGGACACTTCTAATGATATAGGTTGCATGGGGTATGACATTCCTTATCAGATATCGGGCGATGACTCTGAGGTGCTTTTGGATGGCTCATAGGATCAGGACTCACAGGAATGCTTATTTATTGGCAATACTACTAGGGTTTTCGCTTCTTCTGAGGTGTTGGTTGAGATATCGACAAGTTGTATCGCAGTTGCAGATGTGTGCGAGGACAGTAGCACACATGGGGTTAGCAATTTTGATTCAGTCTCCTATCACAGTGCAGTTAGTAGGACAGAGAGCTTGCATAGGAGGTAGGGTTTATAGAGGCATCATGTGTCTAGTCAGCTGAAAGTGAATGACAAAGACATCTCTTCAGTTGTTGATCATTTTGATGCGATTCGTCAGATGTTAGCCGCATCTGGTTGGGGTTCTCCTATGTCAGATGAGCACGGTGATAGTAGCCTTTCCCTAGTAGAGGTTCATGCACTTCGAGAGGCTATTAGGGTCTTGAAGCATAATTATACACAGTTAGTTGCTGACAGGGATTACTTTTTGGGAGTGGGGCAGTACCTGTTATGAGACATTGTTAGGGAAAGAGGAGGTGGTTGAGCTTACCCAGGATCTTGAGGTGACTATGGACTCACTGCAGTGTACCCAGTTGCCTTTCTAGGAGTCACAGTCACAATTGGAGGAGGTGACCGTAGAGTTGGACCATGTTTGGTCCACACCGACCCCAGACCCAGTTCTGTTGCACATTGAGGTGGTTGGTGGTGAATTTGCTTCTATGGTTGGAGATGTGGGATGTGATGATGTGGCTGACACATCTGTCTGAGTTATGGGTGCAGTAGGTTCAGAGGAGGTGAGGGCATCAGTGGGGACGAGCTCTCACGGTGATTTGGTTCCTGCTATGGGAAGCAAATCTATTACCACACTTCATACAATTGGTGGCAGTAGACAGTTGGCAGTGCCACATTTGCAGGAGGATCCGCTGTGGGTTGTGGGGGAGCAAGTTGACGCTTCCGCGTATAATCTTTACTGCATTGAGTCATTCATGGAGTATCTACTTGAGAGTGTAGATTTGCAGGGGAGTTCGTACCGAGTATATGAGGGTACTCTCATTAGAGGCTCTTGCGCTATACGGCGTTTGGTGGGGAAGATTGTAGATACCTTAGCTACAATGCTTCCCAACAGGGATTTTGTGGTTGGGGTTGCTGAGAGGGTTGCCCAGGATCCTACCCAACCTGTAGTTAGGCGCAGTCAGAGATTGGAGCCATCTCCTGATTCCCAGTTTGGTAGTGATGAGCCATTGATGGAGATTGGGGCGTTCTATCGGCATTATACTGTGAGGTGTGCTTATTATTCTTCTTTCAACCCACAGGTAGAGGATTGGGTTTTTCATCGTGGTGGGTTGGCTCCAGTTTCATACCATCCATTGTGGCATGGGTTAGTACCATCTTTTGCAAATGAGATCAGCAGCTGCAAGTTATATCACTTGCAGTATCTTCATGCCGAGGTCGGTTTTGCCGAGTTTGGATTTGGTGGTAGTGACTCAGGTACCTATGCTTGTTATCATATCCACAGTGTGGTTGGGTATGAGTGTCAGTTAGACAGGGATGCGAGGATTGACAAAGTTGGTGTTTCAGTTGGGTATGCAGGGGGAGTTCAGTGTGTATGTGATCTGAGTCACCCATACATCTTGGTTTTTGATGGTCCTGAGATTCATTTCTCGTGGGATCCGAGCAGAGATAGATTCAGTATGGTAGTGTGGGTGAGTGATTGTTATGGATCATTTTACAGAGTGATCCCGTCTTTTTTTCAGAAGTTGCTACAGGAGCCTACACTTTGCGCCAGGGGCATGGCTTACAGTTTTCCATGGGATCCAGGTGGATTGTGATGTTTCTTGTTCTTGTGATTGCTCGGGGACAAGCAATCTTGGGGAGGGAGGACTGTGATATCCCCATTTTTAGCAGGGTCATTGAATAGATGGTGCCAGGTCATTATTGCGATCCTCATGGTCTGGCGAGGTGCTTAGAGGGTCATTGGTGTGAACTTACTATTTATAGTAAGTCAATGGATAGTTCCGATGAGCTCAAATGAGTTAGAGGAGTGAATGATGCTCTGAGTTTTCATTTCTGGCTTCCGGTTTGGGCTCCAAGAATCTTGGAGAGAGCGTCTATTTTTAGTAAGTCACCCCGTCAGGTTCGTTCATCATCTTTTATCATCAGAATCACTCCAGTGCAGACAAATTTCGATTCTGATACTTCTTCAGTTGTTTTTGCAAGACGGGTGAATTTTTATTATTATTTATTTAAATTTGCTAAGGTTGCCATTATTGTTGGTATTATATGTTGGGCACCTTAGTGTTATAGCTCGTCGGAACTGGGATGAAAAGTTTTAAATCTTGGGCACAAGAAACATGGACCTTGCGCATCATAATTTCATAATATTGATGAACAGGTCATTTTTGGAGCCAAATGAGTTAATAAATTATATTACTCAATATGTGCCTAAGTATAAAAGTGCTTCAAGTGAAAAGTGTGTGAGAGAAGACACTTTTTAATTATAAAAGCAATAGGCAAGGCATTCATTCATCATGAATTGAATATTTTATAAATTTTCTTCTTGAGCTCTGGGCTAGGGTTTCTGAGTTTCTTCTTTGTGCAATTGTGCTGAGGTAAACAATTGCAAAATCTTTCCACTGTGTTTCATCTGTATTTGAGAGAGGATTTCTGAAGCATTGGTTTATGCACACTGAGAGTGCAAATCAATTTTGAGATTGTTATTTACTATTGAACTGAGGCCTGCTGAAGAGGCCGATTCATATTTTGGAAGGGTGGATTTATTCTAGAAACTTGATTTAAGAGTTTCTTGTCTAGTGAATCTGGTTGGGAGTGCTTGGGACTGAACGCCATGAATGCTATGATAATGTGGTGTTTAATTTGCTGATCGTATGCAATAGGAGAAGACGGCTACTTGCTATGGTAATGTGGCGTCTTTAATGCTGACCGTATGCAGTTAGGAATCGACAACTGCTAGTTGTTTCAATCATTGAAGGGAATTGCGGAGCTGCTGGTCTATTCTCAGTTCAGCGTATGAAATTCAGACAACAAGGCGACAGGCGTGGGATTAAGGCTGGACGTGGCACAGTCATATAGACACATTGCATTCTCAAACGCTTTAATGGTATGTCTAGTTTATTAACATACAACATTCAATTTGGTTGTAGCAATTGAATTACGTTTTTCTAGAATTTCTGAAAACATACAAAAGACTTGCTTGTGGTGACGTATTATATATTGAAAAGTTTTCACAAAAACAAAGAGATTGAATGTAATTTCCAGAATTTGCGCCAAATAAGCATTCTGAAATAATTGTGTATGCTGGCTGAGAATTGTCAAACTGAAAATGCATATTTAAAT
Source organism: Thuja plicata (assembly GCA_018584345.1). NCBI lineage: Eukaryota > Viridiplantae > Streptophyta > Pinopsida > Cupressales > Cupressaceae > Thuja > Thuja plicata. The sequence continues at coordinate 411,327 of MU226346.1, read as the reverse complement.
AAAGGAAAAATTGTGAGAAATTGTCATCACCGTGCAAAATCAAATTGGATTATCAAAGAACCAGTTTGGGCACATTACACTTTATAATCAAAGAAAGGATGCCCATTCCATTTTCTACTTGGAAAGAACCGAAGGACTCAACAGTAAGGAAGGAAAGGAAGTAATAAAAGTGGCGTTATAAGGGAGTTAAAAAAATCAAATAATACTAGACTTGGGCGTGGTATATTAAGTGGGCGAACTTCTTGTTCAGGCGCACGAGTTGGAGAAAGGCAAAGTGTTGGCAACTCACGTACGGGTGTGGTAATCGTCGAGAGCCCACCTTGCGTGGAGGGAATATGTTGCTTGGGTGGCACCGTCCGTATGGCAGGAGTGCGTACGAAGTGGAGGCTGGTCGTATGACAATCAAAGAAGGCGAGACTGCGTACGGTGGGAGCATACGACACTAGGAGGCATGACGACGTACGACTGTTGGAGAGGGTGCGTACGAGGACCGAAGTTCGTGACGTACGGGCTGGTGAATACTCCGCAGGACAAGGACGACAATCCGTACATTCTACAGCCGTACGAGCAGGACGAGGCGGAGGAGGAGACTTTGATAGTGTTCCTACACGAGAGTGCAACCGTACGGGTAAAGACACTATACGAAGGAGGTGGTGGAGACAATCGCAAAGGAAAATGTGCTCTAGCTCCAGGCACGAGGAGGTACAAAACAGTTGGAGCACACACAAAATACGACCAATTGGAAACTTGCCAAGTACCATAAAATGGTAAAGATAAGTGTTGGGAACCCCAATAGAGGGAAAATCATTGATTCCAAGAAGAACAAGTCAGTCTTGCAGGTGAGGAAGGTAAAGAAGATGACAAACAAGAAAGGCAAAGGCAAAACGGCGGAGAAGCCTATTGCAGGTCATATCACTTTTGAAAGTATAATAAGATGGCAAACAAGAAAGGCAAAGGCAAAATGGCGGAGAAGCCTACTGCGGGTCATATCACTTTTGAAAGTATAATAGGAAGTGAATGTCGCACCTGGCGGGAAAATGCAATAGACAATCACATTCTGAAGGAGGCACTATGCAAAGCAGAGGTAGACAAAATTATTTCTATGCCCATTTTTGATTTAAAGGAGTTTGAGACTATATTACGAACCATGGTGGTGGGCTACGATACAAAAGCTCATAAGTCAGTTATCCAGTATTCTTGACAAATTCTGACAATCTCTTACTCAGCTAAAGAGATAAACAAGGTCTTCGGCATTCCCATCCGTTGACAGGAATTGACAAAAACCTTAATGACAATGGAAGAAAAAAAGAAGTGGCTAGGGTTAATGTGCAAAGAAGATCTCATGACACAAGAGTTGGGGAGCATTCTTAGCAAAAAGAATAGTCGGGGTCTAAAGAAAATTTTCATAGCGAATGATGAATGTGATGCATTGTAGACTTGGTTAAAAGAAAACTTACTGCTAGTAGTCGCACATCACATATTGCTCTCTGGATGTTAATGGTGGTTGATGGGTTGAATAGGGCACAAGTGTACAATTGGGCACAGTTTCTCTTAGAGAGGTTACATGAATTCATGGAGTTGAAGCATAAGGCATTCTACATGCCACATCACGCCATAGTTTTATTTCTGGAAGCAGTTGGTACTCAGGTGGCCGCCGAGCATAGAGGAGCCTTGGTTCCAGCTAACAGAGTGGAACCCTACAAACCAGCAATGACATTTTGGGTTCACTTGGACACCTTCGGAGCAGGATCAGGTGGGGGAGAACCACGAAAAAAGAAACCAAGACAGGCAGCCACAGAAAGGCAACCAATAGCATCTGTTGAGGGTTCAAGCCAAGAGGAGATTGGAGAGGACAGTTCAGAAGAGGATGAGACTAGTATTGACACATCTTCAGATTCCCAGGAAGAAGAAATCCGTTTGCGCCACTTGAAGGGCACGCCTTGAGATATTACTTTTCTACCACAAGCGAAAGGCCCATTTCCAAGAGGGGTACTTGAGTACGCCCAGATTCACCAAACAGGTACGCAACAAGAAGAGGGACGTACCACCAAGAGTACGGAGGAAAGCGTCCGTACTATGCCTAGTACGCACGAGGGATGTACCACCATTAGTACGGAGGAAGGCGTCTGTACCACTCCTAGTACGCAAGGAAGTGCAAACGTCCGTACGATGGAGGGCAACTGTACTGAAGAGGAGACCCCTAGTACAGAGGGAGAAGGTAGTAAACAACAAAAAGTTCCTCAATGGGGGGCAACAAGACTTTCCTTGCCAGGCATAGCAAACTTGGTTCCTACAGATCAACAGACTCGTACCATGTGATAGATCTTAGAGGGTCAGCACACATGTGGACATAAGATAAGACTGCACACACCACAAGGTATAGAAGTAGCACATCCTCTTGCCTTGGTGGTACAACCCGCAAGTAAGATGGCTGCACAACATGCAAAGTACGGGGAAGAAACCAGAATCGAACATCAAGACACACTAATGGAAGATATACCGGTTGAGGATGCAATACTAGAAGACGCAGATAGACTGCTTGAAGAAGTGGGGATGGTACCTCCACCCTCGCCGGCTCCCTTGGAGGTAGAAGAGGAAAACTTCACAAAAATGCCAAATGGGCAAGTGGGACTTTCCGAGGCCCTTCCATTAGAAAACAAAGCAAAAAGATTTCTCAAACAGTTATAGGTTATGGAACATACCACCAAGGAAATAATACAACAGGCTAAGAATCATAACCTAGAAGCAATAGTCAGAGCAGCAGAATACTTGGCAACATTCATGAAGGAGAAATGCCATACAGATTGGCAACTACATCAATACAGTGGGTACAGGCAGGAGGAATTAGTTGAAAGTTGGACAGCCAACTGTACCATACCTTTGGCAGAGGAACATCCACTCCTACACACACTTGCAAAAATGGAGGTAGCATTTAGAAAGACATACGTGGCACTTTAGCAAGAAAAGGAATTGACTAAACAAAAGGAAAGGGAGTGGAAGGCGGAAAAAGCTGCGCTAGCAGAAAAGTGGAGGGATGAAAAAGCTGCCTTGGAAGACAATTGGAAAATAGAGAAAGCTGCCTTGGAAGAGAAATTAGCAACAACAGAGGCAAAAAAGATGGATGCTTTGCGTGTATTGCAAGGAGTTCTGGCCAAGCAAAAGGCCGTCCGTCGAGCGGGATCTCTTACGCCTCCAAACCCAGAGTCCAGGGGTGTCTTCACAACCTACTTCTTGAAGTTTGATTTTCTTTCTAGTTTTGTTCGGTAGTCATTTGGAAGATGACTTCTTTCTAGGGGGATAAATGTAGTACGTAATAGTAATATTATAATTAGTACTAGTTAAGCTTTGTTGGGTTTGGGTAGTTAGGAAGTGAGGGGATGCATCGGTTGGTTTTCCCAACCAACCGACCATCTTATATAAACCTTGGTATATGTATGATGTATTGATGCTTTTGGTAATCAATAAAGTAATAACATTTCCTCGCCATTTTGGTATTTTGGTTCTCTGCTATTAGTAATGAATGATTATGTTGGTACAGTTGGATTAATGTTATATTGCTCTGTATTCCTGTGTTAATAACCTTTCTACAATAGCTTTTCCACTTAGGCCCCACAAGAATAGCTGTGCCTCTCTCCAAATGCATTTGAGACTAATATCCAATTGAAACTCTACTGCTTTAATTTCTTGTAGCATTAATATTTCTATGTCTCTGTTCATGTTTAGAAATCTTTTGATAACATATTTTCTATCTGGGGATTCAAGGCCCCTTACATTCCATGAAGCAATTTTAACTTCCATGCTGACCTATGGTGTTATATCCATCGGAGTTTGAAAACCTCTATAGCATTTAGGTAGAGGCCCCTTGCTTGACAATGAGTTTTTCCTGCTATTAGTGGAACTAAGGGGTCTGCCTTTTTTTTTACCTTGCTTAAACTCAAAGGTTTGTTTTGGTTTAAGGGATGGCTTAACACTCTTTTTATCACCTGCATTCTTCTTTTTTGCTACCTTGTTTCCCATCTTTTTTGAGGGTTTGATCTCCCCCTCTTCCACAGCCTCCCTCTCCTTATTGGAACTAGGGAAGGGGATAATAGCCCACTCCTCTTTATTATGTACTATCTCCTCCTTGGTGGGATCACAAGTGGGGAATGAAATACCATATTCTTTTGCAGCATTAATATAGGAGTTATATGGAGGAGATTTAGCTGCCGGTATAATCACAAAGGAACGGTTAGATTTAGAGTCACCAGAATCATAACATTTCTGGATATTATCAAGAGCATCATTATTGAGATCACTATTTATTGTAGAAGACTTAATGTGGCCAACTACCTTCTCCTCTTGATCTCCCAATAAGACATCGGCCTTAGGGGTGGTCTCTCCTTCCACAACTTTGGTCTCAGCCAAGAAAGGAGGGGTTTTGGAGCCAGTTGGGCCTGCAGAGTAGGACAAAAGTTTGTCCACAAAAGAGATGGACACTGTGGAAGAGGGGGGATCCCTCCTTGTAGCAGCAAGACTAATCTTTTCAAGGGTCAACTGTTGGGCATTCTTGACCCTATGAGGGTGCTTTATAGTATGACCCCTTTCATTTGAAAACTGAGTATCCTTAGGAAGGTCTGAAAAGGAGGGGGGTTTGCAGTATGCTCCCTTAGAGCCTCTTTTAACTCTTCAACTTTTTCAGCAATTGAATTGATTTGTTCCATCTCATCCTTGCAGCTATTTGAATTGGTAGGGTTAGATCCATTTGCATAAGTATTCATACCACTTTCACTGTTATTGCCATGTTTTTTAAACCCAGTCATGGTTTTTTGACCTAGGTTTTGACAGAGGTGCATTCTGTTTATGTAGCAGAGGACAATCTCTTCTTCTATGTCCTTCTTGACAAAGGAAACAAGCATTGAGGCCCCCAAGTACCTCAATGGGGCAGATTAGGGTTTCATACCCTAGATCGATTTGGAGCGTGTCTGGAATATCCAGACTAGGATTGATAGCCATAAGAAGTCTAGCATCCAAATGGGGAAGTAGAGTGCTTGACTCTTCAATTCTAATCACCTTCCCCAAAGGAGCAAGAGCCGCAGAGAGAAAAGAGCCAATGTAAGGAGGGACATATTTAACGGTGACCCATCTAGGGTTAGAGAGGGCTAGTACTTCCTCTTGGTTGGCCTCTTCTGACCATGCCTGTGCCCTAAATGTACAGGGCCCAATATTCTAGTATTGTCTCTTTAGAATAGAAGCCTGTGATTCCTTGTTATCAAAGAATATAAAAAACAAACCCTTTTGCACCATTCAAAGGTATGAAAAGTAGAAACCCAATATCTGAGCCTAAATGCGATGAAACCAATCATTCATAATTTTTTGAGAAGGTAAACCTTGAATGCTCTGAGCGGCTAGAAAAATAGCTACCTCTCTTACCCTAACTTTCTCTCTACAAATACATTCAGACATTTTGGCATTCGGTACAATAGTGAGTTTAATGGGCTCAGCACCCTTATCTTTTCCTATGGTTTCTCCATGGTAGCCATCTTTTTGGGGCACAAAAAGAGCAACCTCCGGCACGCTGCTACCACCTCTCAACACTTGCTTGAAGGTTTTCCTCCCGCCGATGCCTCCTACCTCCACTTCTGGCCGGGCCGCCTCACCCATAAACTTAGCACAACGCTGGTTCGAAGGTAGCCTCCCGCGCTCGGTCGAGAGACCGACCGAACGCGCGAGGTTGTCCTCGCAGAGAAAACCCTAAACAATGACCAGTTGCAGAGCTATTCCTATCGTATCAAATCAAGATCATCATAATACAATAATATATTATTATTATATTTATATTACTACATTAATAATAGATTATATTATTATTTAATAATATATTATTATATTAAGATCATATTACATTATTTTATTTATTAAATTATTTTCCTTTATGAAAAATTTGCTATTTGTTATTAAATCTTATCTCAAAATGGGGACATCACAGATTTACAGATAAGGTGTTTCTAGTAGAAGCAGTGCCACCCAATTGGTGTAGGTTTCACAACACAAGTCAACATTTGGAATTACAATGCCATCATTTTCAAGTAGTAGTTGACATCTTTCAAGACAAGATGAAGAATGCAAAGAATCAAGAGCCTCTTGCTGTAATTGGATATGAAATTGTGCCTATTGTGAGATATGATCAAGTTTTGAACTATGAGGAATTCTGATTTTCACCACTATTTGACAATTCTGGAAAACAAAATGGGAAGTTCCGACTAGATTCGGCAAATGTTCTAGTGGAGGTGCCATACTTCAAGTTTCCACCTACATTAGCAAATGAACCAAGTGAAGAACAAGGTTATGTATTGTAATGCGCCTGCCAGGGAACCCAAGAGGGCAATACAATAAATTAAGAAAATAGGCAGCTATTTTTTTTTGAATCAAGAAAGATTACTAACATATAATTTATTTGTAAAACATATGAATCAATAGGTGATACATATCCAAGATGTTAAACATAAATCCAAATAACAAAGCCCTCTAAGGTTCCTCGATGTTGCTACAAGCAACGCATAACAAGATGACTAAAACAATTACACAACGAAGGGATGTAGTACAAGATACACATTGTGAAACTATAATCATTTTAAATCTCAAATACAGGTGTTTCTATTCCATAACAAAATAACATACAAGTACATAGTTGTTCTTCCCATTTCTAAATATACATCTCAAAATGATACACAATTACAATATATTTACATCCATCAATATAGAGAGTATGCAGATTCAGTACCTATGATCCATGGTACATAACATGATATACAGTACAACGATAATCATCTATCATGAAACTGAAACAAAGGTACACTGAAGATAGAAAATCCATCCAGAAAGATCACGAACAAAACTCTGAAGAATCGATGGATAAAATATTTGCCACCCAATCACATGGAACCCTGAGGCCCACTCCCCCAAGTTAGGAGATAACACGGGGCTCCACACAACACAACCAAACACCACAAGGCTAAACACATGACATGGCTACACAAGAAATACCAAGGCATAGCATAAAAGATACCCAAGGAATACAAATGGGATGTCATGCAATTACACAAAAGATAACACAAGACACAAGAAGGTACCAGAGGCTAACCACAAGGCAAACTGAAGGGAATCCTAAGACACATGCAGGAGAGTGTCATCACATGGTCCTCCACTATCCAAGGTTATCCTGGCATGTCTCTCCAGACCTCGGCCCCCAAGTGAGAACTCATGTGGAACCAACAACCTTTCATGAGGACAAGGAAGCCAATTTGCCAGATCAATGCCCTATGGACAGATAGGCCTTCTCTAACCCATCCATGGTGCACACAGGATATCTCATGGCTATGGGTGAGAAAACTCAATTATCTTGTTAATGTGTAAACCCAACCCAATTTATTTTATTATGTTATCACTTGATTAGAACTCCACAATGGGTTATCCTGATCTGACCACTTTAGGGCCCCAACCCCCATTGCAAGCCACTCTCCTAGCAATGCTCCTAGAAAACCCTCCCTTATGCTCCAAATGAAAATTAAAATCCTTATCAATCTATAATCATCAAAGAAACCTCAAGAGTAATCAAACCCAAGGAAACCATAAAAAGTAGAGTTTGGAGCATTCTAATCAAAATCTTAAACTAGTCCAAGAGTCCATATATGTTCAACATAACAAAAGAGACATAATCATCAATTCTTTCAAGAACCCCTCTCGGTCCAGTACTTAACCAAATGTCCCATACCTTGTATCAACATAAAACCAATCTCATGTCCATAAATGGGTCCAAAAGAGCAAATAATACCAAAAGTCTAATATCCCCTAAACAAGTTTCCAATTCAAAGTAAATAAATGGTATTGATTATTTATTATTAGTTTAAATACCTTATAAACTAATATTAAATAATTAATAAGTAATAATTTGAAAATGTTTTAACTATTAGTTAAATTATAAAACTAACATTTAAATAATTGTCAGTTTTTTTTGTTAATCAAATTGTGGAAGTTATTCCATGTGTTATTTTCTCTTTAAAAGAGATTGTTCATGGCAGGCATAAGGGAGGAGAAATTCATAGCATTTTGACATAAACTCTCAGAGAAGAAGATCGATTCGCCAGAAGCAAGTCTGGCCTAGGTGAAGTGGATAAACGCCAAAGATCAGGAGTTCACCGATCATTGTTGATATTAGACGGAATTGACTGAAGACCTTTTGCCAGTATAGTGTTTGGCCTAGCAGTCATCCATGAGCAACGTGTGTTGTTCAACACAAAAGAAAGAGTTAATACAATAAATTCAGAAGAAGGTTTGCACAAGAGAGACGGGAGTCGAGAAATATAATTTGTGGATTCGAAAGGAGGCTATGGTTATACCAGCACGGTAGATTGATGTTCTTCTGCATAGGAAGTAGTAGCTGCCCTAAATGTGAATAATACCAAGTCACACGAGGATTATAATTTGTGGCGTCAAACCAGTGTTCCTGAACTCGCCGCGGGTTGTGCGAGTTTGGACAACCCGTGAGCCGAGTCGAGCCTCGCGGGTTTTCATGACCCAGCAGCATGACCCGCATGACTCGCGAGTCGTGCAGGTCATGCCATGATGCGCCGGGTCCGTGGGCTATGACCCGGCTGTGGCTGTCACGAACTGCACATAAAAAACCCCAAAAAACAAACTTTTTCCTATACTCTTTTGTACTTAGCCAATTTTTCAGTTTGGGGGCGGGAGGATTTATGCAAATATAACATTTAAGTATAAGAAATTATTTAATTTCTTATACTTTTAAGTTATATTTGTATAAATACTTTCAGGATTTTTGAGATAGGTTCCAATTTCATAGGAGTTAAGATGCAAATTCTAGATTTGGGGGGTTTTCGAAAAATTCCAGACAACCAAATTTCAGGATTCAGCAAGCCTTCAGCAGGGTTACCTCCCACAATCTGTCCTAGCTTTCTAAGGTCAAACTGAAACTGGAACAAGGATTCTCAAAGGGTTTTGACTCATTCCATCACAAATCACTTGGTTTCGACTCCATCCCCATGACCGACTTAGCTTAGCTCTCGCCCATATCCCAGACAGACACGACTTCCCAGTAGGCCAAAATCACTCAAACCTCACTTGCAAGACCGAAGAACTTGAAAACTGCCACCAACAAAGACTACCTAAGGCCACTACTCCTATAACCAAAGCAAAAAAGGGGGTCCCCATTTGCAATGGGGCGATGGTGTGAAAACTTCACAACAAGGACCATGAGTGGGTGGACCAGGCAGAATGAGAGGCTGAGGCTGAGGCTGTGGCTATGGAAGAGACGGAGGATAAAGAAGGATTATCTGCCCGTGCAGCTGATGTTGATCTGAGTGACACCTCACAGGTAGAGACTATGGTTTGTCAGTCATTTAGGACCTACCTCAGATGCATTTGTAGTAGGCAGACAGACTACTCTGAGGCTGAGGCTGAGCTAGAGCCTGAGCCATAGACTTGTTTTTGTTTACACATATGTTTGGGAACATTTGATGTCATGGATTTTATATACATTTGACAATATTTATAATTCTGCATATGTATGTTTTCTATTTCCTTCAGCTACAATTTACGTTTGTACTTATGTGATGGATGTATGTTTATGTATGCGATCAAATTAGCTTCTATTTGATGATGTTATAGTGTCTTTAAGCTTTGTTCAACAATGGGTGCATGAAACAAGTTTTAAATCGTAAAAAATCTCTTTTTTTTCATTTTGCCGAGTCATAGCCGAGTCATAGCCGAGTCATTGCCGAGTCATCGGGGAGTCATGGGTCGAGTCTACCTTGCCGAGTCATAGGCGAGTCCGAGTCATGGAACTATGCGTCAAACTCACAGGAAGCATTGGGCTTCTTCCATTCACACGATATCCATAAGCTACAAATTGTTCCAAACAATCACCCATTATACTATCAGAGCGTTGGAAGGAGAATTCTCGACACTCTAAACGCACAGAATACTTCATTCAAGTGATGAGTGTCCAACCCATAGGGAACGAGAGTTACACAGAGCGGAAGCACAAAAGGAGACGAAGATTAATGAGCATCAGTCTAACTGAAGATTGCAAAAGACTGACTACTTTCAGGTGCATAAAATTTGCTAAGTTATCTTGATAAACTACCAGAAGCAATTAGAATTCTCAAGAAATAATATTTGTTGTAAGTGTATAGTTTGGGAACTTCAAATAGTGGCTGCATAAACATTTAATTTTGGAATAATAATTTGTTTGGATTGTTGCTTTCAATTTTGAGATGAAGCATATATTCTGAATGCTATTCTTTAAATCTGGAATAAAAAAATCATATTATTGATGAGTAGAATTTAAACTAGGATAGTATAAAAAGTCACCATAGACCAATTTTTTTTACTGAAATACCATAGGACGTCACGAGTTAAAGTCAAAACTGTAATGTCCCCAGGTTCGTTAGCTTGAAATATGGGAACAATGCTCTCAATCTTCAATTATTAAAGCCTTTACTCACAATAGTTATCTTGATTTTATGCAATAGCAAATAATATTTAACTCATAA
>MU226346.1:353634-397927 GCA_018584345.1 Thuja plicata | reverse complement strand
GTGCAGACACCCTGCCAATCCTGGCCATACCAAAAACTCCACTTACTAAAAATAGTAAGTCAGCCAAAATGACCCGAACGAAGAGCAGACCTGATAAACTGAATCTCCAGAATGGAATCCCAACGTTTGCTCCACAATCTAACCCCTCTGAACACCCGATTAGCTTGCGAGGGTCGCCAAACCAAGCTAATCCCAAAGTCTGAAAAACGGGGACATTACAAAAGATGGAATCCAAAACATCAATAATGTATCCTATTGGAACTAGAATGTCATACAACTCAAATCTTGCTATGAGTCCAAAACGTAAAATCGACAGAAATAATCAAACCGTCATACAAGATCCAAGAGACAATGATGACAAAGGGACAGGACAATGAACCATACCAACTTTTTAAGCCTCCCACGTTGGAACAAATCCCCACTATTTATAAAGTAACACAACATAGCTCTACAAAAATAAACATAACTTATAGTGTTGTACTATCACAAATCAATATATATATATATATATATCCTTCTACATGTCGACTAAAACGACAAAATTGGAAGATGAAATTATTTAATAACACTTTGAATCAACTTACCTATAGCTAAACAAAATTTAATAATAAGAATAATAATAATTCTTAACTAATCCCTACTAAGTAACATATCACCTGATCCCGAAATAGGTTTCTAACCCCAAAACATAGTTTTCAAAACCAAGCTAAATCTTTAATACATATTATTATTGGCTTCTAAATATATTTATAATTTACATAAACAACTTGCATAGCATCACACTGATCTTCAATTCGACCTAACAATCTATTATGAACCATTTTCATCTTGTCCACTTATAACATTTCTTAAACATTAATTTAATGTTCAGACAATGTAACGTGCAATCCTCAATAAAACTATTACAAAAGTGATCAATGAATTAGTAGATAGTAATGAGAAAGAAGTCCAATACTAGTCTCCCAAACTAAAGTGCAATCTAAAACTTGGAAGAATAAAATGTTGAGTACCTGTGAATCGCCTTCAGACTACGGTGAAGATGAAACATAGGTCACCCAGATTTGTGCATAGGAACCATTATCTATGCAAGTCTACGTCAGTTGATACCCGGGTTCCCGTTCCCAAACAATTTTCTCATTCTATAACGAGGTCTGGCTGTGTGTGATGCCAAAGAGGAATCTGTGAACAAATCAAATGCAGATCTCGCACCCCTCACAAATGGAGGTGTTCCATAACGGGCCACCCTAGAGGACAATTTGGAAGATCATCCCAACAGACAAGTTCTTCACGTTTTACGCATCCAACTACATCAACACCACCTACAAGTTGAGAAACTCGATAATATTCAGGAAACTTAATATCTATTAGCTACCTGATTCCACAGACGACCTCTGTAGAAGAGCAGGCCAAGAGCGACCTCCAGCTCCTTCACAAAACTTTTATTTCCTGTGTTCCACTAGTAGAAGGCGTATGACGCCATAACCATTAACTCCAACCCATACATGTATTCCTAAGATCTATTCCTCAATATGGCTCGATTAGCAGTTAAGTTCTAGGATTGGATGGAGAAAGCCTTCCTCGTAATGTCTATTGAGATTTTGCCATACACTGATCAAGATAATAAACGGGTTCATATTTGTTGATGTCCTCCAATGTTGAAGCATAGACCAGTGATATATTTGAAAACTAACAATGAAACTGGTGAAAATAACATAGAAGCCTCCTCTTAGCACCCCATTGCTTGCTCTCGTAATTTCGTATACACGATACTTGCTAGAACAACCACCCTTTCCTTCCTTTCTGATCTCAGGCAACCTGCCTTACATTGCACATGCAAAGAGGATTGCACTAGCATGCGTATCGCTCCAAATTTTAACAAGACATCACAGACTTGCTCATGCTCAAATTGAGCTGCTTCACAATACATGCACTCTCCTGTTTTGTCTCCCCCAATTGGTGAAATATCCATTCTCTTTGTAAACCTAAGTATATGAATCATTTTCTTTCTTTGATCCATACAATTGCTATCACTGAAAACCTCCTTCCCTTCCATATCGGCACAAACGTATATCAGAGAACCACTCCCAAAATAATCACCAATTTCTCCTCCTCCTTCATACTATGCCATAAATGTCCTTCCCTATTTTGTTACCCCTAGGACCCATTCCTCTTCCACAATAAATAAGATAACGCCTCTAATAGGGAGGTGAATGGATGTACCCCACTATCATTTCATGTACTCGATTGACAACAAATTCCCATAAAGGCATCGACATAACAACTTTTCTCATTCACCATTTCTTTCATCATCATATAAGCCTACATGTATAACCATTAATAGATTCCAAGATTTTAGTCATGGTAAAGTAGTACAGATCTTTTCTGTATTTGCAATCGCGAAAAGCAATCCTTCCCCTTTAGTATATAACATTTATTATTTTATATAAAAGATGAATTTAATGTGATAAAACCAAATAATCATTAATAATATCTTAATAGTTATTAACGCCATCATATATATTGATTGAAATCAACATCAACTTAAATTAAAATAGCATTAATAAAAACTATCTATATTTAATATAATCATGCCAATTACTCACTAAGATTAAATCAATAATAATTAATACTGACAAAATAACATTAATATTAAATAAGAATAATGAATGTTACCAAACACACCAACCCACACATATATGCCAATCAGAGATCCCAAACACCAAAACAAAAGCACAACCATAAGGAGGGCATTACATCCCCCCCTTGAGTTCAACTTACTCCTAGAAGTCGCAAGGGTACATTAATTATGTTCGGATAAAATACTAATATTTTAGATTATTTTATTAGCTAATAAAATCCCATGTTTAAACATTATAGCAATATGAGAATATCAACCGCAAGAGATCAAAGACATCAAAATTAAACACAAGCACAACAAATCAGCACTAGCTCGACAAAAGAAAGCAATGATCAAAAGACGTTATGCAAACAAAAGAATGAATAACACTCACATACCAAGCATACATAAAGGATCGAGGAGGATCCAGAGATGTCTGCCCGACAACTTGAATCGGTGACACAAATCATAAGCACCCTATGTAGGATGATGGCTGGGCTAGGTCAAATTGATTGTGCCTTAATGCTATCTCCTATTTCAACAACATCCATCGAGTCAAGGCACGCTCAATCCTGCCAATTCAGGGGAGACGATGCCTGGTACCTGCAAACCTGCATCACAAAGACGAGCATCTACATATATATATATATATATCATCAAATAGTAACAAACAATGAAGGTAGGACGAGACATCATGTGGACCTCACAAATGAGTAACTACGACTTTGTCCCCTTCATACACCCACGCCAAACATAATCCACAGAGTAATAACATACACATAGCAGCGACGTCAGTGGGGTTAGTACATTAGTAAATCATAAGCATGTAAAGTTATATTATATTATTTTTATTTATCAAATTATTATCCTTTATTAAAATTTTGTTATTTGTTATTAAATCTTATCCCAAAATGGGGACCTCATAGATCCACAGATAAGGTGTTTCTAGTAGAAGCAGTGCTACCCAATTGGTGTAGGTTTCACAACACAATTCAACATTCAGAATTACAATGCCATCATTTTCAAGTAGCAGTTGACATCTTTCAAGACAAGATGAAGAATACAAAGAATCAAGAGGCTCCTACTGTAATTGGATATTAAATTGTTCCTATTGTGAGATATGATCAAGTTTTGAACTTTGAGGAATTCTCATTTTCATCACTATTTGACAGTTATGAAAAAAAAAATGGGAAGTTTCTACTAGATTCGGCAAATGTTCTAGTGGAGGTGCCATACTTCAAGTTTTCACCTACATTAGCAAATGAACCAAGTGAAGAACAAGGTTATGTATTCCCTCCACTGAACAACATTGTTTTTGTACAAGGAACAAATGAGGTGCATGCATTCCATCAGTCACAGGGAAATTTACGGTCGAAAGTGTATCAAAGGAACCCCGATGCATTGTCACATCCAAATGCAAGCAATGGTCAAAATCATCCCAAGGACACCCGACTACAGGCAAAGAACAAATAACGCTCCAATTGGAGATGGATTGAAGATGTTGAGTCAACGTGTGTGTGAAGAAGTGGAAGATAAGTTGAGTATACCATTGCTCAAGTTTTTGGAAGTGCCAGAGATGAAGAGAACTCTCCTTAGTGATTTGGATGATAATGCTATTCAAGGAAATGTTACTCAAAGTGCACCAAGTACACACAAAATACATCGAATGTCCAAAGAGCACTCGATGCAATCCAAAACACAAATGCTGCTCAAAGTGTACAATATAGTGATCAAGGGGCACACAACAATATTCAAGATAGATCAACTCCAATCTATGTTGCACAAAGTTCACCAAGCGTAATTCAGAAAACAACATGAAGTGAAAATACCAAAAGTGAAAATGTAACCACAACTCAAGATATAACAAAGAATGAAGAAACTGTTCGAAATCAGAATGCAACCAAGAATGAAAATTTAACAGTTACAAAAAGTTTTGACATGATGAAAGATGTGAGATTGGACAATCGCAAGCAAGATACAGTTGTCTTATACCAAGGAAAGGATGAGCCAGCCCCGTTCCTTCTCTTTTCAAGAATATTTGGGAAACTTTTGCACAATTGTTTGGTAGATTTGGGAGCGACAAGTAACATAATGCCATTGAATATATGCATGAGATTAGGCCTGATTCCCAATAGCACAAACAAGAAAGTTATGCAATTGGACAAGACTAAGGTCCCAATAATTGGAGAGCTGAACAATATCCACATGCATTTAGCAGCTGATCCAAGAATTGAACAAGTCATTCAGATTTAGGTGGTAGACATCCCAGATGGATATAGTATGCTTTTAGGAAGAGATTGGTCAAGAAAATTGAATGGATACATGGCTACAGACTTTTGATACATGTGGTTGCCGTGGAGGGGACTTCCAAGTTTAATAAGGGGAGATGTTACACCAAGGTTGAAGTTCACGATAACTGAATATGGAGAGAACAATGAAGTCTTGTTTGTTGAGGCTGATCTTGGTCTTTATCGTATAAGGGTAGAAGAGGTCTTGATATTGCATTATTCATCATTCAGGGAAAACAAGACTACATTTGAGGACTTCAAGAATTTTGCCCTTGAAGGATTAAAACAAGGAATTGGATTTGGGAGATCACACGCTAATTCAAAATTTGTTGCCAAGCTGTTGCAAGAAACAAAAAGCGAAAGAGAAAGTTCCTAAAACATTGGGATTCAAGGATTTTCATGCACTCGAGAACATGTGTTATATGCTCAGTAGGACATTCTGAAAGAAGGTAACAATGAAGGTGGCAAGGTCGAATCAAAACAAGAAGTATGTGGTGATTTAAATCAAATTCCTATGGAACAAAATGGTGACCAAGCATTTATATTACAAAAAGGTGGATTCTTAAAATAAGAAAGCAACTATGAAGTCATGAATGTGCAGATAGAAAATAAATCAGGAAATGCCTTCAAGGACATAGTTGATCCATTTGGAAACAAGGAAGATGTATTGATGGTTATGAGAAAGCTTCAAGAAGTCAAGGAGTTTTTGTCAACACAACGCTTGATGTGGGTCGCTAGTCAAGCTGCTAGCCAAGAAGACTATGCCTTACCACTCTAGCCGGTGATTTAGGTAGAACCTTTAGCAAAGGAGGAACGAATCTACACTGGTATGATGAGTCAATTTTCCTTTGCGCGACAAAGGTACCTTCTAAACACGCTTTTAGAAGAAAATGTTATCACTAGGTTTGAATGTCTTATATTTTGATGTATGATGATGATGTTGTGCTTTCTCTTGAATTTTCAAATTGGTTGAGTAAAATTGGTATATCTTTGAAATTCCTAAATGTTATAAAAGAGTGGTTAAACAAAATTCCAAAAGATTGGCACACAAAACTGAAACCCAATTTTGGGAGAGGTAAAATTCGAGCCTAGAATGCCTTTGGGATCACCCCTTGTCATTTGGAACATGGACAAGGCACAAACATGATTAACTTTGCAGAAATACAAGAAGCTGAGATACATTGGGACAAGACATGTGAGAGAAGAGGTGAACATGATAAATTTGACAAACTATGGAAAGGTCCATACTAGATTACTGAAATTTTGGGAGATAATGCACTCAAGCTCAAGATTTTAACTAGTGAGGATGTGTCATTGCCTGCCAATGGAGAAGTCTTCAAACATTTTTTTCCATCTTAGGTCTCCCTTCAGAGAGCTTTTGAACATAGTTAGAGTAGGTTTCCTTTTTGTCGTTTTAGTTTAGTTGTTTTGAAGAGTCAAGTTGTCAATTTCCCTTGAGTCATCCTTAGTGGCTCTTGTCGTAGTGTAGAGGTCTTTAGTTTAGGTTGCTTAGTTTGCTTAGCTGCTTTATTGTTGTCGTAGATCCGCCTTGAGTCGTTTGACACATGTAGTTAGGTAATTTTAGTTGACTTAGGTTTGCCTAGGATCATTTGATTCTAGTGGTTTAGTTTGCTTTAGTCTAGTTTTTCCACTTTTTAAGTTTAATTTAGACGGATCTCATTTGTGAGAAAGTTGATGGTTCACAAAGCACACTTTAATTTACTGTCAATGGATATGTTGGGTTTATATTTTTGGACATCTCTTTGAAAGGTTCTTCTGAATTGGAGACCATTCTAATTAGCCTTTTTCTAATTAGGATTTGTCCTTTACTTGGATGGAGTCATCAGTTGTACTTGGAATACGAGTCTTTTGATTACTATATATTTCACACTTAATTATTTGTTTAGTCATTGGAGTGTCTTAGGAGAAGTTGTAGTTAGTGAAAAATCTTAACTTTTGCTTCAACGCTAGTGTAATTTTGTAATGTACCGAAGAATGTAAGTCACCCGAGGGCAAATACCCGACGACAATGTACCCGAGGGCAAGTACCCAACGACAATGTTCTTGAGGGAAAATACCCGACGACAATGTACCCGAGGGCAAGTATCTAACGACAATGTACTCCATGACAATGTACTCCACAACAAGAAGTATCTGACGACAATGTACCTGACGACAATGTACCCGAGGTTAAGTACCCGACAACAGTGTTCTTGAGGGAAAATACCCGACGACAATGTACCTGAGGGCAAATACTCGACAACAACGCGGGTGATGTGCCCGTTGGCAATGCAGGTGATGTGCTCGACGGTAATGTAGGTGATGTGTCCGACAACAACGCGGGTGATGTGCCCAACAACAAAGCGGGTGATATTCCTGATGACAACACAGGTGATGTATCCAATGACAACGTGGTTTATGTACTCAATGACAAATCAGGTGATGTATTCGACGACACTCGACACCCTTCGACCCCCTTTGGCACCCTATGACACTCAACACCCTTTGGCTCTCGACACCCTTCGGCACCCTTCAATTGATATGAGTCAACTATATGGTTCACAGATGCCAAATGTATTATTGATGAATAAATTCTAACACAGACACTCACCAACGACCATAATGAATTGCAAAGAACATAGAATTTGTATTTTCAGATTATATGTCTCATATTATATCAGATTTCTCTTCAAGTCAAGACTTCACAAAGTTGAACAATTACGCACATGTGAAATATGTGAAATGATATCTCCAACGACGGACTAGGGTGGTTGCTAACCACCGAAATTGCAATTACAGACTAGGGAGGGTCTTGCACCTCCAAAACTGTAAAAAAGAACTCAATTCCAACTGTAGTTGCAAATAAGCAAGAAATATAAACTCCACGATGCTTTCCTACAATGCCAACACGACCTTATAAAGGGTTCCGAGAAGTTTCTCGAAGGGTTACAAGCAGGCTGACAATAGTTTATTACTTTTTATTTTATAATTAAATTAATTGGTTAAAAGGGTTCGTAAGGTATTATTATTAAATTGGGACCACTTAATCAATTAATTTAATTGAGTTATTTAATTATTTCAGGGACATCATTGTCTGCCCCGCCCAGAGATTGCTTGTCGTCAAGCAATCGCTAATTCGATCCCAGGAATCTTGCTAGGGGTGGATCATGAATCTCTGCTACGATCATCTTCTTCAATTTTGAGTCAGGTACCAAATAGATTTTGTCATTGTAGTAGATGATATCATCAGTCACCTTTTATCTGTCATCCTGTATCTGACCATCCATCAACTGGCACTCAAAGGTGTTCTTGGAGTACTCAACCAACAAATGAGCCCTCAAATCCTTTAAAATCTGAAATAAGGAGCATACAACAGGTATCTCGAGTAAAGCATTAGCCACCACATTCTTGTTCCCTTTTGGATCTTCAGTGTCTAAGTTATATGCTTGAATCTTATCTTGTCTGAAAATTGCCTCTATCTTCTTCATTGAAATTTCTCTTGGGCCTCTATTGGACATCCCTCTTAGTACCATCTTCTTTCTGTCCACCTCAAATGAAAACTTCATCTTCTTGAAACTCTGTGTAGACTGGTTGAGGGTCTCCATCCATTGAATGCTTAATATGACATATGTATCATCGAAATTTATCACAAAGAAATCATCTGTCATCGTGTAGTTCCCCATGGTAATGCTCAGCTGTGGTATCACATGAGTGCAGGGTAGTAAGGTTCCTCCTACCACCTTGACCTCAAATCCTTCATGCTCCAGCGTGTGCAAAGCCCCCTCTTAGTGACAAGAGATGAATTGATGAAATTGAGTGTGGCCCCACTATCAAGCATGATTGTGACTTGCTCCCCCTGAAGTGTGTTGTGGATCCGAAATACGCTACATCCGGAAGTTGCGGAAAGTGTAGCAATGACACCTCCCCTTTGCACAAGTGTGGCAATCCTGTCCGCATGATTAGTCTCTTCCTCTTGCATTTTGGGTACTTTACTTTCTTCCTCATCAGTAGGTCCTGTTGTGAGGTTTTCACACCATCGCCCCATTGCAATGGGGACCCCCTTTTTTTCGTTTTAGCGGTAGGGGTCTTTGGCAGTAGCTCTTTTGATGTCTCTAAGTGAGAAATTTGAAGCTTGGGGATTTGAGGTTTGTCTTGCCTTCAAACTGTGTTTATCAATACCATGGGTGGTTTCAGATCACCAGTCTGTTGGATTTTCCCTTGGCAATCTGGTAATTTTGTTAGAATGACGATTTTGCAAATCCAAATTGAAGATTTGGATTATTAATTTGATTGGATTTTGTGGTGATAATGGCGAATTCTGGAATTTTTTCGAGTTTAAGTGCAAAATTGATATTGGGTTGAAATTTGGATTTTTTTTTTGAAATTTGTCTAAGGCTGGAATTTCTGGCGTAGTGGTTGTGTCAAGTTTTAATTTCCGGCGAGTTGGTACTTACAAAATTTTAGTTTCAACAAGCTCACCCTTATACTTTTCGAGAGCATGACCACCTCACTTTGAAATTCTGGTAGGCAACTTGTGTTTAATTTCAACATGGCTTTAGCGGTGAAAATTTTGAAAAATAAAATTTGGCTAAGGAGATTGAAAATTTGGAGATTTTTTGGAAATTTCGGAAATTTGGAAAAATTGGAAGTTTGAAGTTAAAATCAAAATTTGAAGTTCAAAATGAAATTTGGGTAAAGAGTTTTGTACAGAAAATTTAAAATTAATTTCTAGCAGGCTACCTCTTACATGGATAATTTTTTGGCAGGCCACCTCTTGCAATTTTCAACTTGGGCATAGAGAGAAATTATTATTTTGGTGAAATTAATTAATTTTTGCCTAAGGCATTTCAGACAATTTAACATTGCATGGCAAATTTTGGAATAAAAGGAAAATTTTGAACTTGAGAATTTAAGATAATTTTTGGGTGAGAAGACTGTCAAAATCTTGCACCAATCCCTTCGCCCAAAATGAATTTCTGGCTAGGTGTTTCTGTCATTTTCGTGTATGAACTACCTCGCCCAAATTTATTTCTGTCGGGCTACCTCTTACAAGTTCAAATTCGGGAAGGGTGATTGTGTCAAAAACTTGTATGAACTACCTCGCCCAAATTCATTTCTGGTGGAGTGGTTCTTGCAGGCCCTATATTTCTTAATAAATTGAATATTTACATTTGGGACTCATGCTTTGTAATTGGATTTCGATTTACTTGAGCTCATATTGCTAAATTCGATGTCTTTTGGGGCCTAATTGGTGTTAAATTCGAGGTAACTAATAAGGCCCATGATTTGGCAAGTTTAAATCTTAATTAGGGGCCAATTTGATCACTTTTTCAAAATTCAATTTTTTGGGCCTACATCAATTTCGGATTTAATCTATTAAAACCCCATGTAATGTGGCACAAAGCTCGAGGTAATTTCAAGTGGGGCTGCTCTTTGGTATTTTCAGTTTTGAATATGTTAACGCCCCCATGCTCTAAATTTTGATTTTAATTAATTGGGGCTTGTGCTTTGCAAATTTAAATCCACCATGCCTTATATAAAACATGTGGCCCCCTTTGGAGTGGAATTTCAAATGTTAAAATCTGAGGCCTTGCCCAATGTCAAACGTGTGGGATCAAAGGGGGACTAATTCCGATGTTTTAAAGAACAATTTTAATTTAAAATTTCAGCCCTCTTGAAATTTGAAATTCATTAGGGCTGTGGTTTTGTTATTTGTTTGGGACTCATGCTTAT
Source organism: Thuja plicata (assembly GCA_018584345.1). Taxonomy (NCBI): domain Eukaryota; kingdom Viridiplantae; phylum Streptophyta; class Pinopsida; order Cupressales; family Cupressaceae; genus Thuja; species Thuja plicata. Next base: position 387,289 of record MU226346.1, on the reverse strand, counting down.
TGAAACAAATTTATTTTAGCCGCCCCCCCCCCCTTTCCCTTGTATTTATTTAAATTCGAATTTGAAAGGGGGCTGATTGTTTTAATTCCATTTTCTCCCCAAGTCGGCCTAGAGGGAAAGAGATTGGATGGAGTTAATTACTCCAAGAGATGCGATTTTTTATATTAACTATTTCCCTCCCCAAGAAAAGTCATCCCCCTTTCTCCTTTGCAAGGTTGGATATATATATTTGATCCATTTTCAAATCCACTTTTTTTTATACACCAACCTTTGATTTCCAAAGCGCAAGTTCTGATTTTTTTTCTCAAAGGGGGGAAGGTCTAATTTTTTTACTCCTCAAGGGTGCGAATTTTCTGGGTGCGAGGGTGGAGCATTTTTATTGTGCATGCTAGGCAGTTCCTTGGGTGCTTTTCCAGCACTTCATCTCCATGTTTTGGTAGCTTCTAGGTTCATGCTAAGGTGCAGATCCATTTCATGTTTGAGGAGCCTAAGACGAGCGAATTTTTGGGCATCACTTCCAGATTTTTGAAGTTCACAAGACAGCGAGCTAATCATTTGACATTCTGATTTTTTCTTTGTTGAGCATGCGAATTTGAGTTAAGAGTTGGGTCAAAATTTGAGATAGTATCATTCGAAGGCCTCTTTCTCCTTTCTTCATTTCTAGAATTCAATTAATTGGTAATCCAATGTTCATTTCCAGAATTTCCAATCAATTTCGAGATCTCAGATTTTAAAGGCTTCTACGTCCCATCTCATTCCAGATTTTCATCCTCTTTGGGAAGATGGTTTTTGTTTCATCTTTGTGGAGAGGGGCTGTTTGGTTGCCACGTTTGGTTAATCTTTGAGGTCTGATTTAAAGTTGTTCATCTCATGTTTTAGTGATTTCTAATAGTGTTTTGTTTCGGCAGGATTATAAAGAGGATCGAAGTCAAGGATTTGGTGGAGCTTCCACGATTTTGACATCATTTCATAGCCTCCGAGCGACTCGTTTAAGTCAAGAGATTAGCAAGCTATCTTGTTTTCGTCTTTTTGTTATCTCTTGTTCAAGAGGAAGTGGAAGTATGGTTGAGGCTACCTCCTCTAAGGGGCAGCAGTTGGCTCAATTCAAGTGGGAAGGAGGGCCAAACCGAGTTCAAGGACAAGTTCAAGATCCAACTACATGAAGGCTTCATCACTTCAAGAAGGTTCAAGGCGTGGCAATGAGAAAATTTCTAAGGACAAAGATAGAAGAGTTGAGAGGACAAAGGAATTTGGGAACATGTCATCCCATTCATCTCCAAGGAGTTGATAGTTTCGAAAGAGTTAATCAAAGTTAGAAATGTTGAGTATCAAGAGATATTTTCTCTTCGCAAAGATCAATTAGAGCTACAAGATAAAAATGATGATGTGGCAGTTGATTGTCTTCTCCAATCAGAAAATTCAAATTTCATGCACAAGCAATCACAACACGCCAAGTGTCCTATTTTTCTCAATTATTGAGAAATCATTGTAATTTTCTTATTGGCCCTTGATTTGGTGCCCTCTTGTAATTCGTTGAAAATCTGGCAACCTAACTAGATTTATGGGATTCAATCTAGGCCACAGATTCGGGTTTAATCTTGGCCATTCATTGTACTTGGGCCTGCTATATAAGGCCATTTGTTTTCATTTGTAAAGATAGTTGGAGAAAATTATTGCTAAAATAATGCCAAAATTGCTCTACTTGTCATTGTTGTGTTTTGCATGGTGATAAAGATTGATCAACTTTGTATTGCATGGTGCTCTTCTTCCATAATTAAAATAGGATTTTCATTTCAAGTTGTTAAAGTAAGAGTAGAGATAGATTGTAGATTGTATGCAAGTATTGGTGGATGTTTGATTGGGTTGACTCAAGTATACTAGGCTACTAGCCTCCTTGCTGATTGTGAGGAAGCCTTGTGTGGTAAGCTAGTCATTTGCACTTAAGTTCAATTGGCATTGCATCCTTAGTTTGTACTTCCAAGTTGGATTAAGGAGAAAGTGTTGATTTGAAAACCATTTGAGATCCTTTGCAGCTTTGCACTAAGTAAGGTTGAAGTCGCTGACAAGATTCCATTTAGTATAGTCCTAGTCCATCCGCTAATCCTTCCATTCATAGTTAGAAGTAGTTTTGGAAAGTCGAAAATGAAGGTAAAGTCAAAAGAAGTATTTGAGTATACATTGCAAAGCTAAGTGTGACTACCGATTGAGAAAATAGCGTAAGTCCCCTTAAGTGATTAACCAGCGAATCACATCATTTCAACTGAGCTAGATATCCACAAGTTATAAGAACCTTGGAGTCATTCCGTGATCTCAAATTGCAAAGCTTAGCATGGGAAATGACTTTGTTCAAGAGAGGGTTTAGTGTTCTATGTTTCACTTTGAAGCATTGAGTGTTCAATCCTGCATGTTATGTAAGTGGAACTAAACTCGCATCAACAGGTACCACCTCAATATAGTGAATCTTCCCCTTGCCAAGACAATGATGACCCGATTCCTAAGGCTCCTTACAAGTGAAACAAATCTTCCTCCTTCGGAATTCCTGATGAGTGGCCTCATCCATCAGAGGCTTCTTCTAATATGGCTCCTTGTCCCTGTCCTCTTGTGGAAGAGGTGGTTGGGAATGTGTGCGACTCTTGGCGGATGAGGTTGCCATGTTTTGTGCATTCTTATAGGCCTCTATGAGCGTGTTGGGATTGAAACCTTTGACCCAACCCTTGAGGGGTTCCATCAATCCATCCATGAACAACACGACAAGTCTTCTCTCAGACATGTCGGTAACCAACGCTGACAACCTCTGAAATTCTGAAATGTAATTGTCCACCGATCCAGTCTGCTTTAGTTGTGCCAACTCCTTGAAGTTGAGCGTTGGATCCTTCTCGTCAAAGTAGTCTATTAGTTTCTCCGTGAAATATCCATATGAAGTGACTCGATTGTGACCGAGGGTGAGTGTCCCGTGGTGCCACCATTCCTGAGCGACTCCTTCCAAGTGAAGTTCTGCAAATTTGATTGCTTCATCCTCAAGCGTTTGGTTAAGATGGAAGTAGGTATCTTCTTTTTGTACCCATGCTCATGCTGATGTTGTCGCGGACCCATCAAAGGATGATAAATTTAGCTTGCCAATCTTCCGCTTGATGTCATTGTTGTAGTAGCCAATACTCTTACCGTCTGAATATTTCATTTGTAGATTTGCATAATCCTTGAAGGATATATCTCCCTCAAGATCCGCAACCCTCCAATCTTGTCTCAATTGCTCTTGCATTTCCTGGAAAGTGGGCTCTCATTCTCTGCGAGGTGCTTCTGTTCTTTCGGGAGATGTTGGCATGAACAACCGACAATGTGAGCACTGTGTGATTGACCTTCTGGTGACCAAATTATCGCCATATCCATTGTGATCTCCATTTATTCTACCTTTTGCCAAATGTCTAAATGTCTCTTCCTTCAGTTGTCATTGTTCTCCCATGGCCATGGCTTCGTTGAGTTGAGTTTGGCTTATGTTAGCTCCTTCAGCAATGTCGTGATTTCAATGTTAGGCTCCCCCATTATGTTCGTAGAACAGTACCTCCTTCTGGTGTATATTATGAGCTCGTTTCGTATCCACTACCCGACAGGTTAGCAAGATCACCTACTCTATACCACTGTAATGTACCGAACAAAGGAAGTCACCCAAGGGCAAATACCCGACGACAATGTACCTGAGGGTAAGTACCTAACAAAAATGTTCTTGAGGGAAAATAACCGACGACAATGTACTTGAGGGAAAGTATCCGACAACAATGTACCTGAGGGTAAGTGCCCGACAACAATGTTCCTGAGGGAAAATACCCAACGACAATGTACCCAAGGGAAAATACCCGATAACAACGTAGGTGATGTGCCCGACGGCAACGTGGGTGATGTGCCCAATGACGTGGGTGATGTGCCCGACGGCAACGCGGGTGATGTGCCCAACGACGTGGGTGATGTGCCCCTTGGCAACGTAGGTGATGTACCCAACGGTAACTTAGGTGATGTGCCCAACGGTAATACAGGTGATGTGTCCGACGTAGCGCAGGTGATGCGCCCGATGGCAACGAGGGTGATGTACCCGATGGCAACGCAGTTGATGTATCCGACAGTAAATCAGGTGATGTACCGGATGACACTCGACACCCTTTGAGTCCCTTCGGCACCCTTCGGCACCCTTCGACACTCGACACCCTTCAACACTCGGCACCCTTCGTCACCCTTCAATTGATATGAGTCAACTATATGGTTCAGAAATGCCAAATTATTGATGAATAAATTCTAACACAGGCACTCACCAACAACCAGAATGAATTGCAAAGAACATATAATTTGTATTTTCAGATTCATAATCTGAAAATACATCTGATTTGTCTTCAAGTGAAGACTTCACAAAGTTGAACAATTACACACAAGTAAAATATCTGAAATGACATCTCCAACAACAGACTAGTGTGGCTGCTAACCACCGAAACTGCAATTACAGAGTAGGAAGGGTCTTGCACCTCCGAAACTGCAAACAAGAACTCAATTCCAACTAGAATCGCAAATAAGAAAGAAATATAAACTCCACGATGCCTTCCTACTATGCCAACACGACCGTATAAAGGGCTCCGGGAAGTTTCCCGAAGGGTTACAAGCAAGCCGACAAGAGTTTATTACTTTTTATTTTATAATTAAATTAATTAATTAAAAGGGTCTGTAAGATATTATTATTAAATTTGGGACCACTTAATTAATTAATTTAATTGAGTTATTTAATTATTTCGGGGACATTACAAATTCTCAACCCTGCCAATTTGAAATTGTGAAAAGAAATATCAAATGAAAAAGAGAAAAGAAAGACAAAATGAAAGGAAATATTTGGTTTGGGTACGACAACATCCCTATAGACACTAAAATAAAAAAAATAAAAAATGAAAATACCGGAAGTTAGACATTCTTGGTGAGAATTACAACACGATAACCTCGTAATGGCTATGGATGCTTGACTGGCAACAATGCTCTATCCAGGATGCTTTTGAAGAATGGAAATCTTACATAGCTAACTGCAATGGATCTTAGGGAACTTTCGATGGTCTTGTCGAGCGGGAATAAATACACTTGCACACAGGTAGATAATCAAAGATGAAGGATCATAGCTCAATTGGTGGTTGCTTCCGTTTCGAGTATACTTCCAGGTTGCTTGATAGGTGAAAGAAAATTGATCAAAGGCTATATAAATTCCAATCTAGTTTTACCCTGAAATGTTCAGGAACATTTCCTTAGTGGAGTCGCTAGATGTTGTGACCTTGACATCATTGTCCCATCCCAAATTGGGACCCCCTCTTTTGTTTTGCAGTAGAGTTGTTAGTTGGCTTAGTTTGGAGGTGGCATTGGTTGTAGGCTCTCCAGGTGGACCTAGGTAGAACTTGAGCAACTTGGATGACTGATAAGGACTGTAGTTGCAAGTCCAAGTCGTGAGCAAGATTGTTATGCTAATTCAACAAGACCAAGACCAAGACCAAAGGTTTAGGTGCATCAACGTGAAATCAAGTCCAAGAGAAGCATGATCTCCGTCCTTGTTCTTTCCAGTTTGCAAACTAATAACGGTGCATGTAAGGTCTATGTCCAAATGATAAGTTGGACTAAATCCAGGCATGGCTATAAGGAAGTCGAAATGTTTCCAATCAGATTCAGATCATAATCAGATATGGTCAGGGACTATCCAATCCAAGATCAAATTGATTGAGCAATGGCTAAAGATTTGTGAAGTTGGGAGATAAAACTCAAGATTGATGCAGCACTTAGACAAATCAAGTAGACAATTTTGGATCAAGATTGAGTTGGAGATGAAGATTGGCATCAACAAAGTCCAAGTTTGAAGTGACTTGAAGAGATGGTCAATTTCCAAGCATGGAGCCCCATGAGTGCAGAAAATCCACTTAGCTTGGGAGTGCGCCCAAGGAGTGAGCATTTTCTGCCAAGCACAAGGATAGGGTAATTTCTGAAAGACTTGGATTCCGAGAACTAAGCATTCTCTAGTCAAGGTAAAAGTTTGAGCCCGATGCATAAACAAATTCTGCCTAAGGAGTGGGAAATTTTCGAAACATAATGTCTAAGCCCCACAACCATGCAATTTCCAAAAATGTTGATGGAGCTGGACAAGGTGACGATCTCCGCCCAAGTCAAGTACCTCACCTAACATGACAATATTTTCCTCTCGAAGTTTGAGTATATGTCCAACAAGTGCACAATTTCTATCAAGCTTGTAGCTTCGCCCAAGAGCCATGCATTTTCCACCAAGGCATGGATTTCCCGCCCGACAAGAGAACAATCTCCAAAAGTGTAGGGTGTGCGGGCCCAAGGAATAGACATTTTCTGCCTTGGCATGATCAGGAGTCCAAACACCATACAAATTCTGAAAATGATGGTATGCAATTAAAATTTGTTGAAAGAGAAACTTGATCAAGTCAGCCATGAAAGGGATGTAATTCATTAAACGCTAAATGCAAAGCCAATACAATTTAATCTAGCAAATATAAGCAGGGCTGGTGAAGAATGAAAATCAGAGGTTAAATCTGGAAATGTTGGTCTTCTGTTAGATCATATTCTTTAGTAAAGGAAAAATCAAGAGATCTGATATTTGCTGGGAATGATTAATCAAATGTTGATAACATAGAAAATCATGATTTGAATCTGAAATTAAGAATGGCTAATATCAATGCTTGGAGGCTGTTAAGAGTGTTTGCAAGTAAAGTTCTCTTTCATCCAAGTGAATTATAAATATAATGATGAAACCGTGTAATTTGAGGAGGCTTTCTTGTCATGCCAGTATTTTAATTGTCCATATTTATGATTTTGCAAACTTAACACAAGTTTCTTTCTTTCTTGCTAGGTGAAATGGAGGATGGAGATGCTCAAGGATAAAGGAGGACAATGGCGAGATCAAGGAATTTAGAAGATGCAAGCAAGGCTTTTCATTTCAAGATTTCAAATAAGGCAAAGATAATGAGGAGCTGCAATTGCAAGGGATTCTAAGATCAACTATTAAGAGTTCCAACATCCGCATCAAGAGGACAAACAAGTTGATGTTCGAGGTTGAAGATCAAAGTGAAGATCTGAGTTCAAATTGAAGTTATCAAGAGGGAAATCAAAGGACAAGCTGTGCAACATCACGATCAAGACTACAAATGAAGAAAATCATCACAAACTCAAATTGAAAAAATATATCAGCTTCTGGTTTGGATTGTCAGTATTTTTAGCATCAACGTTTTGGATCACAGTTTGTGATCCATCATAAGGATGAAAGAGTACAGGATATGTGAAATGCAAGATGAAACGAACTAGAAGGATTGAATTCAACTAGAAGGATCCAACTTCATGAAACTACCTCATCACTTTTGTAAGAGCAAGATCAAGGTGAGATACCAGTACAAGAAAATTCAAAGCCATGACAATAAAAATGTTTCAAGGTGAAGAACTTCAAAGGATGAAAGATTGCATGAAGTTGAAGCAATTTGGGAATATGGGCCATCACAATCCATCGAACACTGGGAAATGTTGAGTTTCAAGAGATATTGCCTAAGATGAAGGGACCTCTTTATGATGATAGACAAGTTGAATTGATAAAGTTTACAAGATAACAATGCTGAGGTGGTGCCCATTCATCTTCAACCAATCTTCCACATGTCCAAGTTCATCCAATCGTATTGTTCCAAGTGTACATGTGGAGTCCACCTAATGTCTTCATCTAACCTATTTTCTCATTGGTCCACAAATTGGTGCCCAATTGTAATTGAATGACATTTATTGCTTGTAGCTGTATTAGGGATGTCTTAGCTTAATCTTGGCCATTCGTTCCAAATCAACTTTGGCCATTCATTGTACTTGGAGCAACTATATAAGCCTTGCTCAAATCATTTGTGAAGAAGAGAATTGGAGAATTTGTTTTCTAAATGCTACCAAGATAATTGCAAGTTTATTGTAGATTTCATGGCGGATTGCTTAAGCTATTTTGGAGTGTTGCATGGTTTCTTAATTCCTCACTTAGTTTAAATTTGCTTACGTTGAAGTAAGATAGATAGTTCAATGTAAGATATTGTTGTTGTTTGGCATTGTGGTTAAACTAGTGTCCATACCTTTTGGTGTTTGTTGATTGCAAACAACAGTGTAAGGTTAGTTTGGGCCTCATTGCAAGCATTTCACTTCAGCCACATCATGTTCATTAATCTGCATTACTTATGGTTTTGATGAGCACAAGTGGTTTGAACATCATACTTGCATCCATTGATGATTGCACCCTTCTTAGATTAGTTGACTTAGCAAAACTAAGACTGGTTGGGTTTCACCACAACATCAACATTGTCTTGCATTAGGAGTAGAAGTAGAAGTAGTTTAGATCTCTCAACTTTCATTTGTTTTGTAATGTCCCTGATTTAGGACATAAAGATATATAATATAATAAGTTCTAATTAAAGATCGAAACTTATTATTAGCAATAATATGAAGGGAAATTGTTATCAACGCTAACTATAGGAGGCTACATTTGATGCAAATATATCCGGAGGACAGAATTATGTAGCGGTGATCAGAATTATAGACAAATAACATATCAAACAAGTTACAATCTGTAATGTCCCCAAATTGATAGAGAATAAATTAAGTTAATTAATTATATTTGGGTTTCGATCGATTTAGTTTATCTCGGACCCACCTTTTATTTTAGCGTAGGTGTAGGTGTTGTCGTGTCGGCTTTATTTGTGCACCTCGGGAGTTGTACGACGGGTATTTATGACTGGCATGTAGGATGTATTTCTTATGTTGAGTTTTGATATTTTATTTGTGATTGTGAATTCCTGTTGGGATTTCGTTGTCTGCCATTTCAGAGGTGAAAGATCCTCCCTATTTGGTATTTTGTAGTTTCGGTGGGATTCAACCCTCACCCTACTCTGCTTGTTCTCTGATTCCGGATCTGGCAAATCTGAAACACTATCAATTATTAATATTACTTCCTCTTGCAAGTACTTGTTCCTGAATTGTGTTGAGTACTAAAGTTCCTTACAGAGTATAGTAAATAGGTCTGAGTATATCGAAGGCTGGAGACCCCTTGGACACCATTCTAACCCCAGTGTACGACCCTCACCCCACAGCGTACGTCCCTCAAATCACTTCGTACGGCCTGAACTCCCTACTGTATGGCCCGCACTATTCAGTCCCCTGCAACTCCCTACCGTACGACCCTCAACTTCACTCTGTACAGTTTGCAACTCCCTACCGTACGACCCTCACCATTCACTTTGTACGGCCTGCACCTCTCTACCGTACGACCACCAACCTACCGTACGACCCTCACCATCCACACCGTACGGACTGTAACTCTTGTCCACCGTACGACTTGTAATTCTTGTCCACCGTATGGCATCGACCTCCTTTCCACCGTATAGATCCCTAGTTGATGTTGTAGCCATCAACACTGTATGAACATTGTCCGCACAAACACACACAGAGAGATTTAGCGACGTTGGGTACCTGTCTGGAGGTAAGGGTAGCAATTTGGTTGCCATATAGAGGCTGGGAACATTACAGTGGTGAGTATCATAGCCTGAAGGCTCTGGATCTGAGCGTCGATGTGGTTTATGTTTGGCTTTTATGGGAACCTGGTGACTTCGGACATGACAATGTTTATATCAGAGTGACGAAGCGAAAGCTTGATGATGGTTTACTCGTCCCGACTAAATCCAACTATGTGCATGTGATCCAGAAGCAGCACAGAGATTTCAACGGATACTACGACCAACGTTTGCACTTGGCTTGGGATCTGAGCTTCGATGTACTTGATGAATGGGTTCTGTGGGATCCTGGTGACTCTGGGCATGGCGACGTTTATATCAGTTTGGCGCAGCGAAAGCTTGATGGAGCTTTACTCTTCTCAATTACTTCCAGATGCATGCGCATGGACATGATGAGGCACGGGGGTTTCAATGGATACAGTTATCGATGTTCGCGCTTAGTTTGGGACCCTGGAGTTCTGATGATGGATTGCTTGAGGGAAAGCAATCTTTGGGCAACAAGGATTTGTAATGTCCCCACATTGATAGAGAATAAATTAATTAAGTTAATTAATTATATTTGGGTTCCGATCGATTTAGTTTATCTCGGGCCCATCTTTTTATTTAGTGTAGGTGTAGGTGTTGCCGTGTCGGCTTTATTTGTGCACCTCAGGAGTTGTCCGACGGGTATTTATGATCGGCGTGTAGGATGTATTTCTTATGTTGAGTTTTAATATTTTGTTTGTAATTGCGAATTCCTGTTGGGATTTCGCTGTTTGCCATTTCAGAGGTGAAAGATCCTCCCTATTTGGTATTTTGCAGTTTCGGTGGGATTCAACCCTCACCCTACTTTGCTTGTTCTCTAGTTCCGGATCTGGCAAATCTGAAGCACTATCAATTATTAATATTACTTCCTCTTGCAAGTACTTGTTCCTGAATTGTGTTGAGTACTAAAGTTCCTTACAGAGTATAGTAAATAGGTCTGAGTATATCGAAGGCTGGAGACCCCTTGGACACCATTCTAACCCCAGTCTACACTGTACGGCCCTCACCCCACAACGTACGACCCTCAAATCACTCCGTACGACCTGAACTCCCTACCGTACGACCCCCACCATTCACTCCCTTGCAACTCCCTACTGTACGACCTTCAACTTCACTCCGTACGACTTGCAACTCCTTACTGTACGACCCTCACCATTCACTCCATACGGCCTGCAACTCTCTACCGTACAGCCTGCAACCTGCTATCATACGGCCCTCACCATCAACACCATACGACCTGTAACTCTTGTCCACCGTACGACATCGACCTCCTTTCCACCGTACGGATCCCTAGTTGGTGTTGTAGCCATCAACACCGTATGGACATTGTCTGCACAACTGCACACACAGAGATTTGGCGACGTTGGGTACCTGTCTGGAGGTAAGGGTACCAATTTGGTTGCCATACAAAAGCTGGGAACATTACAAAATCACCGTGGAATATAAGTAATGAAGATATTATTAGTATACGACTTTGATAATACTCTAAACGCAACCATCTCATGAACAGTAATGGAAATAGCGATTTCAGTATAAAGGATATCGACGGCTAACGGTATGAAACGATTGTCAAAAATCATCAATTAGGCAAAGACACGAGTAGAGATTATCAATATTAAGCACAAGGAATTGCTTATGCTAAAAGTGGATAATCGAAGAGTGTTTTTGTAATTAATTTTACATTCAGCAATTAAGGAAGGAAAGTCGCAAAGAAATGAAAACTCTTGTTACAAAGATATCGACACTCAAAACTTATATAAGATAATAATAAAATATGTTTTATATTGTCTAAAGACCCTAAATCAATGATCAAGAAAACTTAGTCAACGTTCATGATACGAAGTTTGATACCGGGTCTAATATCTAATATGTCAAGCATGGTTAAATATTGATGACATATCAATACGCAAGTGAAGGGTGGACAATGCTATAATCTATGCATCGTCACAACTAGTGTTGACATGGAATGCAACGACTAAATACATGTTTATAGTCATCAAGCTGAGGAACGATAATATGAATGGATATCATCGACTATGTTGGAAGCAGGTTAAGGGCAATATCGATCATAGTAATAAAACGATGTGGTTGCTAAGTCGTAAGAGATAACTATCTTTTAGTGCTATTAATTAAAGAGGAGATTATGGATAGACATAAGTCATGTCTGTTCCAACGTATCTAATCATTCCAAACTCAAGGTATATGTAGGTAGTCTCAATCCTCCAGACAGGGAGCATTGAAGATATTATTATTTGTTTATCCTCTACGGATCTGCTTTGTTTAGAGCGACTGCCTTTGGCATTTTGGTGTAAGTTCATATTGGCATATCAGAGACGACATTGCAGGATTGCAGAAATTAAAGAGTTCATATCAGATACAACATCCATTCTTGATAGCAAGTTAGCTCCATAAGAATATCAGTCACAACATCAACTAGTATATCGCTTCCAAAGCGATCAATACTTCATACATTGCACGTATCTAATTTCATATCAGAAATAGAAATCTTGTTGCTATACGTGACATATTACTCTATTGAAGATATTATAAAGAAATATCAGATATAGCAATCGATATCCTTGGCGATATCCTCTCATCAGTTATTGCATATGTAATCAGATTGATCAGGTATTGCAGCCATTGCTGACAGCAATAAATATCGATTTCATAATCAAAGTTTATGTTAGATATTGCATATCGCAGTAAGTGATAATAAAACATTTACATAGCATATTTCATAACAATTTTATTAGATGTTTCTGTTCATACATTATATTGCACACATTTATGTTGATTGTATCTGGAACAACAATTGATCTTGATTTATCTTCCACTACTTGCTTAAATAGAATTCAATTGACATAGTAGAAAAGGGAAATTGAGGCAATTGTCCCGACTTTCCTAACTTAGCCACGAAGGGGACATTACATGTTTGGATTTTATTTTGAGCCGTTGATAGGATTAGTTTGAAGAGCTCAATTGCTATATCATTCACATTCAAAAGGTTGATAGATTGTCCACAAAAGAACTAACGTAAGTCCCCAAGTGATTACTAGCAAATCACATCACAAAATTGAGTTAAGTCCAACATTAGAAGGTAATTTGGTGCTTTTGTTTGCTACTATATTTGTACATTAACTAACTTAATTTGGTGCTTTTGTTTGCTACTATATTTGTACATTAGGGAAGTTATATAGAAATCAACATACATATCACAAATCTTAAAAAACCCATACTAGAAAAGGTTTCACATTACACCCCATAAGAACACATTGTTCTTAATTGTAGTCACTATTATCGATCGCTGCCACACGATCTCAAACAACATAGACAACCACTACTGCCATTGGAAGCTGCCCTTGACTATAGTCATTTTGGCATGAAATGGGAATGGAACATTGGTTATTATTCCTTCCCACAATATGAAATTTTCATTTATTCACACAACTAGGAACACCAAAAAGCGAATCGTATCATGGTGCATACTACTGTCTGGATCTTACTATCTAGATCTTGCTGCACATGATCACTATTGCCAATGAACGTACTCATTGAACGATCATCTTCCAACGTAGTATGAAAGTCAAAGGATCATCACAGTCAGAGGACCTCTACGGTCATCTGGTCTCCAATACAATTATTTTTCCAGCATTCACAATCCATACTGAAAAAACAGAAAATGAAATGCCCGCAGAGCTAATAAGTGGCCCCATTGTTGGTGTGTGACGAGAGGACGCTGATTGTCCTATTAGAATATTTTTAGTATCTTAGGTTCTTGCTATTTTTAGCTCGTTATTTAGAATCTTAGTTTAATTGTCATTTAGGCTCTATTTTTGAATTCTCTTAATCAGTTTTATTTTTAGTAGTTGTCGTCTTTATTTCTAGATTTTGCTTTTTTGTTAACGCTTTTTATAGCGTCTATAAACTCTATATATTTGGTGTATTGGTAATGCAATCATATCAGTTTTTTAGAGTTTCATGGTATCAGAGCAGGTGACAAGGCATTAAATTTTTTGTGCACTTCTACCTGGATATAATTTCTAGAAAATTTTTAAGAGATTTTTTTATGAAAAAATCTGCATTGGAGAATTTTGCATGGAGTTCTGTGAAAAAGGTTTGTGGAGCAATTTTTCTGTACGATTTTCTACCTACGCGATTTTTTTTGCGTTACCTAGGGTTTTAACAAAACCATGGTTTTCTACTCGTGTGAAGTCTATTTTTCATTTGCTGCATAGAAGTTTTACCGTGTTTTGGGTTTTGTTGATAATTTTCCTGCAACCTAAGGTTTGCAGAAAAAATTTCTGGATTTTTAGCAAAATTTGTTGTTTTCTAATTTTTGCATGATTTTGGAGAAAAATGAATTTGTTTTCTGCAAGGGGTTTTTTGGTTTTTCGAGTAGTGCCTCAAAGTTTGTGCCAACTATTTGCTCAAGATTTTTGACAGAAAAAACAGATCTTTAAGTTTTGTGAGAAGTTGACCTCGTTGAAAAACAAGAGGGATGGCGTCGCTGACCAACATCATGTTGGAAGGCAATCAACACTTCAACGACAAGAACTATAATACTCGAAAGCAAAGGATGCTTTCAATTTTTGAGTATTGCTATTTGGCTGCGGTCGTTTTGGGTACCACTATTCGTCCTAAAACGACGGACATTGACCAAGACAAGTTTGACGAGCATAACGGAGAGGCGGTTATGCTACTGAAATTATCAGTCACCGATGAGATGCTTCTAGAAGTGCCATCAGGCAAGACAACTAAAGAGATTTCAGATTACTTGAAGGGTCTTCATGAGACATCTGACAAGAGCCGAGCGTTCTTTCTGAATAACATGTTGATTTCCCTTATGATGGATGAGAAGATGACTCCATAGGAGCATCTTATGAAGATCAAAGATATATGCGATCAATTGGAGGCCCTTGGTCGCAAGATGGAAGAGGAGGATGTGGTGGTGATTAAGCAAAAGATTTTACCATGCTCCTACAAACACTTTATTGAGACACTCAATATTACCTCCACTAATGTTGATTGGAAATTGTATGAGTTGTGAAATAAATTGTTGCAGCAAGCTAGGTGGAGACAACAGTTTGGTAGCAGTAGTGACATGGTCAGTACAGAACAAGCATTTACTGCCATAGATAAAGGAAAAGGTGTGTCCACTCAGTGGAAAGGACATGCCACATTTGAGGAAGGTTCCGAGAAGAAAATCACATATCACTATTGTGGGAGGCGTGGTCATATCCAGAAGTTCTGTAGAAAGTGGTTGGCTAATCAAAAGACTAACCAGGGAGAGCCTCAACAGAAGGCTCCTATCGTAGAGAGTTCTGAAAAGGAGTCAATCTACTATGCTTTTTGATAAGCAGATTTTGTTATGTCGGTTGGGTAGTTGATAGAATGCCTGATTAAGGGAGGGTATTAAAATATTTTTAGTATCTTGGGTTCTTACTATTTTTAGCTCGTTATTTAGAATCTCAGTTTAATGGTCATTTAGGCTCTATTTTTGAATTGTCTTAATCAGTTCTATTTTTAGTTGTCTTTATTTAGACGATTTTTCTTTTTCGTTAATGCTTTTTATGGCATCTGCAAACTCTATGTATTCGGTGTATTGGTAATGCAATCACATCAGTTTTTTTTGAGTTTCACCTCCTTTCTCCATTGCCTCCCTCCAATAGATTTACTAAGCAAATTTCGCTTTTGAGTCTCATTTCATCAATTATGAGGAAAGAATATATCCTACCCCACCTTGATCTGAACTGCTTACAAGGAGTTTCAGGTACCACCAATCGTGCACTGCAATTATAATTGAATTAATTTTTATAATTTTACATATTAATTTTGACACTTTTACATCTTGATACAACAATTAACAACTTATAAAGATATACCCTATTTTAAAGAAAATAATATAACTAAACTTTGATGTGCTTTGACTTTTAGACTGATAACTAAACTAAATAAATTAGAAAACCTTGATTCAAGTGACTCAACTTAATTTAAGCCAAAATAAAATTTAATACGCATGCGGTGATGTAGAAGCGCAGAGTATCCAAATGGCGACAAATTCAATGTATGTTCATTGTGAACCCAATACCAATTGTAACATGGAGTTTTCTTCTTTCTTGATGAAGAATGATGACCCCATTAACCATTAATTTTTGTGGAGCCATTTTCCTTTTTCACATATCAAGATTTTAAAATTCTCCAAATTGGTGGCAATAGCTCATAGTGACCATTGCATCATGTTTTCAATAAATAGCAATACTCCGACGAATGTAGGATATGTTTGTGAATCAGGCCAAACCAAAGAGAACTGGGCCGTCAGAACATGGACTCACGAAGGAGCGAAAACGGACTTCCGCCAATTAAGGGACGTGAAGAGAAAAACGGTAGGCAATGCTCTATTAGGGAACCCAAACTTTAACTTTGCCAATACACGAACCTCAGACAAGGCACTGCCAATAACAAATGCGCTGCATTCGGCATTATAGATAATGCTCAACTTCTGCCACCATCAAGGAATCCGATAATCAAAACCAGCCCACGGGTCCTATAGCAAAGTACTCGTTTGCGATAAGTAGGCTGATCTGATCACATGATATAATGAATGTGTTGACTATCTTAACACATCAGGTGAAAGAAAAATGAATTCCATTTTCCAAATGAGAAAACACTCTTCCCAGCTAATAGTAAAGGTTGATCTTAGAGAAGCGTGAAGAGGACGAGCCACTGCCAACAACAAATCACGACAATCACCTGTTAGAAACAAGTGTTAAAAAGCACTCAGATCTGGAAATATGAATGAACGTTGATAGTCAACCACCAAGTAGATGAAATTGATCCACATAAAATTGTCAATTATAAAGTATGAATTGCAGGTGAAGTATGGGCAAGACAATACAAATAATGACCAAATTGCCGATAATCTTCAAAAAATGAAGTTGCATAAACAATGAATTCTCTTCATATTGCTGATAATCATTCAAGATTTCAGGATCACTATAGCCTTAGAAATAGCAGACTTTCATGTCATTAATCTGATCTCTTGCTCTAATACCATAATAGAAATTTTAGGCAGAATAGAAGCAACAAAGATTAACCGAAGAGAATACTGTGCTTCTTATCTCTCTTACTTTAAAACATCACATATATAAAGGATTAAGTATCCCATGTATCTTTTCAACTAATTCCAAATTTAGTGAGTTGTTAAAAGAACTCGTAACAAAACCAAACTTGATCACTAACAATAGACTTACTGTTGAAGTTTCAGACCAGAAATGTAGATAAGCAGCAAAGAAAATAAATGAACAATAAGACAACAAATTATCCTAGGAAAACCCTACAACTTGAAGGAGAAAAACCTAGCCACAAAGTATCTCTTATATTAATGAAAGATCAACACATCTGATTTACAATATTGCCAATCACTAGACTGAACTGAAAACAATCCTAACTGCACCTCTCTAGATGAATGTATATACCCTTGATCTCCTTCAAGCAGAAAATAATAATCAGAATAGAATTCGAATACCATCAAAACATATTTTATGCTTGTCTTGACCCTTCATCGTTTTGATGATGAAGGGTCAGGTAGTTACAACAAAGAATGACGTTTTAGATTTATAATTGAAGATGAAGACACCCATGGAAAGATAACTCCTGACGCTATAACATCAATTCTCCCTCTTAGCTAGGGAGGTATGTTTTTAGATATCCATGCTATGGAATCTCTCAACTTGACACTCACAATGGCTACACCCATTTGTGAGGAAAACAAAATTTATCACGAAGTCTCTCAACGTGATAACGTCATGGAGTCATTGAACATGACATTCACCATGGCTACTCCCATGTGAGAAGAATTATGTGCACAAATGCTCATCACGGAGTCACTCAACGTGATGTTGTCATGGAGTCTCTCAACATGACGTTCACCACAGCTACTCCCATGTGTGGAAATAAACACATCTCAGACTCAGAGATGAACGAGGGCTTGCACCTCATATTTCTCTGTCTCAGAGAAATATACACTGTTTACCCGCTGGGGTAACTTAGTTAATTACAGAACTGAACATATAAGCATGATAGACATAAAGTAAATGACAAGTGTTATTATTCATTCCAGTCAAGTGATTACAACATTGTCCGTGCATACATCCATGATTCTTTACCCACAGGTAATACAAGTATATAAAGGTCCGAAGGGACGCGACGGTTCACAATCGTGCGCAACTCCCTAACCTCCGGACGCTAACTAATTCCACCCGAAACATAATTACATATTATCCCGACAACATACACTACAAGGGCTTTCACTTCAAATTTCTCTCTCACATAAATATATACTACAAGGGCTTTCACCTCATTTTTCTTCGTCTAACTACAAGGGCTTTCACCTCATATTTCTTTGTCATAGAGAAATATACATTACAAGGGCTTTCACCTCATATTTCTCTGTCACAAAGAAATATACACTACAAGGGCTCTCACCTCATATTTTTTTGTCACACAGAAATATACATTACAAATTTTGTCACCTCATATTTCTTTGTCCTAGAGAAATATACATTACAACAAATCTTCATAATGATATGACTTCCTTTGAAGCTCCAAGTACTTGCATCAACCTCCTAACCTCCTCGTCCAAGATTGCCTACAATGCTTGCCTTAAAGGAACGATTTCCAACACACCTTCGGAACTTCTGACACGGTAGAGTCTAGGACTATCCTCCTCGACCTCATCCCAAATCACCCTATTATGAATAAGTTTATGGAGTTACCAATGTCAAATCTAGACTGATTGTGCAATTCTGTTCTCTGCACCTGAAGAGTTTTTTTTTTCCAAGGACTTTAGCGCCAGGCCTTGAAACACTGCAACCCACTTAGCTGACATCTTCACTTCTTCACAAAACTCCCTCTTGATCCTTGCCTCAGAGATTGCAAAGAAATTCTCTAGAAGTGAACTCCCCTCTATTGATTGATCTTAGAACCTTAATGCTCTCAAGTCGTGCCTTGAATTCTCGGAATTTAACTCCCTTTGAATGTAATTTCCTCCTCTTAGAAGTAGCTGATCACAATGATAGGTTTTCCGTTGTTTAGTATCTTCATCTTTCTCAATTTCCTTGCTGATGCAAACTCTCCATCCAAGGCTGACACCAACCTTGTTATGTGTCAGCAACTTAGACTCATGACTACAAGCTAAGTCTTCATGTATGTTCATTTCTCCAGTTGACATAACTCCCTCACTGGATGTCTTAACCTTTTTCTCCTTTGAATTCCTTATGCAATTTCGGATAATTAATCCATCATCCTTTTGCTCCTTGATCCATCCTGCATTTTAGAGAGATTAATAATAGTTCATAGAATCAAACTACTTTGAAGAGAACTATACAAAGCAATGCTAAAAGCACACATGATTCACACTTATTTCTTTATTATCGATCAATTTAGCAATGCGCTTTCAAATTTCGATCTTCATATCTTTCCCCTATATCAACAACATTGTCTCTTTCACCATATAACACTATAATGATCCCCTCCAAGATGATCTCCATGGACCGTTGGGAGTGGAACACTGTGTTGGTTGGTGATTATTGAGCATGCATCACACCCTTACAGCCAAAATCCAAGCCGCTGTCACCTAGGCAACTTGAAGCCAAACCAATAGTACCAGCGAACTCACCAATGGTCTAAACTGAATTTGTATCTTTGATACAACACCTCTCGTAAACTGACTGAGATCAGGTCTGCTATACACTTCTAAGCATGAAATAGGTCTGTAATAGAATTACATCCCCAATGCACCCTCCAACCTTACCAAGGACCACCACCAAAGTTGCAAATCAACCCAACATCAACTCATAATTGCTGTATAGCCACAAAGACGGAGGCGACAAGTATACAAGTTTTGGTGCCTTCAAGAAATGATTTTGTTCTTCCAAATCATATATTGTCTCTGGTATAATAAAGTCGACGTCAATGGATATAATATTGACCTCTATGAGCAATAAAACGAGCTTCTACAATAATCCTTGGCTGACAATATTCTAGTCATTTCTTGCACCAAATACAAGATGATTTACAGTTGACAAAAGTCTTCGAGTCTGGGGTGGCTCAAATAGACAAACACTCTTTTGTCTTATTGACAAATCAGATGATCGTCGGCTTCAATCATACAGTAAATTTCAAGACCCACAAATTTCCTCATTTCCATTTTGTCTACTTTCGAATGGTTTGGCAAGGGAAATAAACTGATGCGTGAGCAGAGATAAATTATTATTTATTTGCTATTTTCTAACATTCCCGTCTCTACAACTTATTTAGCATCAGTCTGTCTTTATTAAACTTGGTGTTGGACTTGTCTTATCTTCAATTCTTGTTTCTATTTGATATACACAAAATTTCCCAGCTTGCTTTTCTCAGCAGATAAACATGAAGCTCCAATTCTGCCACAGTTAAAAAGAAACTATCAACTTCTATATTCACGATCGGAGTGTGATCTCCAACATCCAAACATAGCATGATTCGAATGCAGCTGTTACTGAGAGCATGGCAAAAAATGGATAAGATGAAGACTGAAATAAATCTTCACAAATTGAAGTCTTTCACTGCTTAGCCAAATTTCATCAGATCTTTTCTAAACCTAGCTCTGATACCATGTTGAAGTTTCAGACCAGAAATGTAGATAAGCGGCAAATAAAATAAATGAACAATAAGACAACAAATTATCCTGGGAAAACCCTCCAACTTGAGGGAGAAAAACCCAGCCAGAAAATATCACTTATATTAATGAAAGATCAGCACATCTGATTTGTAATATTGCCAATCACTAGACTGAACTGAAAACAATCCTAACTGCACCTCTCTAGGTGATTGTATATACTGCCGATCTCCTTCAAGCAGAAATAATCATTAGAATAGATTGCGAATACCATCAAGACGTATTTTATGCTTGTCTTGACCCTTCATCATTTTGATAATGAAGGGTCAGGCAGTTACAACAAAGAATGACCTTTCAGATTTACAATTGAAGATGAAGAGACCCATGAAAAGATAAATCTTGACGCTATAACATCAACACTTCGAACAGAAGGAATCTTGGGGTTGTCTTAGTTGATCACCCATTGCCATCTGTTTAGCATCTAAGATTCCTTATTCAAGAGAGGGCTTGATGTTTGGTGTTTCATCTTGCATGTCGGCGTAGTCACAAAACTCACATCAACAAGGCTGAGCAACACTTAATTGAGCAACTTAATGCACCTTTATATAAGTTGCTTTTTAATTTGCACTTCTCAAAAACTTTAATATTTAACTCTTTAATTTATTTTTCCTCCTTTTAAACAATTAATATAATTTTGTTTTTGATAAAGCTAATTTTTTCGACAATTTAAATTAATTATTTAATGAATTCCATAATTTTGTAAAAGGGCACATTATACCAACCATAGAAAATTCAATCATTTATTAGTCTACAAGAAATGAACATATTACATTTGAGTTAATCTCTATATTGTGAGCATGATTTGTTCAATTTGGATTTGAGATTTTTGTGTGATGGATGAAAAACATCAATGGATGCTCTTTGTTTTTTTGTTTGTAATTGTAGAGGCATTAAGTTTTCTATTAGGGGTATTTTTTCCGTTTTGAATTTGGGCAATTCTTGCATGCATATTACTATGTACTTGTCTATATCTTTTCTCATGTTTTCAATACACTTTGTAGTAGCTTCATGTATCTTATTCTTTGTAATAGTTGCAGTCGAATGATATTTTTTTAATTATATAGCCTAGTATGATTTTGTTTTCCTTAGGGATTTTGACTATATTTTGGCCTTGCTAACCATTTGTATGTTCTTTCATGATTTCTTCTTATAAGTTCCCTTTTCTGAGTGTTGTTGAGGCTGTAGATAGGCAGTCTGTGACTATCTAGATTATATATAACTTTGGCCTATATTCATCAAAGATTTTGGATCAGCTAGATTGATTGCTAAAAGGTTGTTCTTTTTGGGGAAAGTCTAACGAGGGTCTGGGGTCCATGTATGTTTCAAAGTCTTTCTTTTGATGCGCTCTTTACAAGTTTCAATAGCATCATCAACTGCTTGCAGTTTTGGTTTAATATGGTTTACCTTTGTCCAACATTGTAACATTTTTAAACTTTGATAAGCAATTACTTTTGTCATCTCGTAATATAACAACTTGAATGGCATGACCTATAGTGTCAGCATGGATTATAAATGGCTTAGTTGTCCCAGGTAAAATTAAGATGATTATTTCTATTTAAACCATTTTGAGTTTGTGATAAGATTTATTTTGTGGTTTTCACTCATTCAAATCTGTCTGTTTTAGAAATTTTTCCAAGGGTAATATCATCTTGGGGAAGCCATGGATGAAGATTTTAAAATCCTGCTCATTCAAGGAAACGGTTGATTTCAGTTAGATTGGTGGGTGTATGCAAATCACAAATACTTGTGTCAGTTGCTACATCATCCATTTTGGGAATTCACAAATGGTGGTGTATGCAAGAAGGCCTTATATCCCAAAACAAAATTTCCGAGTTGAAGCTTCAAACAGGAAAATAGTTCAATTCTTAAAAATTTCTGGAAATTATGTAGCTTTTCAAATTTGCATAAATATATTGCTTCCCCGTAGTCCAACAACTGGCCAGTAAAACCTTCTGTAAAGATGTCCAAGCACTTCTAAATAAACATTGAAAGAGCATCCATTTGACTGGGTGGAAGTTGGAGTCTTTATAATCCTTTTTAAGTTTCTCTAGTCGCTTGAAGCCCCTGGTAATCAAACTGACATCTATAAGTTCTGAAGTGTTTTCTCAGCTACTCATTTGTCTCTTAACATTTTACCTTGAAAAGTATTTGATTCCATAGCTAATATTTTTGAAAGGGAGCATACACTTATATGAATACTAATGTTAGCAAAAATAGTGAGTATGATGATAACAGTGGTATAATGCAGTCTATTGATTCTTCTTTCATTGTCTTATGTCCAAGGTTGACATGTTCCGTGGAATTACTTTACCTGATGCTCCACATTTTAAGAATGTCTTTGGTGGGCAATTAATTTCCCAGGTATGTTCATATTTCTTTAATTATTTTTAAGCACCTGGAGTTAATATTCTTGATTTAGTACGAATTTTGATATTCTCACACATGCAATCATTTTATTGACCAATATTGAGTATCATTCAACTCCATTTGAGTTTTTGGATTACCTTTCAGAATTGAAGTTTATGTATAGCTGACATAGGTTTGCATGACATTATGTTTAGCCAAATATTTCCTTACAAGTTCCATTGGAAGTATCATTATGTTGTCACATAAAATTGAAATAGAAGCTAATATTTCAGTATCGATTACTATGTACTTTATGACTAATAGGTATTCTTTTACTTCAAATGCTAAGATAAACGCCTTTGTTTGCCCTCCAGGGTAAACGGGATTTAACAGAGACATACACAAAGTAAAGTACTCAATAGAGAATGTATAACAACATTATATTCATTGATTCATCACCAGGTACAAAGGTATTTCATATATCATAATCTGCCATCCCTACTAGAAGAGAGAAATGCATACATATAGTGCCCGAGGGGATGCGAGGCGAACCGTCGCATCTGTGTAACTGCGTCGGACGGACCAACCGGTTAACTACCCAATTACCAGACAACATCAGCCCCCCCAAAAAGAAAGTCATCTTTAGACAACATACAAAATGTCCGGGATGTCATCAACACTAAGGGAATGATAGCAAATACAAAATTGACGACTAAGAAGTAGAAGTAGGGGGCGGAGGAAGCGTCCCTGAAGAGGCTGGGTGACCCGTCGAAGAAGAAGCCGACTACACCAAAGGAAATCCCAACTGAGAACGCAACTCATACACCTGTGTCGTCCTTGCCGTCAACACTTCTGCCTCTCGGAAGTAGCGGCGGCTAACCGCTGCTCAAATGTCTTCGTCTCCCTTACCCGTTTATCTTCCAAGGCCACTCGTGATGCCTGCGCCGCTTCCTTCTCCTGTGTCCTCTGGGCTAAGTCTCGCTTCACTACTGCCAATCTGGTAGCCAGCTCCTCCCGAGCTCTCTCGGAAGCCACCAATGCAGTCTCTCGTCTAGCCGAGACATAGTAACCCTGACAGAAGGCTTGCTCTATCTGGCAAATGAGACCCTGGACCTCGCTCTCTGTCAATGGCACAGGAAGAGACCACGCCTGTAGCATCTCAGGCGTCTCCACACCAGGCCACAACCCCTGCGCAAAACACTCTCCAAAGGTAGTCGGGCACTCCTGCTGCACAAAAGTCAAAAGATGCTGCAACTCCGAAGTCACGTCCTTGAGGGCCTGAGCCATCCATTGCCCTTCGGCTACCATCCGACGCCCTCCGGCTACCAAGTCAGCTAATGATGGTGTGTGCAGTCACTGCCTCCTTCGAGTCTGTTGATTTCTTTTTCGAAGTCCCAGCATCCATGGTGCCTGCAACCTTCACTCCCGAGGGTAGTACCTTAGCTTTCTTGTCCATGTTCTCCAACTGTTTTCTCCAACTCCATTTACTAGCCGAATCCATAACCGTTTCATATGTTCAATTGTAATATTGTCAATAACAGTCACTTTATTCAACGCCGTACGAAATCTCTCTCCGTAATTATTTGCATTTCATCTCAGAAATGTCATGCCCTCCTCTCTGTCCGTACAACCCTCCTTAAAAAACTCCCGCACCGCTACTCTGTGGTATTCGTCCGTATGGCCCTACGGAATCCCTGTCCTCTCCAATATGTTTGTTGTCCGTACGGTACGGAAAATGTCTGCCACTCACACCTATACGGTCGTGAGTTCTCTTCTCTGCTCGTGGCTTACGGCTACGGTCGGACGGATGCATCTTAATGTCTTTATGCCGCATTCCGTACGGTAAAATACCGTACGGTATTTGCTTTTACTTTTATTTCCCTTTGGCTTCCGTACTGCAGCTTTGTAAAGCACACTTTTTCGTTTTCCATCCGACCGTACGGCCTTTCAATATATATTTTTTTGATTTCTTTTTTAAAATTCTAAAATTTTTCTGTCAGTATGGTTGTACAGATCCGTACGGTCACAGGTTGTACAGTACGGATTTTTACATTTTTTATTTTCACAGGAAAAAAATTTAATTTTTTTGTTGAAAAATCCCTGTTCGTACGGTCGTACGGGTCCGTACGGTTACAGACCGTACGGGTCCATACGGAATTTTTTTACTTTTAAAAAAAAAAATTCCAAATTTTTTTTCGAATTTTTTTTTGCAATTTTGTAAATTGCGTACCTTCCCCGGGTTGGTTCTATCGACGCCATCTCACTGTTCATGATATATTTTTAGCTTCGACCCTTTGACTGCATTCGGAATCTCCTGGCCGTCGATCGTCCATAACTTCACCACCCCATTTGCGGCAACTTTGCGGAATTTTTAAGGACCTAGCCAATTTACTTTAAATTTGCCAGGTTTAATTTCATTTCGCGCATTAAACTTTAATACCAACTGCCCGGGTGTAAACTTCATGCGACGAAGGTGCTTGTATTTTCTCCGCTGTTGTGCAACCTCAGTTGCCCACTGGCCTATCATTCTTCTTTCATCTGTTTTATTGAGATTGTATAGCCGCTCCCTCAAGCTTTCCATGTCGTTGAGTTTGTTTTCAATGGCGATCCCAATGCTTGGAACCATAAATTCTATAGGAACCACGGTCTCTTGCTCGTAAATTAGAAGGAAAATAAAGATTTTGAAGGCGGCAGTCTTCCACTCAGGATTCCAATCGTTGCTGACAAGAATGATCTTCGGTCCCTCTTCCTTGCCCAGATTCATTGGTTTGACAGACGACTCCTTATGCTCTGCGTGGACTTTTGCATCCCCTTCCTTGTATTCACCGTACTCCAGGGGAAATGTTTTCGGCTCGTCCTCAATACTTAGTACATTGCATGATGGTCGCAAGAGTTCGTAGTCCTCTATTTGCCAGTGGAAGATACCGTTCCTGGAGTCGCCGTCATCTCCCGAACACTTCCAATTCTAAGATGCCTTCTTCGTTAGGTTCAATACAACTCCTTCCTTCATCGCTGCGGGCGTTCTCACCGTTAGATTTAGAGTCTGAAGAAGAGGCTATCTCTTCGCTCACCATGTGGGAGCGAAGGTCGATTGTGAACTTCCTCCCCCCATTTTCCATCGAGAGGGTGTTGTTCTTCCAATTGTGGTTTACCTTCGCCTTGACTAGCCACCCTCGACCGAGGATGGCATCCTAACCTTTTTTTTCAAAGGTATCACTACAAAGTCTAGTACAAATGGTTGAGCCAATGTTGACCCGTTGTGCCATCAGCATTCCGAGGGGTTTGATATCCTGTTGATCGGCGCCCAATAAGTTGAAGGTTGGGGGCCCAAATGTTGGCTTGCCCATTTTCTTCCATGTCTCCTCCGGGAGGACGTTCACTCCTGACCCTCCGTCCACTATAGTGTCTGTCAGGATGGTGACAAGGATGTCCATCTTGACGACTGTCGGGTACCTGCCCCTGTTTATAGAAAGTATCATCGGGTCAGTTGCAGACCCTCTAGGGATGTTCGTACGTGTGGTATTTTGCTGCGTGGCCAAGTTCTCCAACAACGTTGTTCCCAAGTGAGGCATGGTGTGAAGGAGATCCTGGAGTTTCACCGGTACCTCTACATGTAGCAGTTGTCTCAGAATGTTTTGTTCTGCCTCCCTTCAGCCTGAGGTGGTGGCCATCTCCCATGGTTCTTTTTGTGCCTTCATCGCCTTCTCTATTTCTTCCTTAGCCTCCCGTGCCCATTATTTTTTTGTACAAGGGTTTGGATATGTGGCTTGCTTTGCTTGCCCTCGGGTGACGGTCATTACCGTACTCTTGCTTCCATCTATGTCTAGCCAATTAATGCCAGATTTTAGGTAGTTGGCATCCTCGTGGTTGCCAAGACCACACCAGCGACATAGCTTCTGCGAGTTGTTGCCCTTGTCGCAGTCCCTTGCAAAGTGGTCCCACGGATTGCAAGCTTGGCACTGGATCATCGGCGGACCCTTGGAGTCATATTGTATTCGACTCCTTGCGTTGGTGTTGTTATTTCCCCTTCTGCCACCGCGTTGGTTGCCTCTGTACCCGCCCGAGGATGCGTTATTGTTAGTCTCCGTCGCCCCCGATGTAGATGGTTGCTCTTGGGTAAATAGCACTTATTGATTCCTCACTTTCATGTTGTATGGGCATTCCTTGGTGGAATGGCCCATGATCTGACAAATGTCACAAAATGCCTTTTTGGGACACAACCCCTTCGTATGGCCGCTCTCCTTGCAGTCCGTACACCACATGTCATCTTCCCCCTTGCTGGTACCCCCTTTCATGGTCTTGAACTCCTTCATCATTCTCTCCATGTCTTTTTGGAGTGCCATGACTTTTTTCTTCGATTTGCCATCACTGCATTGTCATCGTCCGCAGTGTCATCTTCGTCGGAAGAAGACTTGCTTCTTTTCTTCTTGGAGGTCTTTTGTTCGCTCTCCAAGTCCATCGCCTGGTTATAGGCATCTTCGTATGAGGTGGGGGGCACTATCTTCAATTTCCTCCATAGGTTAGATTTCAGGCCCTCCACGAACCATCTTTTCTTCAAGCCATCCGCTGGCTGGCAATCCATTTTTTCGACTAACTCCTTCAGTCGGTGACCGTAGGCCTGTACAGTCTCCTTTCCTTGTTTGGTATCGTATATCTCTGAAACAATTTCATTGTCATCCCTCAGGAGTTGAAACTCCTTCTGGAATTCTTTCTTGAGTTCGTCCCAAGTGGTCACCTTTGTTTTGTCCACATCGGAGTACCAGTCGATGGCTACCCCTTTGAGTGTGGCGGGAAACTGTTTCACCCATTTTGCCTGGTCGGCGACTCCATTTGTAGACCATATTGTCTCGCACGTATGACATTGTCGTACTGGATCTTCCTTTCCTTCTTCGTGGAATTTTGGCAACTTCTCCCTATTGGTCGCCATTGGGGTGAGTTGTGTCACCTGCGGTGGATTTTGTGTTTGTACTCCACCACTTGTGTCAGCACTTGTACCCGCGCTGGTGGTGTTCATGGTATTGATAACTGGCACTTGCACTTGTGCCTGAGTATTTGTTGGTACCTTGGTGTGTGGTGTTGTTGGCCCGTACAAAGGTTCTTGACTGTCGGATGCTTGTGCTTCAGTGGCATTTTCGGTCGTACGGTCTCCCCTACGACGATTGTCTGTACCTTCAACTTGGGTCTCCGTACGTGGTGTACGAGGTAGATTTGTAAACAAGTCTCTAGTTTCCTCCAGTAAGGCCCTCCTTAGCCTTGTCTCTTCAAGCAACTCTTCGTTACTTCGCACCCTCCGATGCTCTGGCGAAGTGTACGACTCTCCTTCGGCCTGTGCACCTTCCGTAACACTCCCGGGGTCCCCTTTGGTCAACCCTCCAGCAAGTTGTTCTGCGGCAAGTTGCCTCAGCCTTCGTTGGCGTTCTATTTGTTGCTCAAAGATTAAGGCCTTCTTTGCTGCCTCCCACTCATCGTTTGGTGCCTTCTTATTCCCATCTTTATTTAAAAGATTGGGCATCAAAACTTAATGCAAACTCATTATAATTGTTTATATAGTGTCCTTTGCTTTTTAACCTTCAGATGTTAAAACTCGCTACGATGGACGCCGCAACTAGCAGACCCATTATGTCCGTGCGCCATCCAGCCTTTTGCCTTCCCGAGTATGTCTTGGCAGCGGCGCCAAATGTTTGCCCTCCAGGGTAAACGGGATTTAACAGAGACATACACAAAGTAAAGTACTCAACAGAGAATGTATAACAGCATTATGTTCATTGATTCATCACCATGTACAAAGGTAATTCATATATCATAATCTGCCATCCTTACTGGAAGAGAGAAATGCATACATATAGTGCCCGAGGGGATGCGAGGCTAACCGTCGCATCCGTGTAACTCCCTCGGATGGACCAATCGGTTGACTACCCAATTACCGGACAACAGCCTAATTGTTCAATACAATATCTACCTCTGATTCTGTTCATTTCAGACACTCTAGTAGCTCAAGCCATTCTCTTGATAGCATTCTCATAAATATTTCTCAGAACTATTGCATTAAAAGAGGGTTTCCTTCATAGTTAGGGTGTATGGATTGTACCTTGATTTATTAAGTTATTTACTCAAGGTTTTAGGGATTAATTTTTTATAGTTATTTAGTTATTATAGCATAAATATATACTTTGAATCCTAATGACATGTTTTAGTTATTTTGTTATTATAGCATAAATATATACTTTGAATCCTAATGACCTTGACGCGCGAACGTGGGTATTGTTATTTCGTTTTTCATTCTCACACAGTTCACAGCTCAGTTCCAAAGCAGCATCAATATGGAGTCTGGACTATTAGCGGTTAAAGAGTATATTCATGAAAGGAAGTGATTTATTATGAGTAAGCAGATATCCCAAAAGCTATGATTCTATTAAGGCACCACTCATTGATTGAAGAGTCACAACTCATAAACGGTGGAAGATCATTGTTTAAGATAGGGGACATTACACACTGCCATCCAGATGCTTTTCCCAAATTAGGCCCTTGGTACCCTGTCCCCCTTGTTAGAACACCCAGAAATCCAATCTGCACACCAAATAAACTTTCACAACAACCAAGGCATCAACATGAAAGATGATATTTCACCAGGAGTGAATAATGAATGAGATAATATAAAATGTACAGACACTGCGATTATAAACGGAGGTGTGGTGAGGCATGAGCAATTGCCATATAACTACCTCAACCAAAAAATGCACTTTAACATTATTATATACTATCGACTAAAAAGTAATAATGTAAAATGCCAGTAGGCTAAGTAAACTTAATCCTATACTAACACCCTTATCCCACTGTCGGGAAAGTTTGTGGAACTATGGTTTTCTTAATCTTGCAACAAGGTATGTTCTTCAGTTTGCTAAAGTGTACTTGATAACATAATTTTAGAGGCACATGGATTGCCTTTTTACTCATTTGCATAAGGAATAATAACTTATTTGGTAAAAAATGAGATTCATTTATTTGTATTATGTAGTGGCAACATACATTAGAAATCAATTTTCTTCCTTGCTATATAGAGGACTGGCATTTGACGCGTGGAGAGCCATTTTCTTCCATTGTGTTTTGTTACTCTTGTTATAAGCTATGTTTTTTTTGCTAAAATGCACTTGGTAGCATAATTTTGGAGATATAGGGATTGCTTATTCTTTCATTTGCATAAGGAATGATAAATTATTTAATGAAGGATACTGTAAATAAACAAGATTCATTTAATTGTATCATGTAGTGGCAGAATACATTGAAGAGCAAGTTTCTTCCTTGCTTGATTTAGAGGAAGGACATGTTAGGTGTAGAAAAATAGATAAATAAGAACTCTAGCCTTTGTTCTTTGATGAAAAAAAAACTTGAACAAAATGCTTACAATGCAGGCACTTGCAGCAGCAAGCAAATCTGTGGATCCACTCAAGCTTGCTCATAGTCTGCATTCATATTTTATTCGGACTGGAGATATAAAGTGTAAGTGTATTTTCTTCCTTCTTCATTAGTAACTGCAGATAAACCCTTTTGCAAAAGATCTGTGGATCCACTTATACTTGCTCATGATCTGCATTCATATTTTACTTGGACTTGAGAAGTAAGTGTATTTTATTTTTTGTTCGTTACTAACTGCAAATAAATTCATATTTTATTCAGATTGGACACATACAGTGTAAATGTATTTTCTTTCTTCTTCATTAATAAGTGCAAATAAATCCTTTTTTGGATGCCATATGTCTATTGCATTGGTTGCTTGGTGGATGGGTTGCCTGGCAACTTGTCAAAATGCTTTGAATCAATGGGATCCTTTGTTGATTCTAGCATAACTTGCAATGTTAAGCACTATTTTGGACATGCTGTTTTGAAAATACAACTTATTTTATTGGTTAAGTTTGTCGCGAGGGCTGTTAGAACCATACTAAGCCACAGTCACTTGTATAGATGAACGGGAATGAGCTCAATTGTAACCTTTCATAGCAGAACTTCAAGGAAAATTTGAAGAGGATATTGGTGTGTTAGAAGACCAAAAGACATCTCTTGAAAATTATTTCAAGGTGAAACTACTAGATTGTTTGAAATTTATGTTGGTCACATTATACATGTGTATATGTGCCTCCTGAATGTTGAAATATCTACATCAAATGTAGATAGATTTGAAAACACATCTGAAAAAAGGGTAAATGATGAAGACCGAGGGTGGAAGCAACTTGATCAACTTGGTAAAAAATTGGCAGTAACATTAGGTGCCAGAGGCAATTCTTTGTGACAAAGGTCTGCTGGAATTCCCTCATGGTCCTAATCTTTAGACACTTGGGGATAAACATTTGGATCAGCATTTCAGAAATAATGTCAAGCTTGCAAATTTTCAGTCAATTGCAAGGTGTGGAGTGATGGATGCTATAATGAAAAGCTAAGTTGCCTGTTTGGTTTCCGGTGCGGATACGGGTTCAAAATTCGTCCAAATTTTTTTTGGGTTGGGTTCAGATTCGTTTTGGGTTCCTCCGTACAAGAAATAAAAATATATATATATGTGTGTGTGTGTGTGTGTGTGTGTGTGTGTGCAAAAACAAATAAGTTCATACACCACTATGCTAATATAAAATGCACAAATGACATAAAATTGCAAAAGAACTTTATAGAAAAGTCAGTTTTAGGTTTAAAGGGTCAAATAGACCTAAAAAGGCCAAAAAAAACTTTATTGAAAAGTCAACTAACGTGACGTTTGGAGCCAAATTCGCTCCAAATTCGTCCGAAAGTCTTCCCGGGCTTGCGTGACGGTCTGAAATTCTTCCCGGACTCTCTTGTTAGTTTGAAAAGTCGCCCAAATTCCTTGCAAATTCGCCCAGGGTCCTCCTGAACGAATTTTTGACGAATATCTTAATCTGATGGCGACTTTTTGGTGAATTCACATCGAACTGGAATTTGCTGCGAACTGACTTCCGACTTTCACCTTTCCTGAGCGAATGTGGTAACGTAGATGAAAAGTCCAAAAGAAATATCTAATTGACTTGATAATGCACAATTTGATCTGAGGAAGCAAAAAAATGATCTAAACGAATTTGTTCAATTTTAATGGTCAAAATGTTTGTTTTTCATCACCTGGCCAGCTTTGCACAGGATGTCCTTTCTTAAAAAGTTCATGACATGCTCATATTTTAATATTATATTATTATGGTATTTGTGAATGGAACAATTGGGATTCAATAATATGTTACAAGATTCCAATCAATATCAAGAATACTTTTTGTGACCTTATTGTTCTTGTCTCCTTTTGTTCCAACTTTTTGTCTTTTAGATGGTTATTCATCTTCATCGTTTATTCTCTGTTTTGTCCCCTTTATTTCACTGTTACAAACCTTAACTTTAGACGTGTACTACCACACGTAGTTTTGTTGGCTAAATATTTTGCAATTAACTAATACTACAACTTAGCAAAATAGTAATTTTAAACAGCAGTGTCTGAAATTTCTTTCTCCTCTTAGCAATATGGGAGGCTCCCTTCTTACTGCAGGTGGCTTCAACAGAAACTGAACTGAAATACAAACAATTTCTAATGCTACGGTAATACCAGTGGCTTAAGGGTTAACGTAAGAACAACCCTTAAGGCAACAATTTACTTATAATAATGTGAAAGAAGTATTGGAACACAAAGTTTCCAATACTTGCTTCGAAAGATGATTCTGAACAAGAATAGCCAAGAAAGCACAAAGTCTTTCACTGAATGCTCTCTACCTTACTAAAAACACTTATCATTGAAGCCCAAAGTCTTCAGCCTTAAGTTATTGCAGCCACTTCTATCTATATTAATCCTTATTTCTGAAGCACAAAGTCTTCAAGAACGTTAATTAAAGTGCTCAAATGATCCACACAAGAATACTATCAATTGAATAGAGTAAGGATTAACAAACGCAACTTAAGAATACATTCATTAATTTCCAGATTGACAACACAAAGTTTGCAGATACTTGTTCCTTCTATTCAACTTCTCAACTTTGTACAATGAAACTCAAAAGTTTTCAGAATACAAGAGATTTGATTAGAGTTTTCTTGCACACAACCAAAAGATGAAAATACAATAGGTCTCACTCCTTTATATAAGAAAAAGAGGAGGGAAAGGTGGAGAGGAAAGGGGAAACCCTTAACCACCTTGACTTATTCCATACTTATCCTTAACTAACTAACTTTGACTTATTCAATGCTACAAGGCTTAAAGCACTTGCAACATGATTACATGATGCAAGTACATGTCTTTTGCATTTACATTGCGTTCTTGCTTTACATGTAATTTGTCCCAAAAACTACACTTCTTACAAAAGCATATGGAAAAGATATGTGAGATTTATCTTCAGAGAGCATTCACAAAGGACTCGAATCAACTGAGACTCGTGTATAGCTGCTGGATCTGGTGCGCCTGTATGTTGTGCAACAACAGTCGTTTTATGCATTGTTCCTGCACACTTAGAAACAACCTTTTTTTTTCTCCAATGTTTTTTTAAAGATGAGTCAGCAACACCTTGTAATCCGTTAACTTGTCAATTGTACTGAAATCAAAATTATCTGCCTCAAGCTCTAGGCGAATAACCTTTGTGAATTCGGTCAAAACCGATTCTTCCTCAGCTACTTCATCATTTTCAGTAACTACTTTGCATGTTAGTTCTCGAAAAGTATCTCTGATTCTGTGCTCTTGCTCACTACATAAAATGATAAATGCTTTTACCTCTGACATTAGTCTTTGAATGACCTGTTGTTTGTTAATCATTAAATCTGAGAATTCATGGTACATGTTCACAGAAGAAATAACCCCATACTTACGTAGTGCATCCAAGTCAGTTTCTCGCATGATTTTCCAGACATTCAAACCTGTTGATGTCTGTTTTGTACCACTACATAACATATAGGAATTGAATACTTGATATAGGATATCAAACACTCAACCCTCTCTTGAAAAGTAAATACTCATGAAGAACATGAGAAAACTCCAAGGTTCCTTACACCTGTG
>MU226346.1:303238-318343 GCA_018584345.1 Thuja plicata | reverse complement strand
GAACCAGTTACGCCTACCATAAACATTTGCCACAGAGATTTGCGAGTTGAAGGAAAGTCATTACCGTCACGTGGATAGAAGTGCAGAGCATTCCACACGTCGGGTGAAAGATTCGGTATTAGTAACAGGCACGATATTTTAGCATTGGCTGGAGACTGTTCCGCACGGCAGGTGTGATTGCAGAGAGACGGGTTTGAGTGAAGACACAGAGGCGATTTCCTAGTCAGAAGTATGATATCGAATCCAGCGGAAAGATACTCAAACTGTCTAGTTGCGCATCTTTCCTAAACAGGTGCCTAACTATTCTCAAATCTGATACTGTAAACAATTTTGAATTGAATTCCAATAAATCTCGAAGGGTGATATATCGTGATATCTCAGGAAAATGTGGAACCTGTTATCTAAAAAAACAAATGTTTATTTATTCAGTAATTTCCTTTTGTAAATGAATTGCTGTATAGAGAATGATGGCTGTGTATTGCTCAGATTGTTTAATATATTGGAAAGCATAAAACAATGAATTGGTAGTGTCTGAATTATTTTAGTAGTCGGAATTTCACAGGAAGGCCCCGAACCTTGAGATTGAGCTCTCTAGCATGTTGAGCTCTTTCATCCGAGAGCTTGGATAACACAAGTTCTTCAACTCCCGTTAAGGGAAGTTGCTGCTATCTTTTTCCACTGTTGTTGCAGATATCAGCCCAGGATTTTAACTGTGTTTCGGTATTGTTTTTCAAAGCATTATGACAAGTAAGGAGTTCATCTTGCATTACCTTAATGTCATTAATCTCAGCAGCATGGCCCGAGTTTTCGTCAAGGTGACGCTTGAATCCTGAGGTTTCAGCCACAAGGGTAGACATCTGAAGCTCAAGAGCAGTATGCTTCCGATTAAGAATGGCAAGATCCTCAGTAAGTCTTGTGTTTTCCGCTTCAATGGCGGCCAATTTGTCCAAAAGCTCTTGAAATCCTTCATCAAACATCCTCCTTTGATACCTCTTCGTGGATGGTGTTTCTGCAGCCATTCAAACAATCTGCCAGTGGCACGAAGAGAGAAGAGACCAGTCGCCAATTGCAGGAGAAACCAACCGGTGTCTGGAGCAGGACAAACCAGACCGCAGAAGAATCGCGGCCACCACACTCGGTTCTAATGCGCATGCAGCAGACGGACAAAGCAGGTGAGAAGCACAAGCAAAAACACCCGCACACAAACAGTAAGCGTTGGGCAATATGGAGGAGACAGGTCTCACAGAAACCGCCGCAGCCGAAGCACAAAAACAATAGGTAGAGCGAATGCGTGAGCTAGAGAAACGAAGCAAACCCGTGAAAGAAATCCAATAGATTTTCGGATTGAGATAAAGAACACAAGCTTGGTAATATATAGGGCAAACATTTGACAAATTCCTCTAACTGAATTGATGCACTCCCAATGAATCATCAAGAAATGGATGACAAATGTCCATGAAGATTTAAAATGCATAAAATTAGCAACCAGGAAGAATTTGTCAAACTCAGCAACAAACACGCAAGGGGATTTCAAATGTATGTGCTTAAGAGGGATTTCAAAATGCATATGCAATGCAAACAAAAAAGGACGCTATAAAAGGAAGAATGCAGTTTGTTTTTAAAATACATTTGAACATATGCAATGTCACTTAAAAAACGATGCCATACCTTGGAGGAAGATCTTTTAAACCGAAATGCATATGCATGTATGTCTTCACTCGGCCTAGACGCCCTAGACGGGTTTCAGAATGATATATGCGTACTTCAAAATCCTCAGTTTAAGGGAAAAATGGGCTTTCTAAACCGCAGCGTAGGTATGTGTGGAGAAAAATGGCTTTTAGAAGCCCGCTTCCACATTTCGTAAGTATGTGAAAGACTCCCAAATCGCCGCCCAAGATGTGATAACCCCCTTTTTAGCAGGTATTGGCAGTGGCTTGATCAGCTCATCATCGTGACCCTCGCGAGCTGATGCTTGGTTTTGAGGGTCCCAGTTGGCAGACTTGCTATTTTTAGTAAGTCAGTTTGGTTAGTTTCTATATCTGGCAGGGCAGTATCGGCAGTGATTAGTATTCCAGATGATATTCAGTTTGTGCAGTTCTTTGGCTGGGGACTTACTATTTATAGTAAGTTTATTTTTGGCAGTTGCAGTGGATGGCTATGTCAGTCTGGCATGATTAGCAATGCATGCGGGATTTATCGCATGAGTTCATATTTATTAATTTTTATTTATAAAATATTAATTAATAATAAAGCCACATTATTATAATAATACTTTATTATTATAATAAATTAGAAGTTGTTAATTAAAAGAGTTGTGAACTGAAACTCTTTTTGGGAAACTGTGGCCGAGGATGGATTATAAACATGAGCTCATTTCTTTGGGATTGCATCGATTGATTATATTATATTTTGTTTGTTTTCTCTGAGGAGAAGTTCTGATTTGTAAATCAAATCCCTTGCTGAGGTATAAGGGTTTGATACTAAATTGGTTTAGCATCTAGAAGACTGATTCTCCTGGAGCTATTCTTTAATTGGTTGCTGAAGTATAACCAAGATCTCTTCCTTCATACTGTTTGCCTGTAACTTGGAGGTAGAAAGTAATTCTGAATCTGGATTGTTAATTTGAACCGGGGCCTGCAGAAGAGGTCGATTTTATGTATTGGAGTGTTGGAATAATTTCAGAGTCAATTCGAGAATATCTTGGCTGAGAATTGAATTACATTCTTAAAGTGGCTTTTGCATATAGTAGCTGCTGTGTACTTGGCGTAAGGATTTGCAACACTGGAAGAGGTTTACGCTGGGCATGCTTATCTCATGCTACGGCTGGTGATTGACTTGTCTTCCTCCTACGACTGGTGATTGACTTGTCTTCTTCCAGCATTTGTGGGTGAAGGGCAGACTACCTTGCAGCCACGTTGTACTTACGCGTGGAGACCTAGCGCATTCGGCATTCACAGCAAGGATCGCATGGGATACCAACTGGTAATAACAGCAAGGCGGCGTGAGTCTTTATTGGTGAATTCTGGTGCATGTGGATAGACGGTATTTACAAATACCTACATTTTGTATTTAATTTGAGATAGTTGCAAATTCAGTAATTTTGAATAAACTCTTTGAATACATTTCCAGAATTTCGCAGAGAAGACTTTAATTAATGTTATTGAATTTAATAATCTTCTAGTTGATAAAATACCAAAGAGTATATTTTATTTTTTATCAAAGTAAAGATAATTGTGAGAAGGGCATGTGAATTTGGGAAATTAGTGAAAGACCAGAAGCTTACAATAATATATATGCTGGAAATATTCATGCTCATGGATTGAAAATTACACTGTGAAATTGATTATAAAACCATTTTGCAATATTTACTATTTGTGAGTGCAAAAATCTATTAAGTTTTAGCAGAGCCGGATCAGGCTCATTACGGTGGTATCAAAGCCATCTTCTTGCCATCTTGTGGGGTAGGAAAATATTTATGCAGATCTGCTGTTATAGTTAGAGTGATCAACACTCTTGCATTTTAGCTATGGATAGATACAGGCGGCTTAGCTCCGAGAGCCGGCGCAGCAGTGCGGGAAATAATGACAAAATAGATACACTAATGGAGAGACTTAGGCTTCATCAGCAGAGGATGGCAGCAAATTTGTCGGATCCAGAGACAGTAGATAGGGCAGCGAGGTACATGGTTTTTGCCTTCTATAGGCCGACATCGAGACCACACGGTTAGAGGCTTGAGTCTTTCCTGATAGGTGTCCGAGATGTGGACCCACCAGTATATAGTACGACACCTACTCATGTATCTGATGATAGACACTCTACACATAGACAAGTGGACGTGTCCATACCAGTGGTAGACTGTAG
The DNA here is from genome assembly GCA_018584345.1 of Thuja plicata. Taxonomy (NCBI): domain Eukaryota; kingdom Viridiplantae; phylum Streptophyta; class Pinopsida; order Cupressales; family Cupressaceae; genus Thuja; species Thuja plicata. The sequence continues at coordinate 314,482 of MU226346.1, read as the reverse complement.
TATTGAGCTTCAGTAGGTTGAGGCTTTCCGAGTAGTTGCTGCAGTGGGTGCAGAGACAGTTGATACAATAGTTGTCTCTAATGGTTCATATTCTCTCGAGGAGAGAATTGTTATCGGAGACTTATATGTCAGTTGTCGTAGTGTAGCTCCGGAGTGAGAAGCAGCACCCCTCTCAGGTGGGATAGGCGAGAGCATGGAGCTACCTTGTTGTGGTATTGATGATCAGCGTGTTACAGTTAAGTCGGTAGATGTCAGCTCATTTTCGGGAGTTATTGATTCACATCCTGACATTGATTCAGATGTACAGAGTCAGGAGATAGCAGTTGAGCATCTGTTAGGGGATGTAGATGCAGTGAGAATGAACACCTCGGTTGATGATAATATAGACTGCATGGGGGATAACATTCCTTATCAAATATTGGGCGATGACTCTGAGGTGCTCTTGGATGGGTCCCGGGATCAAGATTCACATGGACCCTCCGTTATTGGCAATACAACTAGGGTTTTCGCTTCTTCTGAGGTGTTGGTTGAGGTACCGACGAGTTGTATTGCAGTTGCAGATGTGTGCGGGGGCAGTAGCACACATGGGGCAAGCAGTTTTGATTAAGTCTCCTATCACATTGCAGTTAGTGGGACAGAGAGCTTGCATAGGAGGCAGGGCTTACAGAGGCATCAGTTGTCTAGTTAGTTGAAGGTGAATGACAGAGACATCTCTTTAGTTGTTGAGCATTTTGATGCGATTCGTCAAATGTTAGCCGCATCTGGTTGGGGTGCTCCTATGTTAGATGAGCACGGTGATAGTAGCCTTTCCCTAGCAGAGGTTCATGCGCTTCGAGAGGCTGTTAGGGTCTTGAAGCATAATTATACACAGTTAGTTGTTGACAGGGATTACCTTCTGGAGTGGGGCAGTACCTGTTATGAGACATTGTTAGGGAAAGAGGAGGAGATGGTTGAGCTTACCCAGGAGCTTGAGGTGATTGTGGACTCACTGCAGTGTACCTAGCTGGGTTTATAGGAGTCACAGTCACGATTGGAGGAGGTGACCGTAGAGTTGGACCATGTTCGGTACACACCAACCCCGGACCCAGTTCAGTTGCACATTGAGGTGGTTGGTGGTCAGTTTGCTTCTACGGTTGGAGATGTGGGATGTGATGATATGGCTGACACATCCTTCTGTGTTATGGGTGCAGTAGGTACAGAGGAGGTGAGGGCATCAGTGGGGATGAGCTCTCATGGTGATTTGCTTCCTGCTGTTGGAAGCAAATCTATTTCCACATTTCATACAGTTGGTAGCAGTAGGCAGTTGGCAGTGCCACATTTACCGGAGGACCAGTTGTGGGTTGCGAGGAAGCAGGTTGACGCTTCCACGTATATTTTTTATTGCACCAAGACATTCATGGAGTATCTTCTTGAGAGTGCAGACTTGCAGGGGAGTTCGTACCGAGTATCTGAGGGTACTCTCATTCGAGGCTGTTGCGTTATACGACGCTTAGTGGGGAGTATTGTAGAGACCTTGGCTACAATGCTTCCCAACAGGGATTTTATGGTTGGGTTTGCTAAGAGGGTTGCCTAGGATCCTACCCAGCCTGCAGTTACGCGGAGTCAGAGATTCGAGCCATCTCCTGATTCCCAGTTTGGTAATGATGAGCCATTGACGAAGATTGGGGATTTCTATTGGCATTACCGTGAGGTGTGCTCATCCTGTTTCGTTGACCCACAGGCAGAGGATTTAGTTTTACATCGATGTGGGTGGGCTCCAGTTTCATACCATCCGTTGTGGGATGGGTTAGTACCATCCTTTGTAGATGGAATTGGCAGTTGCAAGTTGGACCACTTGCAGTATCGATACTCCAAGGAGAGTTTATCAGAGGTTGGTTTCGATGGAAGGGACTCAGGTATTGGCAGAGTTGGTGTTTCAGCTGGGCTGAGTTTCGCTGAGTTGTTTCTCCCATCGGCACCTAGAGTTAGTCTTCGGATGATGTTGTCCTTCATGTCAGTTATTTGGGTGTTGGCGCTACACGGGCAAGTTGTGCGCGACAGTGATACTACACATGTTCACCCTTGGGATCCTGGTGGATGGTGGTATACAGTTGCTTAGGGATTGCTTGGGGACAAGCAATCTTGGGGAGGGCGGCGGACTGTGATGTAATGTTCCTAATCAGAGTGTTAAGAATATTGATTAATTATGGAGATTAATTATGCCATCACATAAATATTAAATAATTAGGAAGTATTGTTTTATTTTTGAATAAAGATGGTTACGGAAACTATCGTAACCAATTTTTGGTTCGATAAATAATGCTTTCCGGGAAGGAACGGGTATGCTGGAAGATTTGCAAAATATTTTGTGGAATGAGACAAACTATTCCTTTCGTCAGACATCGCATCTGGCCTAGTGGGATCCGAATTGGAAGTATTAGGAGGGAAGAGGAGAAGTAGCTTCTGTGTCGTGGGTTGGAGATGACAGGGAGCGTGTGAATATCAACGCGTGGAACAACCGGTGAGTTGTGTAGTTCGTGAAACTTGGCATCATCGGGCATGGAGACAGGAAGTGCGGGGGCCATCATTTCATACTCCTGCGTGGCTGGTGACGGAAGTGCTTATCGTATTGGGTTGCAGTGACACCTGTCAGGACCTGAGGAATAACACGACAAGTGTTATTGGAAACTTCTGTTGTGTCTACAGTCGGCTGGGTAACTAGCGGGGAAGAACAGATGTGTTAGTGTATCGTTTGGAATTATTATGTGGAGAAGACCACCGAATGCGTGAAGTGCAGACATGCGCGGAATGGAGGGACCAGGTAACATATGATGCATTTTCCAATAAACGTGGAAACATCTCTGTCTGGCTGTAGCCGTGGCCAATACAGAAGATTGCGGCATAGTGTTTGTGACAAACACAGTAGATAAGGTGCATAACCGTGTGAAGACTCTCTCCGCCCAGAACATCATTGCCTTTACACAGATTGCAACAGGGGAACTTTACAGAGTTAATGCGGATGAGTCAGTGTGAATGAAAAGTCTACAACAACATATTGGGTGCACTAAAGGTTCTTCCAACAAAGGGAAACAATACAGACAGCAGTACTACACAGGTGCATACTTCCGTCTATACTTTAGAATAATTTGCAGATTGGTGTAGTATTATTACTCCTTGTATTCCACCATATTATAATTATTTGTGAAATTAACATTACTTGGAGGTCTGAAGTAATCCGTGGAACTTCTGGAATGCATTGTTTATCTTAATTTAGTTTCAATTTAAATATCCCTGCATTTTCTGCAAACCGTGAATTGTTTGAAATTGGGATGATTCCGGAAAGGGAATCTTACATGTGATGACCCCCTTTTTAGCAGGTATTGGCAGTGACTTGATCAGCTCATCATCGTGACCGTCGTGAGCTGATGCCTAGTTTTGAGGGTCCCAGTTGGCAGACTTGCTATTTTTAGTAAGTCAGTTTGGTCAGTTTCCATTTCTGGCAGGGCAGTATCGGCAGTGGTCAGTATTCCAGACGATATTCAGTTTGTGTAGTTCTTTGGCTGGGAACTTACTATTTATAGTAAGTCTATTTTTGGCAGTTGCCAATTTTGGCAGTGGATGGCTATGTCAGTCTGGCATGATCAGCAATGGATGCGAGATTTATCGCATGAGTTCATATTTATTAATTAATGTTTATAAAATATTAATTAATAATAAAACAACATTATTATAATAATACTTTATTATTATAATAAATTAGAAGTTGTTAATTAAAAGAGTTGTGAATTGAAACTCTTTTTGGGAAATTGTGGCCAAGGATGGATTATAAATATGAGCTCATTTCTTTGGGATTGCATCGATTGATTATATTATATTTTTTTTTTTTTTTTTGAGGAGAAGTTCTGATTTGTAAATCAAATCCCTTGCTGAGGTATAAGGGTTTGATACTGAATTGGTTTAGCATCTAGAAGACTGATTCTCCTGGAGCTATTCTTTAATTGGTTGCTGAAGTATAACCAAGATCTCTTCCTTCATATTGTTTGGCTGTAACTTGGAGGTAGAAAGTAATTCTGAATCTAGATTGTTAATTTGAACCGGGGCCTACAGAAGAGGTCGATTTTATGTATTGGAGTGTTGGAATAATTTTAGAGTCAATTCGAGAATATCTTGGCTGAGAATCGAATTACATCCTAAGAGTGGCTTTTGCATATAGTAGCTGTTGTGTGCTTGGCGTAAGGATTTGCAGCACTGGAAGAGGTTTACGCTGGGCATGCTTATCTCATGCTACGACCGGTGATTGACTTGTCTTCCTCCTACGACTGGTGATTGACTTATCTCCTTCCAGCATTTGCGGGTGAAGGGTAGACTACCTTGCAGCCACGTTGTACTTACACGTGGAGACCCAGCACATTCGGCATTCACAGCAAGGATCGCATGGGATACCAACTGGTAATAACAGTAAGGTGGCGTGAGTCTTTATTAGTGAATTCTGGTGCATGTGGATAGACGGTATTTACAAATACCTGCATTTTCTATTTAATTTGAGATAGCTGCAAATTCAGTAATTTTGAATAAACTCTTTGAATACATTTCCATAATTTCGCAGAGAAGACATTAATTAATGTTATTGAATTTAATAATCTTCTACTTGATAAAATACCAAAGAGTATATTTTATTTTTTATCAATGTAAAGATAGATTGTGAGAAGGGCATGTGAATTTGGGAAATTAGTGAAGGACCAGAAGTTTACAATAATATATATGCTGGAAATATTCATGCTCGTGGGTTGAAAATTACACGGTGAAATTTATTATAAAACCATTTGGCAAGATTTACTATTTGTGAGTGCTAAAATCTATTAAGTTTTAGCAGAGCCGGATCAGGCTCATTACACAAGAGCTTCAAAGAAAGCGTGGCCTCTAGTAGCAAAGACGGGTCTTTCAAAACATATTTTTAAAGTATGTAAATTGCTAAGAAATTGCCGTCCAAGAGCTTCGAAATGACACGCAGGTTCTTAATGAAGGAACACGGGTTTTTAAAGCCCTGTTACATATTCTCCAAGCATGTAAATGCTTTTAAAAATGCCACCAGTAGACTTTTAGCAAGAGCAACAACTTTTGATAGTTGAAAACGCGTTTTTAAAACCACATAGCATGTAAAGGATGAAAGAATTATTAGTTATAGGCTTTATGAAAGCCTTTGCATGTTTTAAATCAACCTCAATATGCAATCCTTTTGAAAAACGATGCCCTCACCCATTAAGAACAAAACGGGCTTTAAGAGAAGTATTGCATATTGTAATATATATGCAATATGTACCAAAATCGCCACCATCTAATTAATGGATTGCTAACTCATGCATTTCCTAAAAATCGCCACCCATGGTTAATGACGAGCTATTTTGGTCTCATTGCATGTGTTTTAGAAATGTGATGATAAAATATGCAATGTCTATCAAAAACGCCACCATCGGATTTAGGAGATTAAATACATGTTTTGAAAAATATGTAAACATATTTAAGATAATAATGGAGTTTTTAAATTAACTTACATGTTTTAAAGCTTGACATATGCAACGGTCTTTAAAAATCCCACCCTTTGTGACTTGGGTTTTAAATTGCATTGTGAAGAATTAAAACGTGGTTTGCATTGTGATGATATGCAACCTCAAATAAATACTCCACTAATTACTTCATTTATCATAATCTTTATATGCAACCTTATATTTTAATGATATAATATGCAGAAAGACTTAAACAATCCACCATCATGTATTTAACGGTCCATTAAAAACTATAAGTAAAACTGCTCAGAATGATGTGAAATTTTAAAGTGGGTTTTAAAATCCTCTTTACATATAAATGATATATTTACTTCATGCAATTGGCAATAAAAAACCCACTTTTAAGGGATTTTAACCAAAATCCTCTTTACATATAAATGATATATTTACTTCATGCAATTGGCAATAAAAAACCCACTTTTAAGGGATTTTAACCAAGACGTGCAATCAGACAGAAAACCCCCACTTATAGTATGCTTAAAACTTGAATAACTTGAGCTAGACAACTCTGATTGATGCCTAAGATAGCTCAAAACGAGCGGGATTCGAAAAGCGACAAATCTAAGGGAAAAACACGATTAAAACTAAACGCAAAACTAAGCAAAATGAAAAAAAGACCTGAAGGTTATAAAGAGTTGGTTTGCTCCCTCCGGAGACTCCCCCGATTTGATTTGTGAGAGTTGGTTTGCTATTACGTGGCTCTTCCCAGGCCGTACCACAATGTTGAAAGTGAATTCTTGTAACAAAAGAAGCCACCTACTCACCCTCCTTTGGATGATCGGCTTGTTGACCAAGTACATCAATGCCTGATGGTCCACATAGAATGTGAATGATGTTGCCACCAAGATAGTGCCAAATTTTTGTATGGAGTACACCATGCCAAGTGCCTTGCTCTCTATCATACGATAGTTTTGTTCAAATTTTGAAAGGAGGCAGCTAGCAAAAAAAAAGGGGTGATCCAACCCCTCAGGCCCTGCTTGTGCCAAGGTGGCGCCAATGGCATAGTTAGAGGCATCCACGTGTACATTGAACTCCTTGTCCTTGTTGGGGTATGCTAGGATGGGCACACTCACCAATCTGGACTAAAGTTCTTTGAAGGCTTCTTCTTTCTTTCTACCCCATATGAATGGTTTCCCTTTCTGCATCAGTCTGTTGAGCGACTACAAGATCTGTGCAAAGCCTTTGATGAATTTTCGGTACTAGCCTACATGTCCCAATTTAACTCTTGTCATGTCTTTCGGGCTCTCCATTTGAATGATGATCCTCACCTTGTACGGGTTTGTCTTTAATCCTTGTATTCTATGTGGCCAAGTAGTTTACCCTGTGGTACCATGAACCGACACTTCTTTCGATTGAGTGCCAGCTATGCTCTTCAACATCTTTCCGTGCATTCCTTCAGTTTTGTGAGGTGGGTCTCCTTCTCACTGTAGATAGACCCATCGTCCAGGAAGGCTTTAAAATTGCCAATGGACATCTTGTCAAATATGTGTAGTATTATTCTCTGGAACATGGCAGGGGTGTTGCACAGTCCGAAGAGCATCTGGTTGTCCGTTGTACACTTACACTCCATCTTCAACCACAAACGTGGTTTTTGATTTGTCCTCAGCAATGCTGATTTGGTTGTATTCGTAAAATCTGCCCATGCATAAATACATCGCAAGCCTTAACACCTCTAATATACAGTCCGTGAATGGGATCAAAAAGGAGTCCTTAATGGTAATTGCGTTGAGGCATTTGAAATCCACATAGATCCAAATCTGGTTTGCTTCGAAACCCAATCACTTGTCTGTACCTTGAAAATGATGTTTGCTTTAACATCTTTTCTATCTCCTCCTGCACTTTGGCAACATAGTTTTTATTCATGCGCTACCGACCTCTTCCATACGGGTTGTGCACCCAATACGAGAGGAATCTGGTGGACACAGTTCTGGCACTAATCCTTTCAAATACTTGTACGTCCATGTGAAAACATCTCTGTACTCCAAAAATATTTTAATGCAGCGCTCTTGAGTACAGTGCCCCAGTCATCCCCGACCAAGATCACCTTTGGATTGTCTTCCCCTCCCAAGTTTACCTTTTGTATGTTCGGTTCCTCATACTTGACTACCTTGTCTCTCTCGAATTAATGAGCCAGTGTGCCATCCACTCTGGCCACCCCTTCTTTGTACTAGCCATCATCAGGAGGGAAAATGTCACTCTTTGTGCCCACTTCTTCAATCTGCAACATATTGCAGCTCAGATGGAAGACTTCATAATCCTTCATTTGCGAGTAAAACAACCCATTGCGGGAACTTGTTTCATCTTTTGAGCAGTTTCCAAGTACTAGTACTCCCTCGTTGCTGGGTTCCATTCCCTCCTTCCATATCAAATTTCCCACCTTCGGACTCTGAATCCGATGCCAACTCCTGACTAACAACCTGATTCCACAAGTCAATGACATACATCCTTCCATCACTCTTGATGGAGAGTGTGTTCTTCTAGTTGTGGTTCGCCTTTGCTGTAATTGACCAACCCCTTCCGAGAGGGGCATCATATGCCTTGTTTTGCAATGCAATGACGACAAAATCTAAAAGAAGTGTTGGGTGCCAATGATTACCTTCTGAGCCATGAGCGTTCCAATTGGTTTGATGTCGTACTTGTCGACACCTACCAAATGGAAGGTTGGCAGCCAGAGTGTCGTCTTGCCGAGGGCCTTCCATGTTTCCTTTAATAGAACATTCACGCCGGAGTCTCTGTCCATGATAGTATTTGTGAGTTTTCATCCCATTATTTCTATCTCTACCACGTTCGATTTCCTCTCGATGCCTACCACCAACAACATCGGGTTAGTGGTGGGACCATCTTTTTTTTCCTCCTTTGGCTTGCCATTATCCTGATTGCTTGTGTTGTTACCAACTATGTTGGTAATGACCACCTTCAATTGTGGCATGGTCTCTAGAAGGTTCGATATGTGTATGGGTATGGTGGCTTGCAACGTTTGTCTCATGGTGTTCTTTGTAGACTTTGACTGTAGGGGAGTAGCATCATGCAAAGTTTTCGTTCCTACTGCATCGCGTATTCAATATCGGCCTTGGCTTCCCTCAACCTTTCCATTTCCGTTCAAGGATTAGGGTATGTTGCCTTCTTGGCCTGAAGCTAGGTGATCGCCAGTTGCTCCTCCAAGTTTTTTATGTCCAACATGTTTACTCCTTTTTCCTTTGGACAGTCAGTGTCCTCATGGTTTCCCAAACCACACCATTTGCACAATAAACTTCCACTCCCCTGCCCGCTCTGACAATCCAACGCGACATGACCCCACTCGTTAGATCTCCAACAGTGGATCATGGGTCGTCCCTTCGTATTATATTGGATCCGGCTTCTGGGTGTATTACTATTGCTGTTGTTGTTGTTATTCTCTCGTCGATTGTTGCAGTATCCACTCGACTGGGCATTAGAGTTTGTAGTTGGGCTTGGGCGGTGTGGTTGGTGGAGTTGCCTGCTTTACTTGAGTGAAGAGCACTTGTGTGCTTCTGGCCTTTAAGTTGTATTGACAGTCCTTGATGGAGTGTCCCTGTACTTGACAAATGTCGCTAAAGGACTTCTTTGGGCAATTCTCCTTTGTTTGGCCTTTGACCTTACAATCGGTGCACAACAACTTCTTGCCATCCTTAGTACCTTCCTTTTCTTTCTTGGCTCTTAGCTCCATCCGCATCATGTCTCTTCTGAGGGCCTGTAATGTCTTGGATTCTCTGTCGGTGCTTTCATCCGTACTGTTATCATCGCTGTCTTTTTTCTTCCCTCGAGACATCTTGTTTTCACTCTCGATGTTCATTGCCCAATTGTATGCGTCAGCGTACGAAGAGGGGGGTACCACTTTCATTTTCTTTCGTAGAGAAGGAATCAACCCTTCGATAAACCACCTCTTTTTCAGCCCATCGACCAGCTGGTTTTCTAACTTACCAAGCAATTCTCTCAGCCTACAATAGTAGGCCTGTGCATTCTCATTCTTTCCTTGTTTCATGTTATAGGCTTCTGCCACTATCTTCTTGTCATTTCGTAGTAGTTTAAATTCTTCTTCGAATGCTCTCTTCAAGTCATTCCATGTTGTTTTGTATGCTCTTGGTAAGTCTGTGTACTAGTCAATGGCAAAATCCTGTAAGGTGGCAGGGAATGCCTTTAACCAATAAACGTGATCATCCTCGCCATTGGCTTCCATATGGTTACACAAGTCTAGTAATGGCGTGCAGGATTCTCTGATTTGTCCCCTGTGAACTTAGGGAGATTTTGCTTCTCTAAGGTGTTCATCTTTTTGGTTCGGTTGGCACTGTGTGTGTCAGACTAGAATAAAGTGTCTCTTTCTCCCCGTTCCAGTGCCTGACTTGCACTCTCGGCCATGCGGGAACTCTTGACACGTCCACCTGTGCCATCCACACCTTGGTCACCTCCGTTGTGCCGGTACTCCCTTCTCCCCGAAGTCTTTGGTTTCGGCCCCCCTATCCTTGGCTCTTCTGATATGAATAAGTTCTTGATGCTCAATAGAGTGTTCTATAATAATTCAGCTACCTTGCTCTCGAGGTTTCTCTCTGCGTTGTCTTCGTCACGTGTAGAGTGCATTGACGATAAACTCTGTGTGGAGTCAGACTCTGAGTCTTCCTTGTCCGTCACTGCTTGTACATACATATTATTTGGCTGGTTGGAAAGATCCTCTCCTACCTTGTTGGGGAGTGGTAGGTTCTTGGTAATGTCCTCTTAGTTGTGCCACGTATGTTGTGTCCCGCCTTCCTTGCTGGTGGGCTCCTACCTCTCTCTACTCCGGCTTCGGCTGACACTCGACTTTTACTTCGTGGTGGGATTTGAGACTCGACTATTCTCTATAACCTCTATCACCTTTCACTCTGCTCCTCGATTCGGAGAGATCTTACTGATGCTTTTTCTTCCCTCTCTTCTTTCTCTCTCTTGGTATGTCTTCTTTTGTCTTTGTTTGGTAGAAGGGGCATTAATTGATGGAATTGTCAAAGGTACGACATCTATTTGTGTCATGTTTACCGTACAGGTAAATGAGTTAACACAGACAATAGATATGAATAGCAGACTTCTTATATTATTCGCATATGCCAAAGATATTACATTATGCCAAGATGATGATTACAATGACCCCGAAGGTTGTACTTATACTACTCCTGGAGGCCTTCCGGAAAGTACCCGAAGGTATTGTTGGCTACATGATACTAGTCTACCCGTCGGCTTGCCAGCCGACTACATCATCCCCCCCAAAAAGAAAAGTCGTCTCCAGACGACGTACACCAAAAAAATAACAACCTAGCGTCCTGCGGAGCTGGATGGCTGTGTCTGGGACTGAGAAGACAAGCTGCGCCGTAGCTGATACACCTGTTCTGTTCTGACCTTCAGATCTGCTTTAAGCTGGGAATTCTCTTCTACTAACCCTTTCAGCATTACGGAGACCTCCTGGCACTCGGCATCTAGCTGATCCTGAGCCTTCTTTGCTGTGTCCCTGTCCTGGACAGCCGTTGCCAGGTGCTGTTCTGCTGCCACTAGCTGCTGAGCGACCTCATGTTTCTCCCGCGCGACGTCCTCAAGCTGAGCCCTGAGTGCTGTCCGCTCTGCTTCCCATGCTGCCTGCTGGGTGGCAAGTTGGGTGGCCATCTCCTCCCGAGCCTTCTCGGCCGATACCCGAGCTTCCACCCCAGCCTCTGCTCTCCTC
>MU226346.1:260561-294577 GCA_018584345.1 Thuja plicata | reverse complement strand
TCATCTTTCTCCTGTAGCTTCTTCTTATTTTTATTTAGCTGATTCGGCATTAGTCCTCATTCCGCCCGTTGCGTCGATCCAAGTCCATCGGGCAGCGGCGCCAAATGTTTACCGTACAGGTAAATGAGTTAACACAGACAATAGATATGAATAGCAGACTTCTTATATTATTCGCATATGCCAAAGATATTACATTATGCCAAGATGATGATTACAATGACCCCGAAGGGTGTACTTATACTACTCCTGGAGGCCTTCTGGAAAGTACCCGAAGGTCTTGTCGGCTACATGATACTAGTCTACCCGTCGGCTTGCCAGCCGACTACATGTCACGCTTTGGTTCCTTTCCTCATACCATTGTAGTATTTGTTGTCGGTGTTGCTCCCTTTGTTTTTCCTCCCGCTATTCTTGCACCTCAATCAGGTTACGGGCCAACAATCTGGGAATGCTTCCAAGGAGATCGTAGACAGCTTGCCACACCGTGAGTTCGTTCCATACCGTGCCTTTAGGGATTGCTCTCTGTCGAGCTTTCCTCTGCACGTATTGGTCAACAAAAACTTCCCACGCGTGCGGCAAGTCCTCTGTCAGTTGATCCTCTCAGGTTTCTTCTCTATTGTGTTCGATGTCAATGTCAGTTACCAGTACACTTTGATGGAATGTGCAGTCCATTATTCCGCCATCCCGCCTGTTGGCCTTCCTTCAGATCTCCAGGTTCAATTAGGTAACAACGCCAAAATGTTTAAACCCTTCGGGTTATAAGTTTCTTACTTAGAGTAAACAAAAATGCAACTAGAATACAAGAACATAATAATTCAGATAAAACATATACCACACATAATAGGCAGCAAGGTATATCTTTTCATTCCATTTAATGTTTGTACAATCCTAGTTTATTCTCAGTACCAACTTACAATATATAGCACCCGACGGTTGGTTAGGAACAACTGTCACTTCCTACAACTACCTGAGAACCACTTTGTCATTACATTGCCTTATACATAATAAAACATAATTTATTCAAATTGACAAAACTATGGATAACATCATAAAATCAATCAATAACTCTACTTTGAAGGATTTAGAACAGCTGCAACAATTAATATTCATAATAGGAATACTCACAAACAGTTGCTACACTTGGATATAGTCATTGACATTTTTACAAACACTTGAAATTCAACAATTTATTGTTGATGAATGCTTATTAGGCAAATACACAAATGAAAGTTAAAGTTTGCATACTTTCAATTCTTGAAAATTCTCATATACGTCAGAAATTTAATAAGTCAGTCCCTTTTTTGCCTTATACATGGTTGCAGAAGTGAATTGCTGTGGTGTAGTCGCTGATTGGTGGTATTTCAGGTTTGATATATGCATACATAGATATCCAAACCTTGATTAATCTATCTTTATAATCTGCAAAGTACTTTATAATTGATTATGGTGAATATTCCTCATATTGACTGCCTAAAATCTGTGATAATGTTTCTACTAACTCCCGTCCTTCATATACCTCCATAAATGCCAACACCATCTCTATACAAGTTGCGGCTAGAATAAACACCAATCTCTCTCAAATAATATTCAATGCAACCCTTTATCACTTATGACATTCTTATTCAGACAATGGCCAACATTGAAAGCATAGGAATTTAATATAGAATGACCAACACAATAAAAATTAATATTTTCTTACAAATTGCTCTGCAAATCCATAATAACTTTCTTCTTTGTAAATTCCTACAGGCACACTCAAATATAGAGCAGATATTGCGACACTTCTACACAAATTCATAAACTTTCAATTAATTAACTCACCTCCAAAACTAGAAGCTTCAAACAAAATGTAAATGTGGAATGCTATCTCAATATTCAACACAAAATTTCCCAAATCTCATAAACTAAACATTGCAGAATCAAATGGCATGAACATTTAGCTCCTTTGTGAATCTTGTGTGATTCCACCTTTGCATGGGATAGAGAGAAATCCTTCCCTTAAACCAATCTTTGCCTTAGGATTTTTGTCTCAGAGCTATTGTTCAATAAAGTTGCTCAACCTCCACGACTGAGTTTCGAGAAAATGCATATACCATGAATGAGGAATTGTCTCCTCACAACTTCCTTTTATAGCCTCCTCATGAACTTTCTTGAAATTCTAGAATTGTTTTCTTATAAAATGACTTTTATTTTAGTTGTGTTTTGAACCATACGAGTCATTTTATAATTAAAATGATTTTATTTCCACACAAGCACCATTGCAGAAAATTACAAAATAGCAAATTGAATTCTGATTATGCCAACATAACCTTATATTCTCTGAATATCAATCCTTATGAAATTTGGTGCTTTCCAAAAATAGAAATCTTCTCCAAGAATCATGGAGTGTTTGCAGAATGTCGAAGTTGCATTCGGAAAGTACTATTGGACCCATTTTGATCTCTAGAGGTCATTGTCACCATCCGAATTCAGTTTCGTAAAGGTAGGAACTCTCCTAAAAAGTTGGAGTTTCCAAATATTTTAGAATTTGTCAAAAAAAAGGGGACACTACAACCCTCCCTGCCCAATATTGCTTGTCCCGAAGAAATCACAACTCAATTAGCTGATTGCTCCTATGTGATTCCAAGATCTGAAATCACTCTAGAAAGCTTGTGTGTTCTTCTGTCACCACTAATCTACATCAAAATTTGCTGGTAATAAAAAATCAACAATGGAGTAGCTCCACCATGCTTATGCTGCACTACTCTGGTATTCATGTGTGATTCATCGAAAGATCTTTTGATGGAACACAAAGATTCTTCTTCCCACAAAATCAGTCTTTAAATCATTGTAGTGCTCATCACCTTGTGGCAGTTCTAAGAATGAAAACACCATCACTGAATTATTTTGTTTTAATGTAGAAAACATACCATCATATGAGAATTGCTCCTATGGTCCCAAGAGTTTACACTCTTGATGTTCTCTCCAGTTCGTATCAACATATTGAATATCCTTGGTATGAGAAACACTGAAACATTATGCAATGTTTCATCCTCCATGATTTCTTCTTCATGTCTCCAAGGGTAGCTTGGCTCTACATTATAATCTTTTTGAACCTCATCAATTCCCCCAATTATTTGCTTGACCTTCATAGTCCTTGTGTTAGATTCTTGTTCCTTAGGGGTGGTTGCAGTAGATGAATGATTTTTTGCTTTGTAGAGTGAAAAATGGGCCAAACTTAACTCTAGATTGAGCTCATCAACCTCTTTTTTCTTCTCTTATACAATTTTGATAGCATGATCCTTATCTATGAGCAATTACAAGTAATTTGATTTCATGCTTTCTAATGCATCTTTGACCGTTTTCAAATTTGCAAGAGCGACTTCTCCTCCAATGCCTTTTTGCCTCTCCTTAATTGGAACTTTCCAAATGAAGTCTTCAATAAATTTGTGTGTGCTATCAACTCTTGTCAAAACTTGCATAACTTTCTATTTTTTGACCAAAAATTGTTTCTGAATTCTTAGAAATCTCCAGGCCTTTGATTTATATCAACAAAATGACATGGCTCACCACACAACAAAATTTTTGAGGTGTCTTTAGTTGTAGGAACAATATCACCTTCAAAATCATCTACCTACCTAATTGTTGCAATGCAAGTTCTTTGAATAGGTGGCATGACGAAACTATGCTCAACCAATGTATCCATACCTTCAATTTCGGAACATCTTCTTTAAACTCAGCACTTTTTGGAAGACTCGTGTACTCTCCACCTGCGAATGTATCTTGTAATTCTGAATTTAATTGTTCTTCTTGCTTTCTAATTTCTTTGACATCTTTTGACTTCCTTTTATTTCCTTTCTTGACTTCCTTATGTAGTTATGAAGGTCTTTTTTGTTAGGATACTCCACTTAAAGTAATTTCAAGTAGTCATCAAAAGAAACTTGGTCTTTGAACTCTTCAGGTAACTCTTGATAGTTGATACTAATCAAGAGTTTTGTTCGACTCACATTCATAGTTCCCTTTATCTTTTCTCTTATAAATGCCGTTAGATCCTTTTGGTATTTTTCAAAATAGTTGCAATAGTTCTATCATCGATCCTTGAAATTTCTTCATAATTTGCACAAAATTTATTTATCTTCCCCTATAGGTTGGCAAGAAACTTGCTTTAGTAATCTTCTATAAGATAAACAACTATGGAAATTTAAGACATGAAGCTGCTGAAATTGACATTTAACAGATGCAAGTTCTTTCACTCTGATGCATTTAAAATGTTTCTTTGCATCAATTGTTTTCTCACAAGCTGCCATGCAAGGTGTTGATCACTAATATGTACTACTCAAATGAGTAACAAGTAACAAATGGTTAAACAGCAACAGGGTGACAGGATTTGTGACTTTGATACCAGTGCAATAATTCCTACCAAATTTTCCACAAATTTGTTTATACTTAAGCTTGAACTTGTAGACATTTTGTCAAACAGTTTGGAAAACATAAAATCAATCAATAAATCTTATTTTAATGGTTTAGAATAACTGCAACTGTCAATATTGATCATAGGAATAATCACAAATAGTCATTGACATTTCTATAAACACTTGGCTTTCAACAATTTAATTGCTGACAAAAGATTATTATGCAAATACACAACTGAAAGGTAAATGTTGCTAGCCTTAAATTCGTGAAGACTCATATACATCATAAATTTGATAAATCAATCCCATTTTGTCTGATACATGTTTGTAGAAGTGAATTGCCTTGGTTAAGTGGCTGACTGGTGGTATTTTATGTCTGATAAATGCATAAAAGATGTCTAGATTAATGTGTCTTTGTAATCTGCAAGCTACTTTATAGCTCATTATGGTGAACAGTCGTTATAATATTGATTGGCCAAAACCCAGAATTGTCTTTCCACCAATGCATGTTCTTCATTATTCCTCCATGAATTCCAATGCCACCTCTATACAAGTTGTCGCTGGCTGTAATATACACCAAACTCTTACAAATAATATACAATGCAGCACTTCCTCACTTATGACATCTTTCAGACTACGACTAGCATTGGAAGCATAGGAATTTAATATAGAATGATCAGCACAGTAGAAATTCATCTTTCCTTACAACTTTTTGTTTTGTAGACCCACAAATCTACAATAAATGGCATTGCATCATGGATGTTCTCTATAGTAGGGTGGTGAGGTCTTCCCGAGCATCAAATATAGCCGTGGATGATAAATTTTATGGCGGGGCTGCATCAGAGTGAATTCTATGAATAGAGTCAGTTGTCCACTCAGATTTATGAATTTGTCTGTCCTTACCTTTCACACCGCTGGTCACATGCACTCTGCATCTCCCTTGGCTCCTTCAGAGTGGGATCGCATCGGCTCCGCATTTAGACCGCCCATCATATGGTTAGGGAGGACACGATTTGATAACTTTTTAGTATGGGGGAGGTTGAGATGGAGGCGCATTTCATCTTCTGCTTCCCTATCTACTACGAGATCAGAGGGAGATTCTACTACTTGTTTAGGTAGACTTAGTCTCTCTCCTTCTTCAAGTACATTGATCAGAGGTGCCTTGCGCTTTATCTCCAGTAGGCCTTGAGACTTCGGGACCACTCTCTAAAGCAGCATCAACTCCCCACGAGACAACACAGTGGTCCACTCATCACCTCTTTCTTCTCGGTGGTTTCCCCTGCGCATGGTACCAAGCGGCGGCTTGGTTCCCCTTTTGGCCATGCCAGATCCGTGAGGCCTCACAAGAATTCCACTCAGCAATGGTCTTCTTCTTCTTCCTCTTCCAGAGGTCTACAGAGGCGGCTTGGGGTTCCTTCTTGCCCTATGGCCTGTCCTTTGGTTTTGGATTTTTTCTTGGCTGCTTAGAGCCGCTTGTGAGCTGTTTGTTTGTTGTTTCTTGCTTTAGTTGTTTTGTCTTCTCTCCTCGGACACCGTTTGGTGTTCCTGTTGTAGGTTGGTCATCTGCTTTGTTTCAGCAGTCCCTTGGACCCCCTTTGTGGTCTTTCGTTGGACATTAATAAATTTATCTAATCTTATCTTATCTCCTTGATGCATAGGGTTTTCCATATGACCCAACATGCTATTAGATCATTTTGAGATGAAGTATATACTTAGGTAATGCTTGATGGAGAGCTCAACATAGATACCATTTATAACCTTGCTTGAGCATCTGTTTTAATACGAAAGCCATTAGGCACACATGTAGTGGGTGCTAAGGGGCAGGCTGATGCCCCTAAAGGTAACTTGCCAACCACTAAGAATATCAAGCAAGTGGTTATAGGGGAAATAATTTTGTATTTATTCGGGTTTTTGCTTCTATGCATGGTACTAGTTGCCAACAACAATTTTTTTGCATTGAATATGTATGCATATAACCTTGACCCAAACATTGTTACTTAAAGTCTTAAACAATAACTGTTATGCAAATTATTCTGTTCTTGAATAATAGTGGCAGTCTACACACAATTGTACTTATTGTTTTTAAGTTGCCTTCTTAAAAATTAAACATATTTTGAAGTGTTGAAAAGTTCCAGAAACAAATATTGGTTGTTTTATTATAATGATGTAATTAGAATTCCAGGATAGTCACATTCAATTGATTTTCATTTCAGTGCCAATTATTTATCATGTTCATCGTGTTCGTGAGGGAAACAGTTATTCTACTCGACATGTGGAAGCAATACAAAAAGGGCATGTTATATTCACACTGTTTGCTTCATTCCAGGTAATATTGCCTCTTAATGGAGGGTCTAGGCATGAGTTTTCTTCAAGAGAACTAATGATTTGTTTATCCTTACAATTTAGTTATAATGATCAATGTTCATACATCTTTTGTTAGCATGTTTTCTATTACTAAATCTGGTGTTTAGTTATATTTTCAGATAAAAATTTAGATTGATAATTCTTTATTCTTTAGATGCTATATGATATATTATCACATTGATTAATATCTTGAATTTGGCCAGAGTACTTGATCTATGGCAAAGTAGCATGCTTTTTTTGTCATCTTTTGGATTGATGAGATTCCTCTTATTTCTTAGCAGAGTCCTTGCCCTCGCATAGTTTTACAATGACTTGTATATTGCTCTGTCAGAATTTTTAGTTGTAATAGCTTCTTGTGTAGTTAAGGAGATATGCAAGGAAAGCAAGCTATAGATATAATTTCTGTCGCTATTGAATTATATTTTCATGATTGTTCAATGTTGGAGATACTGTATTTTGGCTGGGGCCTTAAACTGGTGCCTTAAACTAGTGCCTTTTGCTTCAGATCAGATGCTTCTCCATTTGCCCTTGCATCCCCTTGAACTAAGCTAGGAGAATCTCGTGGCAAAGAGTGATTCTCTAATTTGGGGTTTTTTTAGCTTATTGATTGTCCCATTGTTGAGCTTGAAATTCCTCTGGGGTTGTGGGGCACACAATAGGCTCTATACTATTTGGCATATTCATGCATAGGTTTATGCACCAAGCACCTGGTTGGATTCTATAGAAAAACCCTCTCAATAGTCTGAAGGCGCTGATGTTGGCAATCATTGTTTCTGAATTGATGCAATCAGTGTGGTGCGTAATGTAGTTGGTCAATCACAATACACTTTCCCGAGTGTGGTGTTTGGGATTCATATTTTTTTTAAGAGACCAATCGTTGGACTAGACAAATGGTACCTCTTAGTAAAGCAGGTTGGAATGTGTTATTCTCATTAGAAGTGCTAACGTTGCCCCTTCCCTTGGATCTCAAATCAACTAGAGAAACGGTGGTGAGATTGATTGGGACCTGACTCATTTTTGGTTATCCCATGAGGATATAAAGTGTAAAAAGGGTACTACCAGTGGTATTTTGAATGAGGAACTGTTGGTTAATCCAAGCATTTTGATGGAGGGGTTTTTGTTGACATATGCACAGTATCAGCAGGGAGTTTAGTTTTATTTGTAACTCTAGGTGTACTTTTGAAATACATTGGTGAAATATTACCATTCCCTTGAGGGATTGTAAGGGTGCATGTATTTGCAATAGATGTGTAGAAGCCCTTACCTGATTTTCTGCCTTGAGAAGCCTAAAATAGTTCATTAGTAGCTAAAGGTGCATTATTTTATTTTTTCGTATATTTAGTTTATATACTTTATTACATCATATAGATCTAAGATAAGAAAAGCTTACCCAAGTGGGCATCTACTTGGGTAGTTTGTACTTGCTTCATGTGACTCGTAATTCTTAGTTCGGTGGAGATATGGTGCACACTTATGATTACATCTCCTTTATCTCATGTTGTTTGTGCATACACATCTCTTGATGATGTGTCCTATATATGCCCACCTCTTGCTCTAATATGACGAATATCTAGATATAGAAAGTCTATGAAAGTAAGTCTAGTGAGCTGAGCTAGTTCCCTTCACTATTCAATTCAAGTTACTCAAGTATATTCTCATCAATTCAAAGAGTAGATACACTTACTAACAAGAGTAAAAGAGCAACTTCTCACCAACTCAAGGAGCTTTGATTAGAATACAATTTATTCTATCACATTGATCTTTTGAGTTCTTTGTGCTTTCAATTATGCCTTCTTCACCTTGAGTGGCTATCTACATTGCCAAATCTTACATGTTATTAGATTAGTTGAGAGCTTTTTCAATCTCTTGAGAGATTTAGGATTGTAGATCATTAGTGCATCTTTTCTTTTCATCATACTCCCTAAGTTGCACTTGGGGGGGTGTTCCAGTGAAAAAGGTATGTCACCTGATTAGTTCTTATTAAGTCCTATTCACACTAGCATACTTGATCTTACTTAAGTAGTGTTTTTTCTCAAGTCATAGAATTAAGACACGTCATGATTTAATGTAATCCTGTATAAGAGATTCATTGTTGTCTTTTTAAAACTGATCTTTCATGGTATATTGTAATATTGTAATACTAGGATGGGTGACCCACCGAGAAGGCTCACTGCTTCACTTGTGTGTGCATCACCTAGATGCAATGAGTGCTAAGTGTTCCATTCATTCTCATGAGAGATGGTTTCTTGTGAAGCACTACTCATAAAACTTGGGTCAGTGAGTTTGACCCGAAAACTACACAGTTGAATCTTGATTGCAATATCACAATCATAGGCATGATTGGTATATATTTGCATCTAATGAAATCATAGTCTTGAAAATCAAATGCTTCTCTCTTGTGTGATTGGGCATTTGGATTGTAGGTGATCTTTGGTTTGTTGTGGGGATTCAATGATCAACTGCAACATTGCCTATTGTTGTGTTTGATTATATTGGTTATCTACCAATGTATTAATTGTCCATCTAAAATTTGTTATCATTGTCGGGTAGTTGTTGTGTCAGTTGGTTGACAGTTGTGTCCCTCTTGGCAACCGTCGGGTCCTTTAAAAATGTTGTGTACCACCAAGGAAGGGGGTATGGTATTGTCGGGTAAATTGTAATTCTTGGCCGACCATCTTTGCTCTTCTTCTTTATAATGAATTCATGAGCTAATAAAGATATGGTTTACTCCTATATCTGGTACACACTGCCATTTGTATTATTATTTCATGTATGTAAATTACCAGGTATAGTAGTAAACATTTTTGCATCGTTGCCTTAAAAGAAATCGGGTCAACATTGTGTGATTCATGCCCTTGGATCCCAATAAAGGCGAGAAGAGATCACAAGGAGGTCAAAACCAAGTAATCAGACGATCTCTAAGAATTGTAGAACAAGAACGAAGAAGAAGATTACAAGAAATTAGTAGAAACTTACCGCCCTTTGATGAAACGTTTCTCTCCAACGAAGTAAGACAACTATTTGTACAGACACCGTCAGATGAGGAGTACGAAGAAGGAAATCTTGAATTGACAGACATATTGCATGGCATTGAGAATCTATCTATCATAGGAGAATCCATCATTAGAGGATTTGAACCGTAGACCCTCAGTAGGGAGTACAAGTACAAGTCAGAGCCTAAAAATACCTGAGGTGTTGGGGACGCTAGAAGTGGATGTGTAGAGGACGCGCGTGTGGCGGAGAGTGTAGGGAAAGCACTAAATAGTAGCAGTCGGAACACTGCATCTAGATCCGACGCACAAGGGAGCAAGCAGGCGAGAAAGATGGCGACTCCTCTGACAAGTCCAAATGTGGATTGGCAGAAACAATTAAAGTTCACGGGGAATGGGTTAGAAGACCCTACGAGGCACTTGAAGACTTGTGAGACTATCTGGGTAGCAAACATTTAGGATGACAAAGATTATTGGTTGAGAGCGTTTCCGGCAACGCTATGAGGTACAACCATTGACTAGTTCACAAAACTAGATGGTTCATTCATAGCTTCTTAGGATGCGCTCAGGAGGGCGTTTGAGGTTGAGTTTAAATTGCTACGAGATGACACTGAGATTGTCACTGAAATTTATAATACCAAACAAGGGAAGAACAAAAGTGTACATGCTTTCAATCATAAGCTGAAGGAATTGCTAGGCAAGTTGTGTTGTTCTTCTGAGTGTGCTCGTTTAACCACAGGCAATAACTTCATTATTTCCATCCCAACCATAGATGAAATGTCATCTCCCCCGAGCACTTCAATATGTCAATCTACAATTTTATTTAATGTCCGATCTTCTATTAAATGAGATCACACATCTCATTATCTATATATGAGAGAGGTGACTATTCACCAAGGGTTACCACACTTATTAATATATATTAATAGAATTATATATTAAATAACTAAATTAATATAGTATAATATCAATATATTAATAAATTATCAATAATTATACAATATAATTATATTATCTCACAATTAATAATATAAATATTATCACAACCTTTGTGATATCTATGTCGGCCTATGGATTCCGACCACAGCTATAATAAAATCGACACTCCCTCTTAGTTAGGGAGGAATCCTTCTCGATAATAGAAAATCGACCATTGTCTCAAGTGATGCAATGCATCACTTGAGACAATCAGATGCCTTCAGGTTCGTCCTCCTGATGCTACCTTCAACACCCCCTCTTAGCTAGGGAGGAATTCTTATTTACAAATTAGATTTCCTTAGTGTAATGATTGACCACAATAGCTACATCCATATGTGGAAAGATATCACCTCTTGTGATATCAACCATCATGGCTTATCCATAGATATCACCTCACGTGATATCCACCGTTATGTAAGAACCCTTCGGTGGCTCTAACTGCTGAACTGTATTATGTTTTTTTTGATGATTGAAAAGAATTCAAAGAAGTAATCTAAAGACAAAAATAAAGGTAATGCAATGCTGCAGCTAGATGCAATCTTTCAATGAATATATATATATGACTGAATTGACTTGAGTAATGCTCCTACAACTTAGTGGACATTATTACAAACACTTGGCACGTTAACTCCAAACTTCCTCTAACTGAAAGAGATGCAAGTAATAACCTACAACAGTGTGTCATTAAGACAAACAGTTGGTATGCACAACTTTATATAAGTTTGAAAACTATGATTTACTGATATGAAATGACTGATTAAAACTCTGATTGCAATGATGAAATTAGTAACTGTTTATATCACAAATAAGCTCATATAGATGCCCTACTGGCTGATATGAATTTCCATACTTATGCTTCAGACTTACAATGTAAATACTTGCATATATTAAGAACAAAACTTGGAATGAACTGCAAGTCTGAAAACTGTTATGACAGCAAATTCTGGAACTGCAAACTGGCAATCAAAGTCCCATAAATATTCTCCTACAAGTATGCAATCTGCACTTGACAAAGTTTAACCATTGCTTGATATAAACCCCAGGGGTCAAGAGGAAGGTACTGTAGCAACTACTGTTCACAAGTGTTGTAGCATCACTATTCACGAGTATTGTAGCAACTATTAAATAGTAAAAATCTGATATAGAATGGCTGCCAAAAATGAATCCCCAAGTCTACTGTAGATTTACCTTCCAATCCTTCAAACCCTAGATGAAATTTTTCACTTTTAAGCACAAATAGAACTCTTGAATGAAGCTCTCTTGAATGCCAAATTCACTGGATATTTCACCTACTCAAATGGCTGCAACACTAAAGATTTTTTGTTCTCCAATGGCGGCTGCAAGTAGAAACCCTCGTTCTCCAAGCAAGAGCAAAAGTAAACCAAAATTCAATAATAATCATAAAACATATTCAGAATGAGCTCTTAAGTCTCTTTTATTCTTTTCTTGTGGGAGCTCAAACACATTCCTGGCCAATGTGGGATAAAAGATATATTCCCACTTTTTAACTCTTTTCACTTAAAACTCTGTAGTTGGTGCGCAAATCATTCTTTTAAAATTGATTGTTCACTTGGCCCCATCTATGATAAATTGACCCTTCGCTTAAGTGACTTAAGTTATAATATAAAATTATATTATAACTTTACAATATAAGCTCAAAACTATTAATATTTATTTTAACCAAATAAATATTAATATCTCCATTATTACTCATCATCTATGCATGCCGTCTAAACTAGAAACTGACGTTATCAAGCCGCATACGACCATACCCCATTTCTAAAAATAGCAGGGGTCCCTCTCTATCCCCCTCAAAACTTACTATAAATAGCAATTTCTGCATACAGAGTCTTGGAGACCTCGAACGAAAGCCAAACCTCCAAAACCCTGACGACTGAAGAAGATGCATCCCTCAAAGGACCCTCTAACCAACCTCATTAGCCTACGAGGGATAGGATAATAGGCTAATCCCTCAAACTCTGTTGCTCATGAAAATGGGGACATTACACATTATGGCTTTCCATAAATATCACCTCACGTGATATCCACCATTATGGCTTATACATAGATATCTCCTCACATAACATCCACCATTATGGCTTTCCATAAATTTCACCTCACGTGATATCCACCATTATGGCTTATCCATAGATATTAATTCACGATATATCAACCATTATTGTGAGAATGTCACCTCACAATGATGGTAAGATGCACAAGTGTTCATCATTGTGAGATCGTCACCTCACAATGATATTCACCGTGGCTCATCTAGAGGGTAAACACAGAAGTACAAGAAAATCACCATGGATTCTCTCACATGGTGTTGTTATGGCGTCACACATGGCATCCACCATGAACCATATCAAAGGGTGGGTCCATCATGGCTACTCACATGAATGGAAATACAAATGAACACAAGAGCTCATCACGAAGTCACTCAACGTGATGTCGTCATCTCATCATGACGTTCACCATGGCTACTCCCAGAGGGTGAATGAACACAAGTGCAAAGTCATGGATTCTCTCACATGACATCCACCAAGGCTACCCCCAAAGGGTGGATCCTCCATAGCTACTCCCAGAGGGTGGAACAAGGGCTTTAACCTCAAACTTATGTGTCACAGAGAAAAATGCTTTATAGTACATCTCAAGAAATCACTGTTATTGAGACTCCCTCTTAGCAAGGGGTTCATTCTCCACAATTCCAAGCTTGTCTCGAAAATTGCACAAACTTCACTTTGGCAAGAGGCTTGGTGAGAACATTGTTCGTCTGTTCTTCAGTGCTAATTTACCTCAGTATAAAGGCCTTCCAGCCTACACGTATGGAACTTCATCCCATGAATCATAGTCCTCTGACTATTGATCATTAGAGAAACCATCTTGACATGGTCCACTCCCTCTGAACCAATATGACCAAGATCCTTGGATGTCAACCGAAGAAGATCTTCTAGTTGCTCCTTCTGACATGGAAGCATACTCTTCTCACATGGTCCTAATCATGGAAGATATCTTGTTTCAAGAATGCTAGCAGGTCTGAGTTGTCTCCAATAACTCCAATGATGGGCGAATTAGCCTGCTCCATTGCTGCTGCTGAGAGTTTAGGACTTTCATTCATGACCTTATTCTAGATCACTTTATTCAATTCATCTTGCAGACTGTAATGTTACCCAATGGAATTTCACAACAAAGAGACTTGTACTTCTATAACTTCCCTCTGAGATAGCAAGACTCCTCAACCAAGGATGAGCTCTTAAGTTGCCACAAAGAAATCTCCCAGCTCGATTGTGGTTAGTCATATATATAAAGGTGTATCATTTCTTATTCACAGTCCTATTTCAGCAGTAACTTGGTTGTTATGGACCTGATTAGCTTAAGTCTTCACAAGTTATTCCAATCCTCACACCAAGAAGTGCCTAGAACAGAAGCTAGGATCTTCATTCCTTCATGGTAATATTCCTAGACTTCCAGGTAGAGATATTATGACTCAGAGAGAAGTTATTGTTCCCCAAACAGGAAATTGAAAGACTCCACACTTGGTCCCAAAGAGCAGAGGAAGACTTCAAAACTGAATACCAATTTGGATTTTACACTTGCAGTAGTAGAATATAGGATATATCTTCCTGCAACTAGAAAGGTATAATCTTTCGCAGAGAATATAATTCCGTTGCACCCATGAGATCAAATTTCAACACACAAGTGTGACCAACAACAGTAAGAATACTTGCAGTGAATGTGAAGACTTTAAATAATTTCCAATCAGCAGCCACTCATTCCAAATACACTGAATTTGTTTGAATATCCCGCGCTATAGGTCACATTGGTAGGATAGATTAGAATTCCCATGACAACATAGAATTGTCAAGATATCCAATATGCATTGATAAAGTTGATCAATAAGAACGCTCCAGTGTATGTCTAAGTGGTCCAGCCAGACTATCAGGAAGTATCCATTCATGACCACGTTCTAGAGGATATATTATCAAACTCTCAAAGAGGGATTTCCGCATCAAAATGATCTCACAATAGTTCTTATTAAATCGCCTGCCTCAATTATAAATTGTTTGCGATAATTTTTATCAGTAATTTCCTATGAAACATTGTTTAAACCGATGAAATAACTTTGGTAAATATATTTCCAAGACTAAAGTGATGCTGCCAAAATTATTATAGCTGCCGATAAATGTAGTCTGTGTAATTGAGAATTTAAGGTTGCCGCCTCAATTGCTGAATATGGAATGCTCCTAAATCTAATAGAAACATTGCCTAATATGGGCCCACCATTTCATTAAAAAAAACTTTTGGCTCAACCAATATTTGTAGCTGCCACAAGAATTGGATCCGCCTCTGCTGAAAGCCATTCCTCTCTTAAACACCATGATAAGGTATTGAATGGGAAAATGCACATGTTCCACACAGGCATCTTCAACACAACACGAGACCAAGCTTTGGAGGCATATCTCTCCCCTCCTGGAGTAGTCTTAGTCGATGATTTTTATTCATATGAATATGTTTTAGTTGATTAGGTTTGTTTACCACTAATATCAAATTGATACTTTCATATCATTTGACTTCCTTATATGATCCCTTATCTGTCGATTCCTCATATTGACGTACCTCAGATTTCAATATTCTTAAACCTCCTTCACAAGATAGTAATGGATGACCGGGATCCCACAATGATTCCAATTTATACCCAGTCAGTAGGCAATCTCCTTCAGTAATCATGTTAGAATATTATCGATAATGATCAATATATTTCCCAATGATGTCGAGAACATTACAGTCGTTGTTACAAGGTGTAGCGGTGCTCAACATGTGAAATGATCTTCATTACTTCCACTATGTTCCTTATGTAACTCTTTTGTACAGATAAATCAATGAAGCTCTTTTTTTAAATACCATAAATCTTTGACAGATCGCGGTTCAACCTTCATTTGGTAATTACTTGCTTCTGATCCTCTCAAGTGTAATGTCTTCTATCATTTGGTGTTTATAATGTCTATTCTTAATTCATACTCTGACTTCGATGTTCCTGTCTATGATAGCTACATCAATCACTATTATTTTGTTGCTAGTTCTCAGACTTCATTGTTGTTTGTCAAGGATTTTTACATCTCAGATCCGCTTCATACACAGCTTGACTGGTGGTCAAAGTGCCTTTATAGTCCCTTGGCGATTTAAACTTTAGCACCAAGCCGCATATTTGATTTCACAGGAATGACAGTTTCAGGGTTCCTTGCCCTACAATTGTAACTATCAATTATCACAGGGCCTCATATTTTGAACAGGCCTCTGTATCATCAATGGTCAAATCTGTTATCCTTGACGACGATTGACTCAGCTCTATACTCAATGGAAACCTCACTATGAAAGGCCCCCTTTATTTTGGTTGGCATTGAGTGATGATCTGATGAACATCTCAAATAGACCAGATTGGCTGCAATGTTTGTTGCAGCGAGCTCCTCCCATGCCGCTCCCCAACACGACATTGATCAGACTCCCACACGCACTCAAGCTACCAGTATATGAGGATAGTATCGGTAATAGAACAAGTTCAGATTAATATAAAACTCCCCTGATTTGAATGTCTACGCCTGATTTTGTAAACATTGAACAAGATCCCATGTTTTGAATGATTTCTAAAACCTCACAGACCTAGTATGGAACCCGCTTTGATACCATGTTTGTTCTGAGTGTGCTCGTTTAACCACGGGCAATAACTTCATTATTTCCCTCCCAACCATCGATGATACGTCATCTCCCCCGAGCACTTCAATATGTCAATCTGCAATTTTATTTAATGTTCGATCTTCTATTATATGAGATCACACATCTCATTATCTATATATGAGAGAGGTGACTATTCACCAAGGGTTACCACACTTATTAATATATATTAATATAATTATATATTAAATAACTATATTAATATAGTATAACATCAATATATTAATATATTATCAATAATTATACTTATCAATATAAATATATTATCACAATTATTATTTTATTAATATAATATAATAATTATTATATTATCATATAATATAATAATTATTGTGTTATCATATAATATAATAATTGTACAATATAATTATAATTATATTATATTACCACATAATAATATAATTATATTATCTCACAATTAATAATATAAATATAATCACAACCTTTGTGATATCTATGTCGGCCTGTGGATTCCGACCATAGCTATAATAAAATCAACACTCCTTAGCTAGGGAGGAATCCTTCTCGATATTAGAAAATTGACCATTGTCTCAAGTGATGCAATGCATCACTTGAGATGATCAGATGCCTTTAGGATCCTCCCGATGCTACCTTCAACAAGTTGGAGAATCAACTAGCTGACGGGTTGAAAAAGAGGTGGTTCATCGAGGGGTTGATTCCCTCCCTGCGCAAGAAGATGAAAGTGGTGCCTCCACCCTTGTATGTCAATGCCTACAATCGGATGATGGACATCGAGAGGGAAAACAAGACATTATCCTGAGGGGAGAGGAAGATGCATGATGACGATAGCACTAAGTGTTGTAGCGATGATTAATCAACAAAATTCACAGCCCTATGGTGAGACATGATGAGAATGATGAAGAACTAAAAGCTAAGAAACAAACCAATAAAGAAAATTATGAACTATGGTGTACAAAGTGCAAAATTGAAGGGCACACAAAAGGTAATTGTCCCAAAATGATGTTTTGTGAGATTTGCCAAGTGATGAGTCATTCAATAAAGGAGCATCCATATAATTTAAAGACCAGAAGTACGCAAATACTCTTCACACATGGAGAGTCCACTCTATTGAAACCACAAAATATATACCTAGGCGGTCATGGAAATCAACGTCGGAGTCAAATACAACTCGAGAGGATGTCCTATCATACAGTGCCAACAATGTAATGAATGGGGTCACTTTGCGAGGGATTGTTAGAGCAAGCAGAACAATGGGAGGTTGCTGTGCAAGTGGTGTGGTCTGGGGAAACATGAGGACACCAATTGCCCAAAGAAAAAGGGAGTAAATATGTTGGATGTAAAAGGCCCAGAAGAGAAAGTACTGGCACTCACTAGACTCCAAACCAAGAAGGCAGTCTATGCCGACCCTCGTACGGAGAGGGAAAGACTTTCAAAAGTGAGAGCTGACATTGAACGGGCAGTGTTGGAGGAGAGAATGGCCACAAATGATGCCACTAGTACCCCACTATGGTTAGATTCTGAGAAAGCCATCTTGAGACAGATTTTGTAGGCCACTGTACCTGTACGAGTATTCGACCTCCTGTAATCCATGCCACAATTGAAGGTGGCCATTACCAACGTAGTGGGTGAGGACACAATTGATCAGGAGCATGGCAAGCTAAAGGAGAAATCAACAAATAGCGTAGCCAGTGATTCAATGTTCCTAACAGTGGCCATTGGAAGGAAGTCAACCATCGTCAAGATGGAGATAGTGGGACGAAAGTTGACAAACACCATCATTGACGGAGGCTCAGACGTGAATGTACTAGCGAAGGAGACATGGAATGCCCTTAGCAAGCCAACACTTTGGCCACCAACCTTCCATCTGGTAGGTGCCAACCAACACGACATCAAATCACTTGGGATGCTCATGGCAGAGAAGGGCACCATTGGCACTCAACATTTCTTTATGGACTTTGTTGTCGTCCCACTAGAAAAGAAGGCGTACAACCCCCTCCTTGGAAGGGTCTAGCTGATCATGACAAAAGAAAACCACAATTGGAAGAAAACACACTCCATCGAGAGTGAGGGGAGGAAGTACGTCATTGACCTACAGAGCCAGGTAGGGAGCCATGAGTTGGCATCAAACTCAGAGTTTGAGGGTAGAGAGTTTGGGATGGAAGAATAAACGACAATGGAACCCAATGATGAAGGGCTGCGTTACCGGATTCAGACCTTGGACCCTTGAACCAGATCCGGGTTCGGATTCACAGATCGGTCCGTGCTAGATTCATATAGGGTCCGTGTTCGGACCTGTGGATTCGTCCAGATCCGCACCACTGCGGATCCGTTCGGATCCACAGGTCCGAACATGGACCCTGTGCGGATCCAGCACGGCCCTGGGGGAATCCAGCGCGGATCCGCGCAGACTGCCAAGGACCCACAACCCAAACTCAATTAAAAAATCCAGATTTTTTGATAATCCATTTGATGATTGATGAACACTTTCATGATTCATGAACATTGAATCATGTTTCAAACTTTAATGAACTATATTTTTGAATTTTCAATTTGTAATTCAGTAATTTAGTGTAATGATTTTCTTTAGAATTGTGAACATAGATCAATGATAAAGTATTTAAATATTGAATGTTTATCTTGGACATTTGGCATTGATCAATGATCAAGCATCATAGATTCATACTATGAAATGATTTAGTTTTACAATTATATATATTTCTCTTATTTGTTTGTATATATAATTCATATATATATATACACACACACACACATGAACCCATACAAATCATATTGGAATTTTTTTTTCGCAAACCCACGAACCCGAACCCGTCCCCGAACCCGAACCGGTAACTTAGATGAAGGGGTGTTGGAACATGGAAGCTGCTCAGATGAAGAGACAAGCTCTCTCAATGGACTATTCCATTGGCAAATGGAGGACTATGAGGTATTTGTGCCAACGTGCAATTTTCTCAAAGCTACAACTCTCTGTGAAGATAAACCAATGAAAATATTTAAAGTTATGAAGGATACATTTGATAGTACGAAGTTGGAAAATAAAAAGCAAAAAATAATGAAGACTGCATAGAGGCCATTGGTTGATTCATACTCTCGACAAATTTATAAAACCCACTCTCGGCGAGGGAATGCTTGCTTTTGGCAGATAAAAGCACAAGTATGGGTAAAACCAACTAGATTGAGAATTGGAAGGTTGGCAGGCAAACTGGAAAGTGTAGAATTTTGGAAAGGAAAACAACACAAGTGCCATTTGTACAACACAAGGAGCCATTTGTAGGAAATAATAAATCATCAATACAAGAACATAAACCATGTACGAATCCCACACTTTATTCCATTTTTCGTACGGTCATCGGGTTTTTCTCTACACAGAGTTGTGTACGGAGATAGCTTGTTGAATGACATTTTTACAAGTTTCAAGCCTGTCATACAATGTACGACCCAACCTTCATCATTATGTATGATAGAGTCCTCCAACGCAATATCACACATGCTTGCAAACAGTTTCGTAGTACAAGGTACAAACTTTTGTTTCTGGCGTACGACGCACAACATCCTCTTCCACACGACGTACGACCAAAATTCTATGCACACAAATTATTTAGTTTGCCATACAATGTACGACCTCAAGATGCCATTGTTCAATCTGTCGTATGGCATACGACCTCAGGTTTGCGCACAAGGATTATTCTGTCCTATTCAATGCATGACTAAAGTACGATATATGAAAGAGATTGATAACTTTATCTTAGGGGTGTGGCAAAAATGCCTCTATAGCGTATGGGTACGGTTCACAACAGAACCCCACAATGTACGAGCACGTAGTTTATTGCACACCGTACGATGCAGACACGTTGGCATGCTTGCATCGTACGATGTACGAATCATTCCTCCATCCGTACACCAGTCTTACCAGTTGAACATGCGACCATGCTCCCAGCCGTACATGCCACCATGCTGCCAGCCGTACGGGCCATCCTGCAAGGCATACATGCCACCTCCCAAGTCGTACATGTCTTATTTCAAGCCGTCAAAGGTATCTTGCTCTATTGTATCGTACGCCATACGAACCATTCCTCCCTCTGCATGCCACCAAAACCACGTGTGAGTCCTTCTAGCCGTATGCTGTACGAGTTGTGCATCAGAGCCATTTCCGCACATCATTAAGGACATACTTCAAACCGTTCTTATTTCTTTGTCTACTGTACGTCATATGACTACTAAGATGCCACACTTCCATACAGAAACAACATTTCCTTGAGTTTCAATACTTCGGTCCACAAGTGAACAATTTGGCAGGGTTGACAACTGCATTTTTGGGCTTTATTAGTATTGTTTTTTCCATCTTAAAAAATCAAGAAAATGGTGTGCGTCATGGAGTTCTACGTGTTTCTCAAGACACTGCCCCCTGACCCCTGCAAGGGGTGCTACCCGTCGACCCCGTTGGGGGCGCTAACCCCTGCAAGGGGCACTGCCCCTTGACCCCGTTGGGGGTGTTGCCCCCAGACCCCATTTTATCTTTGGAATACACTACAACTTTGAGTTTGTGCAGTATAAGTCATTATCTACACTCTTGTCATTAGTCTTCTTGGATATTACTTGATGTATACCTGTTGTCTTCCTCGTCTGGAAGACGACTTCTTTTGGGGGGGATGATGTAGTCGGTATAAAATGCATATTGTTGTGTTTAATAATATTGGTTTTCAGCCAATGTATTAATTGTCCATATTAAGTTTGTTATCACTGTCGAGTAGTTGTGTCGGGTAGTTGTGTCGGTTGGTTGACGGTTGTGTTCCTCTTGGCAACCGTCTGGTCCTTTAAATATGTTGTGTATTGCCAAGGAAGGGGGTATGGTATCATCGGGTAAATTGTAATTCTTGGCCGACCATCTATGGTCTTCTTTTTTGTAATGAATTCATGAGCAAATAAAGTTATAATTTACTCCTATATCTGGTACACTGCCATTTGTATTATTATTTCATGTATGTAAATTACCAGGTATAGCAGTAAATAGTGGCACTGCTACAGAAGCTGGGCACAATGAAGGGGAAACCCTTCAAGCGTGAACATGTCATTTTGGGGATGGAAATCATTAGGAGCAGTACATGGTGTATCTTGACAGCAAATTCACACAGAGGGCTATAAACATCGGCAGTGAATTCAGACTTGCAGACTGCAGAGTGCATCCTAATCATCAAAGGCAGTGAGTTCGGGATCAGTTATTATAGAGTTTTTATGCTTGCAGTGCCCAGTAAGATATCATGCGAGTAGGTTCAATCTGAATGTATATATATGACTGAGGAAACAAAAATAATAAATATATATGTCAGCATGTTGGAATATTTCTGGGGTTGTTTTTCCTAAGGTCTATTGAAATGGTTTATATAGTTTAGGTCATTACAGTTTCTCAAAATCAATTCTACTTATAAAATAAACAACATTGAGGGTCTGTTTTATGCACAACTAGGAGTTGTAATGAGGCTAAATGTCTATGTGACAACATTCAATATAATATTGCATGGTATATGTTGATCTGAGTATCAGTATGATAGCTGAATAGTTGACTTATTAGTGTCTGCTGGCATAAGCATGTGTGCAACATATTAATTCAATCTGGTTTAGGTGCGTGTGCAACAGAAACTCCTGAAATGGCATGTTATTCCAACTCAAATATGACCCTGTTCTAATTGTAACCCACAAAATCTAGCTAATCAAGGAACATAATGAAATAAATCAAAACATTCAACTGCTAAAAATCTAAGCTACACACATGCTAAGACATAAATGAAAATCTGAAATAAGCTATAATATAGGAAGTGCAAACCTCCTAAAAGCTCATTCAAACCTCATTTGTTCATTGGATATGTCCATGCTAAAATGATGTATGCTCAAAATTGCTTTAATGCTTCAGAATGGATATTGCTTCAAAATGGATGATTATGGAATGAAAATGGCATTATAAGTTTACATGAAAGGTGGATGAAATTGTGAAGGAATGAGGTTTCTTTTATAAAAAATGGGTGAGAAATCAAGGGTTAGGATTCAAACCTGAGGAGAGGCTCAGATGCACCTAAAAGAGAGCACATGGATTGTGCTTCTTCAAGTGCATCATATGATGACAAGTGTCACAATATGATTGGGTTGAAAATATGGAGGAATGTGACCATTTAGGGAAGTGAGCCAAGGGGATGAGAGGAGACTTTAAGAGATAAGGCTATTAAAGAGGGTGTAAGAGCTTAATGAGGAGTGTAAGAGCATTAATAAGGCATTAATGAGGCATGGGTGAGAGGATAAGATAGAGCTTGAGAAAGTTGACTTTGGGGAAGGGATTGAATTCCTAATTCAAGGATTAGGAATGTGACATCATTAGGGAAAGATTAGGATTTAGGATTAGGATTAGTATGGGTGAAGAGGTTGGGATGAGTTTGAACTCTGAGTTAGGTGGTTGAGATAGGTTAGGTTAGGGGTTAAAGGGAATATTAATGAATTGAATTACATAAATAACATATTCATTCAATAATAGGGGAATAGGGTTTTAATTAATTATTAAGCTATTGGTTGCTTTTAATAATTAATCAGGACTTTAGCCAATTTATTGAATTAATTAGGGCTAGGGGATGACATAGGTCAATTAGGTAATGCTTAATTACTTAGCTGATATGTCCCAGAAGGCACTATATATGATTGAATTAGGTTAATCAGATTTAGGTGTCTACACTAATTAGCAAAAAATTGAAGATTCTTTTCATTTTGTTTTATTTGTTTTGATCATCTCTTAGTCATTGACATAAGCATCAATATCAGTACATCTTTCCAACACTGATACCATGAATCAATGTCTAACATGTACTTTACACTGAGTTTGGACAAATGAAAGAGGTATTATCAAAATTGTTTTTATTCCATGAAGGTGTAACAAACAGTCTAGTATATTCATTGGTTTTCAGAAATGACACATTATTCAATCCTTCAAAACTATAAAAGTGTATTTGCTACATTGTTTAACAGAATGTAAACATTTATTCAAGGTGTGAAATGTACTTTGCATGCCTGTTGAGATGCCAGTTTTCATATTTAGCTTTTACAATCACTTATATATTGTTGTATGAAGCCATCACACATCTCTGTGCCTACAGAAAAATTTATTTGATAATTGCTTTCATGGTAGCTCAATAGAACCAGGGGCATGAAATCGAAAAGTAATTGAGCTACTCAATGAGAGCCAATATTAGGTATATAAGGCATGTAGTTTCAATGGGTTTCGCTCCCTGTATTTAGTTATGCTGATTTTGTGTACAGATTATATTTTGCAGCTACATTGATACAATTTCCATAATCACAATTTAAATAGGCAGTATGTATTTGTATAATAGGAGCAGGAGTTGCATTTTCTCACTGTAAGAAAAGTGATTTTCCTTCCAGAATTTAATTCCACAGATGCTTTCCCATCTTTCAACCAAAAAATGCTGTATAGCCTTTAATATCTATCCCTTTTATGCTGTTTATTAATTAATTTATGGTTTGAATGTAATAATATTATTAATTTCATTGTTTGCAGAAGCCTGAAAATGGATTTCAGCACCATGAACCTATGCCAAACGCACCCGATCCTGATACGGTAACAGAACAGATCATATTCTTTGTTTTGAGTCAATTATAATCTCCTGTTAAACACTATCAGAACTGAGGTTTTAAAACAAAATTGATTGTAGCTTGTATCAAGGGAGAAACTTATAGAGAGCTACCTCACCGATCCTCGAATACCTGTGTAAGGTTTGCTATCTTGCATTTATGTGGCAGTTACTCATTTATGCATGTCCTTACCATTCCATGTTAATCAACAGGTCCAACAGGAAAATACTAGCTCAGAAAAAGCGTGTACCATGGCCTATAGAGATACGATTTTGTGAACCTCATGATTATGTTCATTTTGTTCCAAGAGAACCAAGGTTGGATTCATGAGAGTTGATACAATTCGTTTGAAAAATTCTGTCAATAAACTGCTTGCAACAGCACAATAAGTTTCTTCCATTTTACAAGGTTTTTCTGTCTTATAAATGACATGGTTTCTTGAATACATATAAATTGATGCAGACAGAAATATTGGTTCAAGGCTAGAGGAAAGCTCTCAGATGACCAAGCTTTGCACAGGTATAGAACTTGCATAATCTACTTTGTTAGTGCATTTCCGTTAGTGAAACTTGGCATAATGAAATGTCCTACCCTTGTTTGCTATAGCTGGTAAGGTATTTTGTCACTTTGCACCACAACTATGTAACATATTATTACATTTGACCACATGAGCATTTTGTCAATCACTTGTCATGAATGTAGAGTTCAAGGAGTTCCATTTAGTTTCAGAGTTATATTGATTGCAGGTCTCTTGCCAAGTTTAAGTTTGCCAAGCCTCAAATACATTCACTCTCATATATTTAATGCACCAAACAAGAACAGTCTGAACTGAAATCAATTTCTATCATTTAAGAACCGTGAATAACATACATAAATTCCAATTGCTAACCTCTTTATTCACAGCAATCATTAAGCTGAACTATATACATTCTAATTTTTGGCTCATCACTGCTGCTAGTTCTTCCTTTGACTTTTTCTTTTCTGTTTTTTTCAACTCATACTCACCAAGATGGGTTTTCATCTCTCTAAGCATTGCTGGGGTCGATTTAGGGCATATCTCCACATTTTGGCCAGGTATTTTAGCAAGGTGGTTTGTTAGTCTTCTAATTCCACCTGTCATCAGTATCAGAGAAAATCAATTATAATATTTTCTCATATCATATGGCGATAGGAATTACAAATATATAGGCTGAATAATGACAACTGCATGCTCTAAAATAGCACTCACAGG
Organism: Thuja plicata; assembly: GCA_018584345.1. Classification (NCBI taxonomy): domain Eukaryota; kingdom Viridiplantae; phylum Streptophyta; class Pinopsida; order Cupressales; family Cupressaceae; genus Thuja; species Thuja plicata. The sequence continues at coordinate 269,267 of MU226346.1, read as the reverse complement.
TTTAACCAAATACCAAATAGTAGCCTAAATAGACTAACAAACTATAACAAAACAAACAAATAAAACAATAACAACAAACCATATGGGTAGAGTGATGGAATATCCAAAAATCGGATGACTGCATTCAGTACAAGTGACTAGGCCCTTTTCTTCTCCCGGTGTCCCATACTTCTATGTAGCTTCTTTTCTACTTGGCCTTTGTGCTGACCTCGAACTTGACTTTGTTGTTTTAACATGAAAAAATAAAAGAATCAGTAGGGTTTTGGAATAAATCAGCAAGAAAAATGATAACCATTCTTTTTGGAAAAAAAATCCAAAAATAGGCTAAAAATGCTAATAAATAGGTTATGAAGGGAAATAAAAAAAAATTGCAACCATTTCCCCTAGTTTTTCAAGGTTTTTCTAATTTTCAAAAAAAGTAAAAACAAAAGAGTGTAAAATTTACTTGTGTCTTCATTGATCTGAAATGCTCCTCATCTCCTCTCCTTCCCTTCCTATTTCTCTCTTCAGACCTGTATTGAACAAATTAGAGCAAAAAAAAAGTGAAAAATGATTGAGATTCTATGTTTTTAACCTCCCTGCCACAGCTCAAGAGGACCTGAGAGGCCTTCTCCAGAACTCAAAGAGTTTTCCAGCCAAAACTTTGCCAAGCACTTGGCAAAATTCGATAGGACTTGGCGCCTGAGTCCATGGCAAATTGATTTGTTAGGCTTTAGGCCTTGCGAGTCTACTGAGTTTTGGCGATTACTGGAAGACTTTTTAAACTATGATTCCTTCTGATAAAGTTGTCCACTTCATAATATTCCATTTACATAAAATGAAGTCACTTTTTAGGCTTTGGAGAAAGTTCAATCCGCCCCTTTTGTTTTTAGGCCTACCCTTTCAATTTACCATCTTTGTCTTCGGGACGGCCATCTTTGCCTTTAGATCCTCCTATTAAATCCACCATCTCCGTCTCTAAGCTGGCCATTTTTGTCCTTGCACTGGCCATCTTTGTCCCCACACTGGCCATCTTTGTCTTTAGGCTTTGGAGAAGGTTCAATCCAAGACAGCGAGACCACTCATCATTGGTAGTTTAACGTCCCCACCCCTCCCCCCAATCATAGGCGGTTCTAAACAAGGGTCTATAGCCTAGTTGTAGTGGTACTGTGCTCTAGTTATAGGGGTTCTATACTCTAGTTGACCAGCCACCCCAGCCCGGTGCCCACTATAGTCTAGTGATTTGGGGTTGGGTTTAGTTGCCGTTGCCTGAATTATAGAACTCCCTTAGTTGCTCCTCCCAACGTTCCAGTCTGGCGTCACTTTCTACCCACCCTAAATGGAATAATTAAATAACCAACGTTCAACATTTAATTAATTTAATATAAGTAATCCCAAGAAGCTAATGACTTATTGAAAATTTGATTAATTAATTGTTTTTATGACCTTTTTAAAGTAATTAATATTATTCATTTTTTAATTAATTTATTTTTTTGACAACTTAATTTTAATCATTTAATTGTTCTCTATAGGCAAATAAAATGGGGGCTTTACCCCTATCTTTTTGACTCTCTTTGTTCTTTACATTGATGATCTCATTGATTTCTTTGGCACCATATTTGTTATATCATATCTTGATTGTTGCATTTCTCTCTGTTGATGATGTTGTCATGCACTAGTTGAGATAACGTAAATCCCTTGCTTGCTTTTGTGAGCTTGACTGGTTGATAATGAACCTTGGTAAAACTAAGGTTATAGTATTCAACACTAGTAAGGACAATCTTTTCAGGTTCCTGTTTTCTAATGGAGACAAGTGACTACACTATCTTATATGCCTGTTAGGGTTTTCAATTCACAATATCTTCCTTCAATCTTAGGCTTGCATCTTAGTTGCACCTTTTCAAGGGTTATGCTTCTCTCTTTTAATGTTTTTATAGAAAAATGAAGATAAACAGCAAAACAAAATAATGCACAATAAGACAATGAATTATCCTAGGAAAACCCTCTAACTTGAGGGAGAAAAATCCAGCGACAAATATGTCACTTGTATATTTATGAATGTGCAGAAGACTGATTTACAATTTGGCCAAACACATGGCTAAGCTGAAATGATAATCATAGCAAATATCTATATGCAGACATTAATAAAAGTCCTTAAGATATCCATCTCCATCATACAAATTCCTCCTGGAAGAATATATAAAATTGTCTTGACCCTTCATTGTCTTTCGGCTTTCCATTACAAAGTGAAGACCCTTCGCTGTCTTGACCCTTCATTGCCTTGATGTTACAAAGAAGATGACATTATGTGTTGAGTTGGCTTCAATAATAATATATTTATTTATTTCGAATACAAGAGAAAGATAACTCCCATAGCTATAGCATCAACACTCTCTATGTATTGGATTGACAAAGTTTTCAAATACATTATAGAATACAGCTACTATGATCTTTTAGTATACATCTACTATGATGTACCTCTTCAATGCAATCATCAAGTCCACAACTCTCTATGGTGTAGAGGTTTGAGGGCCCTACCATGGGGGTTGTTGACTCAGCTGGGATCAAGTGGGTCCAAACTGTCATGCTACATTGAATGATTTGATATAATAAGCAAAATGTCCCTTAGTGTATTGTACATGACGATTTCGGTGCAAATTGCCTATGTCTCGACTCTCAATTGTCTTTTGGATCACTTCACTCATCCATAGTGGTCCCCGTTTTTATGCGCATTGGATTTTGAGGGATTAGCCTATATTTGTGACCCTCGTAGGCTAATTAGGATGATAGAGGGGGCTGTTTGGCAGAGTCAGTGGTCAGTTTCCACTCTGGAGGTCTGTGATGTCGGGATTGCTCTTCATTTGAGTCAGATTGACAGACATACTATTTATAGTAAGTGTTTATTTTGGGATCGTCATGGTTTCTACTTTTAGCAGGGCGCTAGAGCAGTGGTATTAGTTGGAGTTGTGGAAACATTTGCAGAGCTTTCACTTTCAGGGATTTATAGTAAATCCATTATTGACCAGTTACTATTTGTGGCTGGGCATTATAGCGTCAGGCTCAGACAGTGAGTAACTGCATTGCGAGTCATTCATTCGGAGGGATTAATAAGCCATTGTTAATCAATGATTATTAATTAAGTAATAATTAATTAATAATCAAATGAGCTTATTATTAATTAAGTGATAATTAATAATTAAATGGGCTTATTATTAATTGCCAAGTTATTAAATGTTTATTTAATAAAGTCCACTTTGGCGCCAATGTAAGGAGGGATAATAACTAAATATTATTATTCAAAGTTACACTTTGCATCCAAAAAAGAATTTTTTAAGTTATGCAAAGTGTGTGGGAGAAGTTTCAAGCTCGTTTTGCTTGGAGAGTTTATAAAGGCATTTTCGGTGATGATTATGCTATTCATTCTTGACAATTTTTTATGATGAAAACTTCTAAGTTTCGAAGGAGGACATGAGGGTTTCGAAATTATGCCTCAAAGAATTATGAATTCTTTGTGGTATTTCCAGCACTTAGAACTGGTATCTTCTCCAGCGATTTGTACATTTTAATGATTCAAGTACATGCATTGCGGTTTGATTGTGCTTGGCGTAAGGAGCTGAGTCGGATATCTTCAGCATTGCCACCAAGAAATTGTATTGCGGCATATGCAAGCTGTGTGGAGAATATCTAAGGGAGCCGCTGAAAGGGAAAAGACTTACGGCACCCATCAATGTTGATGCTGTAGCTTTCCAGCAATGTGAAAACAGGGATTTGGTTCAGGCATGTGTTAAGGAGGGTTCAACCTCAAAACAGATTTATAAAGGGTGGCTTGTAGATGTTTCCTCAGCACATTTGAAAATCAGATTTACTCCAGGTTCCATTTCAATAAATAGTTTGAATGACTTGTTAATTGTTAAATCGTGCATTCAATAAGGAGTTGGATTTAATTACAAATTAGGTTATCATTTATAATTTGTCTATGCAATTGTAATTCTTGTATTGAGATTTTAGAGTGTGTTAAGCTATCTCAATTCCTTGACATTGTAATGTATTTCCAAAAAGTATATATTGCAAACACCAAAACATTACAAAATAAAAACACAAACATCAAATTTCAGAATTTCAGAGCATGAATTGAGGATAGAGCCAAGCAGAGGCTCTTTACAGTGGTATCAGAGCTTGCAAGCAAAGTGTTTGACAAATTGTCAAACATCTAAAATTTTAACATTCCACTGGTAGAACCTGTAGGGGTTTTTACACATAGACTTAGATTCTTGTATGAACCAACTTATATATGTATGAGGTACTACTTTGAACTTTCTTCATCTAAGATGACCGCCTGCATTGGGCCCACTCGATATTGACAATGTTGGTCTGCCAAGGAAATTCACTCTTTCAATTTGTTGAACTCTCTATTGTTTAACTCCTCGTCCACTTTATCTTAGATGCCCCTCGCCACTTTCTTCCCTTGAAGGTGATGATTATTTGAGCAGTCAAAGATGGTATCTTCTATTAGTATGTCTAGTTCTCTCTGGTCTCTCCTCCTTAGCCTTTGTCTCAAGCTCATCTTCTATGTTGAACACTTCCTATTTATTATGGATGGCATCATCAATCAGCCTAACTAGCTCAAATATCACTGGGCACGTAGATTGAGGGTCCCTCTCAAGCGATTGAGAGTATGCTCCCACTAGCATTGGATTGAGATGGACCATCATTTCTTGTGTGAGCACATGTATAGAGGAAGCTAGTCTAATCAAATTTGTTTATTGTAGATGATAGCCAACAAACACTATATTAATCAGTTACAATTCAAGCCACATTTTATACTTATCTTGATAGATTGAGAAATAAAATACAAGCAACTCTCCACTTTCTAATTATCCAAATCCCATGATGGGCAAGGTGGGAGCATACAAAGTTTAGGTTTACAATGAAATTGAAATTCAACAATTAAAAGGAAAGCTCCAGGAGGCAAGCCAACCAATACCACTTATTTAGTGGGGTGCATATTGATCATAGTTCCAAGACTTTCTGAGTCGTATTGAGTCCCAAGCCGAGTGACCCTAGTCGAGTCCAGGGGCCCGAGACTCTCCAAGAACTCTCTCTAGGCAAGAATTAGTAGAAACTGGTATTTTGCCAAGTCTTGCCAAGTTCCAAGTCGGGTTAGCCTTGCCAAGTTTGCACCAAGTTCGAGTCTCTTTTCTATGATATTGATGGAGAAAAATCGATAAAAGATTGATATATTCAGTATAAGGTATGGATGTGGTTTTTTACAATTGCAAATGACAGTTGTAAGTAAGTGGATAGCAATTAGTAGAGGCAGTTAGATAACTGCAGCAGATCATTGTATTATGCCAACATACCCCCCTTAATACATTGATCCTGAAAACATAAAATATAAACTTCACCTTGCACTAGCCCTCCCCCCCTCTTAAGGCTTACATAACAAAACATGTTGATTACATAACAAAATACGTATTTTGAGAAAATCTTCTTCTGAGTAAACAAATCCCTGAACCAAGTGGGGCTCCATCAAGTTGTCTCTTGGCCCTCGGAAAGGTGTAGCTTTGAGCTATGTTCTTAAGCTCTCAATCCCGATTTCTCGAATCACAGAGTCTTGAATTATTCAACAATGATCCCTAAGAGATGTGACAGATCTCTATCATTGTCTAGTGGCCACAAAAGGGTATAATTCTTGATCATATACTCTAAATCTCGTTGGACAACAATCCATATTGAGTTCAACACCAAATCCCAAATCTGTCTCCAAAATGAATCATCACAAGACATGCATTTTTCAAATTTGTTAGCATTAGAAAACAAATCAAAACGGAATACTTAAACTAAAAATGACAAAATGCTTCTCATGCAAAACACCATCTCAAAGCGAGAAGCTGATTTGAGATGATGGAAATTCCTCCATACTCTGATGTCGCTAGCCTCCAAACAAGAAGGCTCAAAATACATATTCATTCTCAACAAAACCACCACCATCATCTGGTAAATCCTCATCCTCAACACAGACAAAGCTTTAAGGATGGAAAATATCTCCTACTTATCAATTGATGAGCTTAAGGGGCTTTATAATGAATGGTTCATAAGGCACAACACTTGATGAAGGTTTTGCAAATGGGGTTGCAAGCAAAGTGGGCTTAACCATTGAGGAAATTCCATAGTTAAGTGCGCTTGAGCTAGAGTAGTACGGGGATGGGTGACCTCTCGGTAAGTCCCGGTGCTTCACCTTTGTGAGCATCACCTAGATGCAATGAGTGCTAAGTGTTCCATTAATTCTCATTGTCGTGAGAGATGGGTTCTTGTGAGCCACTACTCATGAAACATGGGTCAATGAGTTTGACTTAAAAACTACACAGTTGAATCCTGATAGCAATATCACAATTTGACTTGTTATGGAAAATATCTCATACTAATCAAGGATGGAAGGGCAAATAGATTAGTAATTACACAATGCAGACCCTGAATTGCTGTATAAGCTTGTATTACATACAAGGATAAAATAGATGCACATCCAAAAATTATATCTCCATTTGTAGGCAATTCTCCATTCTCCCCTTCAATTGAACCATGCAATCTTCTAACACCATTCATACCTCTCCAAACCAACAGGAAGGATAAGAGTTGGCACCACAAACAAGAAATGAGTAAGGGTGATTGAAAAGGTGTAGGAAATTTCACAGTTGCCCACTGAACACCATTATTTGACCGTAGCAAAAGATGTATTGAATTATCTACAATATTGAAGGATTCCCAATCGATAGGACATTCCAATCCTTCTTTTGTGCTTCGCGTTGAAGAAACTTCATTGTCACGGCATTCAAAATATGTTGTCCTTAAACCCCATTGTTCAATTATCACATGTGATGCAAATCTCCATATGTTTTGTTCTTGTGTATCTTTCAAAGAAATCCCAAAACTAATAGATTCTGTAATGATCTTTTTTTTTTCAAGCACACAAGATGTTCAAATCACTGTCAAAACTGTTTAGCGAATCCATATTCTGCAAATCTTGAAATCAATGCATTTTGTGTGCCATCAACATTTGGATCAGATCCTCCACACACTTTCAATAAACAACTGCACAAATCTAAATGGCACGAGGATTTAATTCTACACCTAGTATGGGCAGGAGGATTTAATTCTACACTGGCATATCACGACCACAATCTGTGAGACAGAAACTTAGAGCCGAGTTCAAGTGTGTAGGAGGAGATACTGAAGAGGAATGTTGGTATAAGCAGGACGCTATCGCAGTACTGTGTATTTACTGTTGGACCAAAACCCTATCTTCTCCCTCTCTATCCATCGCAGTCTCTACATCACTGCGTTCACAGATCTATGCCATGTCTGCACACAAGCTAACAATGATCCTTCATACGGCTCTGATACCATATGATGTAGAAAAATCGATAAAAGCTTGATATATTCATTGTAAGGTATGGATGTGATTTTATACAATTTGCAAATGACAGTTGTAAGCAACTGAATAGCAGTTAGTAGAGGCAGTTAGATAACTGCAGCAGATCATTGTATTATGCCAACACATATGCAGTACTGGAAATTAAAATAATCTTCTTTCACTTATTGAGTGATGAGTGAAAGGGGCATGCCCACTTAATCAATAGGAAAGCTTATGGGAACTTCCACTTATTCAGTGAGAAAGCTTATACAATTCTAAAAATGAAACACAAATTCTTCCACTTATCTATTGGTGAGCGAGTGCAAACCATAATCAACTTTTCCACTTATTCAGTGGTGAGTGATTTACAATAATACCAATTATTTAGTGGGGTAAGTATCAGCAATAAACCTAGATTAATCGCATTGGTGATACTACCATCCAGTGTTATGATATTAGCTCACATACAACCATGCCAAAATAGAAGTATAATTGTCGTTATAAAATATTGATAAAGAATAAATATAGGTGATATAAGTGCTGATGTAATAAAGAACTGTTGTAACATCCCACAATAGTGCCAATCAACAAGTACTTGTAATGAGCACCCTAGAATGCCCAAAAAACCAAACCCACTGCTGATAGGAATTTAGTCAAACAATTTGCATCCAACTCCTTATTTCTCCATTTAATGTTTTAATCCCCTTATGACTTCCGATAACGAGACATTCGTTTGTTTGTTTATGTTTTGGCATAGATTTGAAAACACACAACATGAACAAGAAGGAAACTACAATAATATGCAAACTGGAAACTGACTACTGCTGGTAAAATATTATCTCAATAAGAATCAAATACATGGCAAGTTATCAACTCACGAATTACTACAGCATTATTGAATAATGTTTCATTCAAATGTTTACAAAATCTGCTGCTACAGTGGCATGAATAGTACCCGTGAATAGTGCCGTGAATAGTGTCATGCTACAGTGGCGTGAATAGTGCTGCGCTACAGTAGCATGAATAGTGCTGCACTTTAGTACTGCTATAATCTGCCTTCAATCAGTTCAATATCTTCTTGAAATCATTCCTTCAAAATGACATAAGCATTGGACAGGTAGAGAGGAAGATATGAACGAAACACCCAATCTGCCTGTAGCTGAAAATGCACCCAATCTGCCTGTTAATTAAGCTGATAGCAATAGATTCCAAAGGCCAAACCCCACGGGAATGACGTCTAGAATGTCACAAGAGAGGATAGACGCCCTCTAATGCCAAGAACGGATCTGCAACTCATACACCAATTTCTTCTCATA
>MU226346.1:225231-254469 GCA_018584345.1 Thuja plicata | reverse complement strand
CTTCCTTTTATTCTTTTTCCAAGAGTTGACTCAACTCTCATGGGCAATGTGGGATAAAAGATGTGCAATATAAAACATATATTAAAATATTCACTTATGTCTCTCTTGGGTACACATCCCCATAAAAATAAATATTAAAGTAACGCTTTAATGCTTTACAATTAAATTAAATGTTACTTTAATAAAACTTCAGGCATTAAAATGTATTAGCAATCGGACTCCGAATAATGCGAGTGATAGCTCGTCGGAAAGCTCTTATCGAGGAGTATCAAATCCAATTACCAAAACTGGCTTCCACTGTGTCCTGCCGACTTACTAAAAATAGTAAGTATGCCTGAAACTGAGTAAATCAACTTCGTTTTGGCCCAAACTGGAAATGACTAGGCCAAAACACTCTAGGATCCCCTTAAACCCTTCGTTAGCCCTCGGGACCATGTAGAACAAGGCTAGCGCACACACACTTGGTCAACTGCTAATGTGGGGACATTACAGTACTTAACAACCCAGCCATGAGATAACATGTGATACCTTGATTGGATGAACAGGAAAGCTAGTGTAGGTCTGAAAAGTGCACAGGGACACACTGCAACAGATCTATACAGCTAGAATATTTGCTCAAAAATCTTATCAACACACAGCCCAGCTGCAACTTCACTTGGAACACTCCAAAATCACTCCATAACATGCCATAGCATCATAAAATAAAAGGTAGATCAGACTGAGAGGTAACACAACCATAAACATTCCCATAACGGAGCATTTTATTTGCTGGTACATCGGGTATAGTAGGCATAAGGTTATAAACAATAAAATCTCATCATATGTTTTTTTCTCCACCAAGATCCATCATAGAAACTTGTTGAAAGGTCAAGGTGACCCTACACAATGAGGAAAGAGGCATCAGAACTAGGCACTTCGACCTGTCATTTCCCATGCCCTCATTGATATGGTACGTCCAAAAACTTCCTATGTTTGGACTCCCTCAATGTAAAGCTTGCAATAACATAAAAATGACATCCAAATCTGCAATACTATGTTATCAAACAAACCTATTATACCTGCAATGAAATTTGCATTGCCAGGCGTGAAATGTACAACCCTTAGGATGGTATGGCCTGCCAAAACTGAATAGTACGGTTAGCAAGTAATATTCTCCATTTTTCCCTTACAAACTCTTCACAAGAAAATTAAAAAATGCAGTTCAAAAGGCATCAAAAACACCTATCTTTGCAACCCCAAAATAAAACTTCAATTTGTAGCACAACTGTAAACCCTAGTTGGAATTACCAAGATTAGTTGGTGGTGGGGTTGTTTGTCCCCAAAATCAGCCACTCCAAGAGGGTTTTAGTTCTCAAGAAATTTTGGAAAAGCTTAGCTTCATTCCAACAGCATAACAATAGCATTCACAAGTTCGACCTCTCAAATGAGCCCACATCCTCCTTATATAGCCTTTTGGAGGGAAAAAATAACTATTTGAAACTAATAATTCCAATATCCTCAAAAATGACCTTTTAGAAAGATAATAACACTTTATCATGTGCAAAGGCCCCTTTTTTTCCTTATGCATCCACTTTTGAAGCCCACATTAACAGCTCCTAAAAGAGATTACGATTAAGTTGTCACTTTAATATCTTAGTATTAGAAACTTAAGTTAGTGCTTAAATTGTTTTACTCAAGATGCAGAAAGTACCGAAACAGCATAGAAACTAAAGTCTGATCATCCTAACATGACATTGAAGACTTGGGATGATGATCATAGGCAACCAGATGACTTACTAAAAATAGACTACTACTCCAATAAGTTTGGAGAGCTCCCCAAATGCCGGAAAACACATCAGAAAGTGTCACGATGATTCACACCACTAACTGATCTCGTTGTCATGAATAAAAACCCCACACTTCTAATTTTTTGTGCACTCTAAGGACTTTGGATTCTCCCAAGCACACTAATTAATCTTTGGAAGAACTTGGAAACTAGGATAATTGTTACACAACTCTTTTGCTACAAATGGGGATATTACATGGATCCAAGTATGATAGAGGAAAATGTTTGCCTATTATCTTAACCTATCATAATGAAGTTGGCTCAGCTCTAGTGTGTGGCAAATGTTCATTTAATGTTACCTTAGCAGTTCTTTCATGTTGTCAGTTTTTAGGAATTTTCTCGAGGCATTTGGCTGGTAACCTAAGCTCCTTGCCCATTGGATACTGTTGTGTTCAGTGGAAATGAATTCAGTTTCCAACTATTCTTATTTCTTCAAGCTACTTCCATTTGTTTCAAGCCATACAAGGTTTTGCATAAATGCTTGTGGCTTTGCTTTTTTGTATGCTGCTAAGAGCCTGGATATTCTTTTGCGGAATTGGATTGGTTTCAATAAGATTGAGAAGAAATCCATATTCTCCAAATTCAATTGAGTTATAATACGCAAACTAAAAAGTAAGTGAATGGAAGAAAGCACTGTACCTGTTGAAGTTTTTACTTATTTCATGCTAGAAAACTTAAGTGGTTATGACATGGTTTGATCTGATCACCGAGATCAAGAACTTTTAAACTAGTAATTCTCATGGGGATTCCGTGGTGAGATGCATTATGATTCTAGGCCATTTCAAACTCTAATTTGGAAACATATTCCACATTGCCTTTTATAGAGTGTTTCTTTCTTTTATTCATTTTCTCAATGCAATGTTTTCGTCTTATGTCACAAGTCATTGGATGATTTCTTTGATCCAAATCTCTAGTCAGGCTGTTGCTTCTAAATCATGAGATTTGTCATCGAATATACCTTCATCTTGTTTGATTTGCCTTATAGACTGGATCACGTGCAATCTTTTACAGTTTACATGATCAATAGCATAGTTTGTGCTCTATGTCAGGGCTAGAGCTTGGTTTGTTTAGTGGTTTGAACTTTAAGTAATATCTTCAAGTGGATTTTTCTAGCTTAATTTCTTTAAGCTTACATTAGATTCACGTATGACACTTTGTGGGATCCAATACCATGGGTGTATACAGATTCCAGACAACTTAAATATGAGGTTTCCTTTACAATCTGGGCTTGAGCTTCAACAATCCATTCATTGTTGGACATAAATTGTTTACATTTGATCGATTGAATTGACCAATGCTTTCATAGTTTTCAGTACAAGACAGTTCAGATTGTTACTGAATGTAATTTTTTTCTATTGCAGATGTGTAGCAGCATATGCTTCTGATCTTATCTTTTTGGAGACCAGCTTGCATCCACATCAAAGGGACGGGTTGAAGATATCATCACTCAGTCTGGATCACTCGTACTGTCAATGACTTTTTTTTTCTCCTTTTTTCTGATAATCGCAGTGCAAATAATTTATTAACATTCTGGTTACTTATAAGATTTTTAAAATAAACTGTATGTGAATTAATATTAAAAAATATACAATGAAAGCAGATACTGTTGAACAAAGAATTTATCGATTGGTAATGTATGTTTATGTGGGCATGTATGCAGGAACTTTTTGTTCATTGCTGATCTGGCCTCCAGTAAAATATGAAAGTAGTAAAATAAATTTTTGTTATATACTCTTGTTTTACTTGTTTTATTTCTTTGATATAGTTCCTTCTTTGTCAAGAGTGTGAGCCCATTGCATCCTGCATGCACCATGCATTCTGATTATGAAATGTCCCAAACCAGTATTTCCCCGAAATTCCACAAATATATCTCATGCAGATTTAAACAAATAAATGCATGCAATAAAATCCAATGATTCAACAACAATAACCAGCAATATATTCTATGAAAACCCTTAGCAAATATTATTGCATTATACAACAACAATACAATAACAGTGGGATTTCTCACAATCCAAATCCGAGCTACAATATGCAACAGAATATTAAATAACAAAAAGAACCTAGAAATGCAATGGTGAACTCTGCTGTGAATCCACCCCCGAGATGAACTGGGTTTCCGTCCAATCCACCGAGAAAGCCTGAAGGTTTCCGTCCTCAGGTTTCAGAATCAAAAGCTGAAGCTTCCTGGATTCTCCAAGAGAAATAAATTCATAAACTAAGCATCCTCAAATGACTCTCCATTATTTCTTTTAAAGCAGCAGTTGTGACTCTTCAGTTTCCCTTCCCTGTCTTTTCAAATTCCCACTTTAAGTCACTTTAAATAAATATAACCGTTAAATCATAAAGTGGCATAATAATAAAGTATGGAAACTTCTGGCATTAAAACGAAGGACCAAACAAACTCGGAAGATGACGTGTGATAGCTTGCCGGAAAGCTCTCGGCGAGATGCTCCAAGTCCAATACTGAAATGCCAAGAAAACTGAACTTTGCCGACTTACTATAAATAGTAAGTGTCCAGAAACCCTGTGGAAACTGCTCCGATTGGCTTGAAATTGGAATTATCTAGGCCAAATATCGTACTGATCCATATAAAGCACTGGTTAGCCGACCGGACCATGATGAAATGGCTAACGATGCGACATAAATAATGTGCCCGAAAAAGGGGACATTACAAAATGTCCCTTCTCAAAGAATGCTTGCCCTCAAGAAATCAGTATCTGCATGTTGTGACCCAAAATGCCTGGATCCCATACCAACCTCAAAGAAGTTGCTCTACCAATTTGTTGTGCAAAACTGAAACAGACAACACGTCCAGACTCGTGAAGCCACTCATCAATACCACACGGCAACAAGGTATTAATTACACTAATGTCGGGATCTCAAATCACCCCAAGTGTCTAATCAGTCGAATCAACCTGCTTTGTGCTGCCATCATCTGTGAGAACATCCTCAAGCCAACTGAGAACTTCACTCCAACTAAAATCACAAGTACCACTACGGTCAAATGAAGGGGGGAACCTAACCTCATACCAATCTGCTCCATGAATCATTACCAACGGCGAGAATGTTCCACTTGGATCCCACAAACAAAAGGGCCATCCATCTCCCCATATGATTGAAATATCTTGTCGATCCATACCCATAATGAGTGAACTGTCCAAAATGTCCAACTGCCACAACACTGCCCCTCTAATTTGTAGCCCAAACCAGAATCTGCACTGACGACACAAACTATCAAAACTGCAGGGCATGGCTTCCTCCTTCAAGAAGGGAAGCGTACCAAACCAAACACCCATTCCACATCTATGCAATAATCGGAATAGAAAGTCTTCCATAGGTGGGCTGAATGGAAAACAAAATGCATCCCATACAATGTGGCCATAATGTGATGCATTAACCAACTCCTTTGGAAATCCTGAATCAACATTAGGATTCCATAGCTGTCTCTCTACACCCGGAGTCATACAATGCACATCATTGTGTGAAAAATTCACACCATCAAACATAGTCATCATACCAAGCTTAACTATCCCATACTGAATAGACTCTACCCAATCGTCATCATCATGCTCAAAATCTGTGATGGTAGAGTTACCAAAGGCACTGGATGAATCGTTACAGTAATGTGGTTGAGTCCCAGCTGTGTGAAGAGGAGAACGAATCAAGGGATACTCATCAACACTGTCTTCTCTCCTTATGTACTCCTTGGCCATACTGATAGCCAAGTCCCTATCCAAGGCTGATTTGCAATCAACATTATGTCCATCTGTCAAATGTGACAAGGCAGTTGCCTCCTGGCTACAATCAACACCCAACTGAAAAGTACTCTCTTCTGAGATCAAGAGTCGGCACTCGTGATCAATTTTAAGAGGTGTTCCATCATCCAGCTCAAATAGTGGATTCTCAAATATCCGATCGGCAATCATCTCAAAGAATAAGTTATCAATCAGCTTGAGTTCTGTATTTTCACTATGCTTCATCCAATCAACATTATACTGGATCAAAGTATTACCTTCATAAGAGTGAATAGCCTCATGCCTTTCCTCAGCTGCTGCTAAGTAAATAGTTGATTCAAAAGATGATTTACCAACCTTATAGTCATCTACCAAAGGACATGATGCCATAGTGCATGGAGGCTCCTTCAAATTCTTAGGTAGCTGATCCATGATCGTGTCTTTTCAACCTTGTGGTCCCTATGAATACCAATAGCTTCATCCCCACTAAGCTGCCCATATGACTGAATTTTACTCTTATGAACCGAATCTGCTTGTTTATCAAACCCTCCATGAAGTTTCCTGCATACCTCCCTTGTATTTCCTTTTCTCTTAAGTTGCGGCTCTAAATTTGTAGAATCCAAACCATCATCATCCGTTTCTGGAATACCCACAAATTGTGCAAAGGGAAGATGGTCACATATCTTTTTAGGAAGAATGCAATACTTCTGGTGGCTGCTCATAATTATATCATTTGTTGTTATGGCATGACGCCTCTTACTTGCACCTGTCGATGGTGATGAAACCTTAGGGGTTCCAAATTTCCTGGAAAGTGTCACTTAAATGCTGCAATTACGATTGAGTGTTTGTTGCGTTTGTCCTAGGTCTGTCCATGCTTGTGTATTGTTAAACAACCCTACCATTGTGACCTATACTGCATAATATGGTCCAAGATTAAACAACAGTTCCTCTCTTTGTAATTTCATCAAACAGTCTGCACGAAAGTTGTTCTGAGTTATTGTTTGACGAAGTGATAGAATATACTACTGATCTCACAGGGATGTCAAAATGGAACCAAAACATTAACTTCAACTCCTGAAGATTTGGAGAACGTGTAACAACACCCATGAATAGGACAACATTTGGATGCCGCAATCTCCGCATTATTCACACTTCACTTCTGAACTCTTCTAGTGCATCCTTTGAGAAATCCTCGTCTAAAAACTTTTTCACAGCAAATTCCTTTGTATGTGCTTGGAAATGATATAAGCTCTCCTATTGCTTCTTGTTTTGAGATAGTTGAATTAACAAACTGAGAACTACCTGATGCAGTTGATCTTCCCACTCCCTTCAACTGTTTCTGATTACAGTATTTGTTTCCTTTCTCCGGAAATTGTCTAAAGCCGGAGACTGCTTCAGAACTATGTAATTGTTTTACCAAAACAATTCTTTTAGCTGTGGGAAGGTAGTCTAAACGGTTGTTGGGTACAACTGTTATTGTATTTGGTTGACAGCAATCACCGAGACGTTACTTTCCCTGTTCAACATTGATAAACTGTTTGGATTGATAATACAATCACCTCTGTTACTTCTGAAAATATGTCAAATAGTTTGTAAACGAATCTGATTCCTCTGAGTTTAGTTTTACTATCATGATCCAAAGTAGGTGCAATTTATCGCTTTCCAACCTTGGTGATGCCGAACTCCTTAGCCTGCTATTGAGTACACTCGCTCTGTTGCTGAATGTCAAGGCTCAAACTAGAATGCCTTGAAGTGACCCCACGAGGAGTTTAAGATGAATTAGAATAAAGATTATGCGCTTGGCACTGACCACTGGATGACGATCTTATTCAACACCCGATAAAGATACTGGCGGCAGTAGACACTCCTAACTCACCCAAAGCATTAAGGTTGGCGTAGATGGAATATCAATGTCCGTGGGTGGCTCTACACACCCCTAACTCTGCGGTCTCCAAGCACCTTGCCTTGAGTCTTAAACAAGCTCTTCTAAATAGCTGTGGCCTCCCAGATATACACCACGAACAACCAACCGCCTTGGAACCCGGCTATGTCTACGCGCTAGAGATGTCAACGCAGTCTGCAGCTAATAGAATGCGTGCGGTCCAATTACCAAACGCTACTCTCCGGTTCTGAGCTTGCAATACACAGTGCGATGTCTCCTTCCAATCCCGTCTGCTACCCATAACGACTATTTTGTAATAATGAACAAATACCTGCAACAAGAATCTTCCCTGTTAGCGTAACTGGTTCTGTGTAAACTGCAAGCCCGGTCACCTTGGTCTCACACCAGCTCAGTAACGACAAAGCTTGGAAGAAATATATTGTACGAATGCCCACAATGCCCAAACCAAGAGCTCAATCCGCCTCATCTCCTTAATAAATCGCAATTGCTGATTAAATCTTTAATAAACATAAGGAAGCTTCGATTTCCCTCTTTAATAGATTATTGTGGGACTGCCAACGCACATGCCCAACGTCAAATATTTGCTGCTTAGTCTATTTTCACATTTCAGCAAACCTTGGAAACTATATAATATTTATTTCTGATAGCCAGTTACCTCCAAATACATTCATAAAATATATTGCCGCTCAAGTCACGATTTATCATGAATAATATTTCGTGAACTATAATAAGTGACACCGAATTAATTCGGGGCCCACAAATTAAATTATAACTCGAAGAAAATTTTTATGAGATAAATTCGCGACAATAATAATCTTTGAACCATTACATATATGAAAAACTACATAGATGTCCACGATTACTCCCAACCTGCGTACTCTGTTCCATCTCACCCATCAATCCGTTTTTGCAGCCAATCTCTCAACAACACCAATCGATACTCCCAATACGGCGATAGAGGCGGTAGTAGAAGTTTAAAATACCAACAGGCACTCCTGTTGATTTCCAAGACGGCAAGTTAGAAAACTCGACACATGGTTGTCAGATGCTCAACTATAGATGAGACGACATTACATTTCATTCTCGGCAAATATTAATTCCCAACTTAAATCAAACTGTCCACACACATTCATCAGAATATTGGCCAAAACCTTCAAATATTAAGAACTTCGATTTATAATATGCCTGACTTAAAATATTGGGCCCGAGTGGCAGGCAAATATTTTATTAAATCCTCAAAGCTCTCTAATAATGATCTTACAGCAAATTTAAGCTTGAGATGCCCAAACTTTAGAAGCTCCAGTCCAGAATATTAAATCCACCCTTTTTACAAGTGGAAAAAAAACAAAACGTGGGACAGTCCCTGCAAAACTATATATTAATCACCAACAATAGAATAATATCGGCCACTCTGAATTGATACACCAAACACCTTAAATGCAACAAAATAATGTCCGTCCTGTGACTTAAGATCTTTTCTTTATTACTAAACAGATTATCAAGCAATCAAGTCGCGCCTTTCTGTTACTAAAAAAAAACCTTTATTTTTTTGCAGACAATTCTTCATCTCAGAAAATACCTCAGCTCTATAAATACCTTCAATCAATTTCTTTCTGAATAAACTCCACAGGCTGGCAGGAAAACCAGCTCTGATACCACTAAAATGTCCCAAACCAGTATTTCTCCAAAATTCCACAAATATATCTCATGCAGATTTAACCAAGTAAATGCATGCAATAAATCCAATGATTCAACAACAATAACCAGCAATATATTACATGAAAACCCTTAGCAAATATTATTGCATTATACAACAGCAATACAATAACAGTGGGATTTCTCACAATTCAAATCCAAGCTACAATATTTAACAAAATATTAAATAACAAAAAGAACCTAGAAATGCAATGGTGAACTTTGCCGTGAATCCACCCCCGAGATGAACTGGGTTTCCTTCCAATCCACCGAGAAAGCCTGAAGGTTTCCATCCTCAGGTTTCAGAATTGAAAGCTGAAGCTTCTTGGATTCTCCAAGAGAAATAAATTCATAAACTAAGCATCCTCAAATGAGTCTCCATTCTTTTTTTTAAAGCAGCAGTTGTGACTCTTTAGTTTCCCTTCCCTGTCTTTTCATATTCCCACTTTAAGTCACTTTAAGTAAATATAACCGTTAAATCATAAAGTGGCATAATAACAAAGTATGGAATCTTCTGGCGTTAAAACAGAGGACCAAACGAATTCGGAAGATGACGTGTGATAGCTTGTCGGAAAGCTCTCGGCGAGACGCTCCAAGTCCTATACTGAAATGCCAAGAAAATTGAACTCTGCCGACTTACTATAAATAGTAAGTATCCAGAAACCCTACTGAAACTGCTCTGATTGGCTTGAAACTGGAATTATCTAGGCCAAGTATCGCACTGATCCATATAAAGCACTAGTTAGCCCACCGGACCATGATGAAATGGCTAACAATGCAACATAAATAATGTTGCCGAAAAAGGGGACATTACAGATTAACTTATGGCATACTCCTTTATTGTTCTAGCATCATTCAAACCCATCTAATTATGTTGTTAAAACTCCTTTGGCAAGAAACTTTTTGGGGGTTTGTGGTCTTTCTGTCTAATTTGGTATATGGATATTAGAAGGGACAGTAGTTGGAGAAATCGTACTTGTTTCCTCTGGCCAGTTTTTACATTTCCTTCAACATTTAAATTTTCTTTACTGGTTTTCTGGGTACTAAAGAATTTGTTATTATATGGGGTTGAATATTGATGCACCTTTTAGGTGACAGTTACAGCTAGTTACCTTTGTTTTTCTTGAGAAACTTCGTGCCTTTTCATTCCTGGCATCCAGTATTATCTTATTCTATTTTACTTCTTTAAATAGTGATGCCAACAGCTTAAGATAGCTACTTACAGATTTATACCTTTAATATTTTATTTTGTTCAAAATGACCAATTTCATTGAAGGGGGTGATATCGTTCAAAGCAATTCAGTTGGTCTATTCTTCATTAACTCGTAAGTTGATTAACATTCTAAGTATAAGTAGGAGATATTTTTCCACAGCAAGTCAAATTGTGATATTGCTATCAGGATTCAACTGTGTAGTTTTTTGAGTCAAACTCATTGACCCATAATTCATGAGTAGTGGTTCACATGAACCCATCTTTCATGAGAATAAATGAAACACTTAGCATCACCTAGATCCAATGAGTGCTAAGTGTTTCATTTATTCTCATGAGAGATGGGTTCATGTGAACCACTACTCATGAATTATGGGTCAATGAGTTTGACTCAAAAAACTACACAGTTGAATCCTGATAGCAATATCACAACATTCTAAGTATATTTTATCTATAAGGAAAAATATAATTTATATGATTCTTATTTATATAATAATTTATTATGGATTGTTGAGGGTGGGGATGGGACAACACATCAGCAGAAGGAAGGTGATGTGGTGCAGGAGGTTTGTTCTTCACTGAAAATGTACAAAAAATGCATCTTATGTTAGAGAAATCATGATCAGAGCTCGAAGTCAAATTTTGTGAGATCTAGGTTCCAAAGCTTCAAGGTAGACATATATCCCGTAAAATTTTGAGATGATTGTTGCTAATTAAGGGAAACTACGATCATTAAGATCCGTGTATGAAAAACCTGTACTCACCTAGGATGACACATAAGTCAGCTATGGTGTTTGGAGCATGCTTAAGTCTGGTATGCCTCAGTCTAGTTTGAAAGCATCAAAGCAGGTTCACATAATTTGCTTCATATTTTTCATTTACTTCGGCATATTTCCTAGGAATGACAATAATGGCTGTTTAGAAGCTTGGCTTACAGATTGTGCATTATTTTTTTCTTTTGTGATGGTGCCTTTGACAATAAAAATATCCTAAAGCATCATGGTATGAACTCCACCTTCCTCTTGAAGTTGTATGTGCTATATTGATGGTTCTGACCTGTTATAAAAGATGATTAGCTCCTGACATTTTTAAAATGATATTTGATTTGTGGGGCCTTAATATGAAATGTTATCTTCAATAGAAGGCTTGAATGTCATTTCTATGAATTGATTCATGTATGTCATGGTAACCCTAAACTGGAGTATTAAGATCTCTAAAATAAAATCTATGCAAAAATCAAAGAAAGAAAATTACAATACGTTTTGGTGTGCAAGAGGTTGTCAAGCTATCAAAAAACACCTTTGTTAGTCTGATTTAACCTCCTCTGTTAAGGCAAAACATAGGTATACGACGAAAGCATTAGAGCTGTGTCTTGTACAAATTTAATGTGGAGAGAGTTCCTTGTATATTATAATTCATTTGTCGGCTGTATACTACTATTCAGTATGGGAGCTCCTGGATGGAAGGTTTATTTACTTAAATTACTATAAAGGATAAATAGAACTAGGTTTTCTCAGAATGAAAGATATGTGGAAGTTTGTTCTAGCAATCACACGTGTATTTTGGAGTTCTCAAATCTTGTACTAGTTGTATCTCATGCTGTGATTTATAAACCAAAATAAATATGCAACTCGCCTTGATAATATCTTATGCTAAAACCTGATGTGTACACAAGTGGTGGTATTGTTGTTTGTATAGGCTGCAATAAATCAATTCACTAGCTATTCTTCTTCATAATTTTCCAAACTTCTTGGCTGTCATGCCATCTACATGAATTTTCTATTCAGAAAGGAAAATCCCATCACGACAAGTTAGATTATTTCAATACCATTTTTGGCTAAGCTATGACGCACCATTGGAATATGGCTATTTTTTCTATTATGGTATAGAAGTTTTGTATCACATGTTTTATAGTCAGCTATACATCTCCCCTGTATATGTAGTTGTAATATGTATATTTAGTGTCTTCTGAAAAATATTACATGCATGACCAAATAGCTAAAAATTTAAGAACAAGTTAAATTATGGGAAATATACATAGAGAAATAAAAATTGAAATGCTTTGTAATGAATCGCTCTTTCTCTTGATCGCAGAATGTGGTTCCACAAGCCTTTCAAAGCTGATGAATGGTTATTGTATGTGGTAAGCTGAAAGACTCACTTCAAAATTTGATCAATAAATTCTCCAAGTTCACATTGTGATTCTATTTTTTGCTGATACTTGTAATTTGTATTAATTCCTCCATCTGATATGTGATATATCATGTAGATGGAAAGTCCAATAGCAAGCGGAGGTCGAGGATTCAATGTTGGACGCATGTACACAAGAGGTGGAGAGGTAAAAGAAGAATATGCTTGCATGTTGGCTGCTTTGTTGATTGTGTGCTTCAAAATCTATGCTGTCTTTCTAAATCCTCAATTTTACTGATTTGGAAGTACACTGAATGGCAGCTTGTCGTGTCATTGGCACAAGAAGGACTAATCAGAAGAAAGATGCAGCCTACTTCAAAACTGTGATCCCACGTATAAGTTAATATGTTTAGAGCAAATAACTGCCTAGCAATTAACATGTTTATTCAAACTAAATATTCCATGTTATAATTGCTAGACTGGATGCAGATGGTCACCAATGTAGTGATCAACTCTTATATGTTAAATTTTTTATTCACAGCCTCGATGGTTTAGCAACTATACTCATAAAAAGTATGCATGCTATTTGTTAGTTTACTTTTTATTTTTGTTTATATTCTGATTAGATGTCCACCACGAGTTCTCCATTGTGGATCAAATATGAACCTGATTGAGATTGATTTCCAAGATGGCTGAAAATTGAGTATATAGACAAATAGTATGTGTTAAAATTATGAAGGTTCTTGTGTGGTACCATGATATTTGTTTTAAATTTTGTCTATAAGATTTTTGTTTCTGCTTAAAAGCATTCAAGATTTGCATTACATATAAAAAATCAACTATCTCATTTATAATCTTGTCTATTATTTAACCTTTTTATCTTCTCAATGATGTATGAGTAGCATCTTGGCAACGCTAAACTTTGTTGCATTTATTTCAAGCATCTGTTGTTACAAGCATCATTTTCTTCTATGCTGGTATATATCCAATTCTTGCATCAGTACAAACACAAGTACTTGGAAGATCTAGTAGGAAACAACAAATACATCAACATTTCTATTATAGATCCGCAGTTCATATACTTCAGGAAATGGATTTTATACTGAAAGATCAATAATTAAAATCTAAGATATGTTGAGGTAATAATTCTTCAGAAAGTATGTCTTTTTTTCTGAAATTATGCAGTCATTAATTGACTATTACAGTATAGATAATGCTACAACATTCCCCAGATTGGTCACAGAAGTGTGCAGGTTTAGATTTTTTCTCCTTCGATTTGTAGTAGTTCTCGAAATAAAATGACCTGTATCGCATTCAGTAATGATTACTTGACTATTGCTGTATGCATAAAGATACAATGTTCTCCCACAGATTGATCACAAAATTGGGTAGCTTCGGATCTCTCTATTTTGTTTTCTTAAAGTTTACACAAGGTGATCTGTGATGAAATTAAGTGATATATGTGCAATACTTTGTAAGTCTGCATGTGTCATGAAATAATGTTTACTTATCATTACCCCTAAGACCTTCAAGTAGTCTTTTGAGTGAATTGGAATTTTTTAAATTATTTGTAACCATTGCAATTCCTAAGATCAAATCAGGTATGTCAATGAGAAGATGAATATACATGCAATGTATAGTAAGCTTTTGGAAAGTTCCATGAAGGTGCTATTCAGTGTTCTGGACAACTCCAAAGACTATTTAAATTCAGATATGTTTTTTTCTTTCAGCTTTATTACTTGTGGTTGCTGCAGGTTTGGCTTGTTGGACACTGGCTGAAAACTAGTTGAATCATGTATATCTTTACAGGATTGTAGCTGAGAATTGTTGTCCATGACTCTGATGTTGTATTTAGAGGTGCTTGTCTCTTTTGGGGCTGATTATTGTATTATTGCGGTTGAATACTATGCCTTTGGGGCTGATCTTAAGGTTGCTGTCCTTGGGGCTGATTATTGTTTTGCTGTAGTGGTTTTATCTTAACATTGCGCAGCTCCTTTGTCAACTGCTATTCTTTTTATTCTTTTAAATTGTAGACAGCTTTATTCAATATATAATAATAAATAAGAAAAAGATGAAAACATTTGGTCTACTGGACAAATGTCCAGTTGCTAAGAACTATTACGATTAATTATTAAGTCATGAATCACTCTTTTCCTGTATTTGGAACAAAAACCACTGAAAAGTATGAGATATTGAATAGAAATATTGGAACATCAGGAAAACAGTGTCATTCTTCAATTATGTTGCAAGCATGTAGGTATACATTTGATGCCATTTAGAACAGATTTTGATCTTCCACTTATATGGTATGAAAGCGCGAGTATTTCTTTTGGATATATAAATAAAGAGTTAAAAAGATTAAAAGTACAAATGATATTCTACATTAGGTTTATGGTGCACGAGATGTAAAATATGCAATGGACCGTGTTAGCCGTAGTACTTACTTAGTGCTGTGTTAGTTATATTATGTGTAGCCGACGGTACTTAGTTAGTACCAGACGGCAGTTGGGAATCGGTGGTGACAGTTGGTCACACCCCTTCGGGGTTTATATAAGTGATGTCTTTCTCTTCGGAGATAGGCTAATAGGGACTATTGTAAAGGTATTCAAGTTACAGATGATTAATAAAGACTGATATTTTCTGATCTATCTTATGTATTTGTATTTCCGGACGTCTATGCACCAGTAAACTAGGTTACCCCAACCGGTAAACATTTGGCGCCGCTGCCTAGACGTACTCGGGAAGGAAAAATAAAATAAATTGATGTGTTGATTATTGCCCGAAGTGAGCAAAGAATTCATGCCCAACCAATTGAATAAAAATAGAAAGAAGGAACTCGAGGAGAAACAAGCTGATAGAAAAGCCGTACTCGCACAACAAGAAGCCGAGCGAAGGGAGAGATACAGAAGACGTGTTGAAGGACTATCGAAGGGAGTAAGTGAAGGCGAGGGTCTGGAGGTATCTGATCGGGAGGTTGGGAGAAGTGACGAGGATTGCCTAGAGGAAACAAGGAGCTTGTTCGGATCCTTAACCTTAACCCCACAGATGGAAGCAAGAGAAGTCCGAAGGAAGGAAAAAGAGGAAGCCGCACGGAGGGAGGCTCAGGGTACCGTTGCCGCCGCGAGTATCGAAGTGACCGAGGGGCACGGGTATCACAGTAGCCCACCAGGCCTGGACAATTCCAGTAGTTCAGGGACATCAAGTGGTACAGTACCAAACAATTTTGGGGTACTGACGCCGACAATACCATCCCAGCCTGTAACACAACCGGTGTTGCAAACACAGTCGGCGCCTAGAAAAGTAAACATGGCGACCAACAAGGAGAAGTTGCCAAAATTCCACGGAGATGGAAAGGAAGATCCAGTACGACATTGTCGTACGTGTCAGACAATCTGGTCCGCGAATGGAGTCCCTGACCAGGACGAATGGATGAGACAGTTTTTGGCAACCCTCCGAGGGGTAGCCATCGACTGGTACTCTGATGTGGACAAAACAACGGTGACCACTTGGGACGGACTCAAGAAAGAATTCCAGAAGGAGTTTCGACTCCTGAGGGATGACAATGAAATTGATTCCGAGATATATGGTACCAAACAAGGCAAGAAAGAGACTGTGCGGGCCTACTGCCGCCGACTGAAGGAGTTAGTCGAAAAAATGGAGAGCTAGCCAGCGGATGGCCTGAAGAAAAGATGGTTCGTGGAGGGCCTAAAATCAAACCTACAGAGGAAAATGAAGATAGTGCCCCCCACCTCATACGAAGATGCCTATAATCAGGCAATGGACTTGGAGAGCAAACAGAAAACCTCCAAGAAGAAAAGAAGAAAGTCTTCTTCCGACGAAGATGACACTGCGGACGATGACAGTAGTAGTGATAGCGAGTCGAAGAAAAAAGTCATGGCACTCCAAAAGGACATGGAGAGAATGATGGAGTTCAAGACCATGAAAGGGGGAAGATGACATGTGGTGTACGGATTGCAAGGAGAGCGGCCATACGAAGGGGTCGTGTCCCAAAAATGCATTGTGTGATATCTGCCAGATCATGGGCCATTCCACCAAGGAATGCCCATACAACATGAAAGTGAGGAATCAACAAGTGTTATTTGCCCAAGAGCAACCATCTACATCGGGCGGGTACGGATGCAACCAACGCGGTGGCGGAAGGGGTAGTAACAACACCACCAACACAAGGAGTCGAATACAATATGACTCCAAGGGTCGGCCGCTGATCCAGTGTCGAGCTTGCAATCAATGGGGCCACTTTGCAAAGGACTGTGACAAGGGTGACACCCTGCAGAAGCTGTCGTTGGTGTGGTCCTGACAACCACGAGGATGCCAACTGCCTGAAATCTGGCATTAATTGGCTAGACATAGATGGAAGCACGAATACAGTACTGACCATCACCCGAGGGCAAGCAAAGCAAACCACATTTTTCAGACCCTCGAACAGAAAAACAACGGGCACGGGAGGCTAAGGAAGAAATAGAGAAGGCGATGAAGACACAAAAAGAAACATGGGAGATGGCCACCACCTCGGGCCAGAGGGAGGCAGAACAAAACATTCTGAGTCAACTATTACATTTGGAGGTACCGGTGAAACTTCAAGACCTCCTTCACACCATGCCTCACTTGGGATCGACACTGTTGGGGAACTTGGCCACACAACCAAATACCACACGTACGGACATCCCTGGAGGGTCTGCAATTGACCTGATGATACTTGCTGTAAACAACGGGAGGTACTCGGGAGTCGTCGAGATGGGTATCCTTGGCACCACTCTCACAGACACCATTGTAGATGGTGGGTCTGGAGTAAATGTACTTCTGGAGGAGACATGGAAAAAGTTGGGGAAACTCACGCTGTGGCCTCCAACCTTCAACTTGTTGGGAGCGGACCAGCACGACATCAAACCCATCGGAACCCTCATGGCTCAACGCGTGATGATTGGGACACAGCCCTTCGTACTCGAATTTGTGGTGATCCCACCGAAGAAAAAGGGATACGAGGCTATTTTGGGACGAGGGTGGCTCACCTCGGCGAAGGTGAACCACAACTGGAAGCGGAACACACTCACCATGGAGAAAGCTGGGAGGAAGTACGTGATTGATCTCCGCACGCAAATGGTCAGCGAGGAGTTAGCATCTTTGGACTCAGAATCCGAACGAGAGCAAGTGGGAGGAGACGGAGGGCAAAGAACAATGGAGCCCAATGACGAAGGGGTTTTGGAGTTAGAAGAATGTTCTGGGGATGATGGAGATTCAATGAATGGCCTCTTTCATTGGCAGATGGAAGATTACGTGTTCTTTCCACCATCTTGTAACATGCTAAGCATTAGGGAGGAGGAAGCCACCCCTGCACACCAATTTACGGAGGACAAACCCATCAAATACTAGGAGGTAAAATCAAAGGGGAAAAACCTCGGTGACGACGTTCGTGTCGGTGACAGTTGGAACCCCGTGGCCGCAGCCTTCAAATTCATTATTCTCCTTATGTACGGGCCAACGATCGTGGTCCCTAGAGAATTTATGGTTCCTAGCCTTTGGATCGCCATCGAAAATAGAGCCAAGGACAAAGTCCCGGAAGTCAGCTACGACGAGGCCATCCAGCTGTGGACTCTTGATGGACGGGAGATACACGAGGCCATTAGCAGTTCCAAATTGAAACCTCACCCGGAGGGGATGGACAAAGCATCCGAAAGGATGGACAGAGCACCCAAGGGGACCGAAGGGTACCGGAGAGGCCAGACTAACGACCGAAGAGGCCTCTAGAAATTAATTAGATTAGGCAAATAATAGTTAAAAAAATTAAAATAAATAAAAAATAATAATAATAATAATAATTAAAAAAAAAGGTGTCCGTACGGTACCGTACATTCTGATACCGTACGACAGTACGTAGGCAAAAAAATGGAAGGAAAAAATAGCACCATACGGTCTACTGTCGTACAGGTACGAGCACACTGGAGTCGGAAAAAAATAATAATATTATAAAGGTCGTACGGTGTAAACCGAACCAAACAAACAGGGTCGTACGACAGACTGTCGTACGGGCCCACGGGACTCCAAAGACCACGAATATGCGACAAAGGCAATACAGCCATATGGAGTTGGCACCAAAATATTTTCGCAGGATGTATGGACCGAATAGGCTGAAGGGACACGGACCATGCGGAGTAGTCCAATGGCAGGTGTAGATATCATACGGATTGTACGCATTCACAGTACGATAGCAGGAACACTTACCGTATGGCTATGCGGTTCAGGTAATCAAATTTTCGTACGACAACAAAGGTGGAAGGATCATGTCGTACGACCATACGAAATAGGAACACAGCAAGGAAGAGTTGGTCCGTATGGCCGTAACAAAATCATGCAAGGAGGTCGTACTACCAGAGAGTAAAAAAAAAAAAAAAAAAATGACAACAGAGGCAGTGAGGAAAATCAAGTTATTGGTCATCTGCACATGCACCATAACGCAGTTGGCGAAGGAGAGAGGGCATCAGATGACAATCACGAAAACGGTGTGCGCCATGGACTTTTGTGTGGGTTTGAAGGTGCTAAATTGGTCTTGGCCCAGGACCCCGCGGGGGTGCTGCCCCTTGACCCCCATTTATTTTTGAGGCACACCACAATAGAGTTTGGGGTACCCGCGCGTCAGGGTAAGCGTTCGGTTTGTTCGACTCGGTGAGAAAGAAGTTTGAAGCTAAGCGTTGGAGGGGAAGCCATAAGCCGCCGACGGA
Organism: Thuja plicata; assembly: GCA_018584345.1. Lineage (NCBI taxonomy): Eukaryota > Viridiplantae > Streptophyta > Pinopsida > Cupressales > Cupressaceae > Thuja > Thuja plicata. Next base: position 235,231 of record MU226346.1, on the reverse strand, counting down.
GATGGATTTGGATAGTTTGTGAACACACGGGTTGAGCAGATGATAGCCAGAGATGCCGCAAGCATTGATTGTCCACGCGCCTGTGGTGGCGAGAGCTATAGCAGGGTACTACGCTTTGAGGAGTATATCTTAGTTGGACATGAGGCTGCCGTGGTGGAGGCACAGAGAGCTCGGGAGGAGCTGAACACCAGGTAGGAGGCAATAGAGCGAGACTTGGCTCAGTGTACCCAGTAGTTGGGTGTGGAGAAGGCAGCATGGCTATTGAGGAAAGATTGGCTACGGAGACAGTATCATTTGAGTAGCAGATTTGCAGCACTTGGTAGAGGCTGAGACTGAGCAACATGTTTTGGTTCTTGTACGTGGTTTATCATTCCTATCTTGTTCTGTCCTGGACATTTTGTTGTCGTCCGGAGACGACTTTTCTTTAGGGGGGATGATGTTAGCCGTAGTACTTACTTAGTGCTGTGTTAGTTATATTATGTGTAGCCGACGGTACTTAGTTACTACCAGACGACAGTTGGGAATCGGTGGTGACGGTTGGTCACACCCCTTCAGGGTTTATATAAGCGATGTACTTTCTCTTCGGAGATACGCTGATAGGGACTATTGTAAAGGTATTCAAGTTACGGATGATTAATAAAGACTGATATTTTCTGATCTATCTTATGTATTTGTATTTCCGTACAACGTCTATGCACCAGTAAACTAGGTTACCCCAGCTCGTAAACAAACCATTGGGTCAAGTACCCCGCGCGCTTTTGAAAGGTCAATAGGTACTAATATTTATAGTACATTCATTTATGCCATGAATGCTATCAAAATTTTGAAAATAATTCATGTCTAAATGTGTTCACTATCAAAATATCATTGTATTGACCTGTGAAGAAAATGGTGATCTACGATATGCGTCACGATGAGTGCATTGGTACCAAATCGGAAGGCCAAAATGATAAAGTTTTCTCAAACTAATCAGAAAAATTAATTTAAGCTTAGGCAAAAATTTTGCCATATAATTTGAAAAACCAAAAGCTATTTAAAAAAAAAGAATCAATAAAAAAGTATGTTTGATCAATTACTATGAAAAAACTATGATTTCTAAAATTATAAAGTAGGTGTAGGGTCAATTTCTTCTTGATTTTGGCAAATATGGTACATACATTTGGAGTCTATTTCATATATCACAAATGTGATTATAAAGTATTTTGCATCTTTAAAAGATATTGTAGTGATAGTTTTATCTCTTAGCATCTATTGTAGTGGTTTTTAGGGTTCAAGCTCTTAGATGTTAGTCTTCAAAGGCACCGGGGGGGGAGGGGTGTGAATTAGTGTACCCATAATTTTGAAACAAATCTCAATTGTCTTCCACAAGATCCAACATGCAAAAGCAAATATCACATAGAAACTAAGCATATAAAACATTCACACAATGTAGACTCAAGACACAAGATTTTTTCTGTGGAAACCCTTGTTAGAGGGAGAAAACCACGTGTGGAATGATATTCACAAATTTCACTAGTGCACTAAGAAATTTGCCATGTTAGGCGTTGTTACAATCACCTTGCTAAGGGTATATTTGATTAAGAATATTTTAGCTTGGTTAGAAGCTAAAACAAGTCTTGTTAAAGACTACTCTGTTAAGAGATTTCAAACTCCTAAGTCGCTTGGTTAAAAGATTTACACTTTAGATCCTATTAAAGATCTTGCTCACCTTTTTAGGAGTGACCTTGTTAAAGGATTTTACTTGCAAACTTGTTAGGGCTTGCCTTGAGATAGGCCCAAGAATGACTGATCTGATAATGACCTTGTCGGACCGATCCACTTCAGTTCTTCTCATAGCGTTGTCTTAGACATTCAACAACTTCAAACAATCATAATCTCTTATCGCAACGCCTCAAATTGTTCACAACATTAACCTTAATTCACAAGTTCATCCTTCTTTTATAACAAGTTACCCAAGTTGGCCTTTGCCCTAAAATGTTTTACCCACCGACTTAAACATCAAATCTGATCCTGCCAAAACACGTTGGTCAACCCAATAAAGTCAACACAACATTAATTGCGTCGCAAACAATCATAAAAAAACATTAAATAGATTGGTAAACTGATCTAACCAAACTTGTTCTGCATGTCTTCTATTCTTCTTGACAGTGTCACTTGAATCTTCAATAACTTGCATAGATCTTCAAAGTAGTTGATGCGAGCTTAGACATAGGTAGATGTATCTATAGATGATAACTGCATGATCGCACACCTTAACTCGATCTCCAACTCCAGATTCGATCACTTGTATCTCGCATACTGTTATCTGTTGGGTTGACTAAACACTTAGTCAATTCTTCAATTAGATCTTCAACACCATCGGTAGAACTGATCTCTTGCCTCCAATACATCAAGTTGCTAGCAATGACAACACCACCATACATTTCCATGATCAAAACAGAAATCATCTTCACCAAATACCAACAATCTTCCCCTTTGGCATTGATGACAACACTTACAAAAATAAACATGAAATTTTCCTAAGTGTCTAATCTACTGCAAAAATGAAAAATAATACATTGCATTGCAGTAAACTAATTCCCAATAGCTTAAAATATCCCCCTAGGAATTACGATCATGTATACTACTTCCCTTAACCCCATACAAAATGAACTTAGCCAAATTTAAGCATAAGTACATCATTAAATTCACTCTCCCTTTGGCAGCAATGACAAAGGTATGACAAAATGTGTCAAATTTGTATTAATGTAATAGTAGTATCACCTAGTTACATTCTACTAAAGAGATAATTGAAATTAACCTTCAAAATCTGTAGATCACTATCCCAATTTCTCAGTAGAATCTCCACAGTTGCAATCTGACCACTTAGCAAAAATGTTAATTCCTCTAATCCATCAATTGTGCACACATCGAGAGATGATAATACCTTCTTTGCTTCCTTCACACCTTGTTGCAAAATATCCATCTTGGTGATCAACAAACACTGTAGCTCCACCAAGCTAGCAATTCTCTTTTCTTGCTCATTTCTATAGGTTCTCAACTTGTTGTAAATGTTGCTAACCTTCCCACCAAATGTAGTAGTTGATTCATGTATGGGATCGAAATTGGCAACAAGTAAACTAAGCTCTTGTTGAGCTTCACTCTTTCCTCTTTCTAAATCTTTCAAAATATAGAGAAATCGGAGATAGACTTGAGAATCTTAACACCCTCAGTCAATGCATCCTTCAATCGGTTGACAACCAATGTAAGAGTTTTGTTGTTGGTAACAATTGACTGTGCCAACTTCTCTGATCTTCTCTTCTCATACACTTTCTCTACCCTCAACATTGCCGCATCTTCTAGACTTTTCATCTCATCTCCGGTTGCAGTGACCAAATGAGCTAACTGCTCTATAGGTGTAGTCGTTTCATCATACTTCACATTACTTAATAACTCTGAAAATAAATATTTGGCAGTGATTATTACATGTGATTCTTGTTACATTCTTCTATGTTTAGTTTTAGGCTTGATTGCCACAACAAATTCTATCTTCTCTTCAGGGCATATTGTGTTCAAGTCAATCTATCGTTTAATTGATAGATCATCAACAATATTCATCTTGGACTGAGTGGGAGGAGTTACCTTGTCTTCAGTTTGTTCTTTTTCTGTATTTTCCTCCACATATGACCTATTTACCTTTAGTAGCACCACATGTATCCTCATTTTCCTTCTCTTTCTCTTGTTGCTACAAATCAATAGAACCTTTCTCTTGAGTATCATCGGTCGTAGCCTAACGGATACCTTTGTTTACTGGTTCATCTTCCTTTAGAGTCTCATGTTCTTTCTGATGTTCTTGTGTATCCATTTTCTCATCTTGTACCTCCATTACAAGGATGTCTCTTGTATTGTCCATTTCATCAAGTGTGACATGTACACCATCAATCTTGAATCCCTCATATGTTTGTACTAGTGGATCATCCTTTTCATCTTTTTCTATTTCCTCTTGAGTATTCATGGATGTTCCTTCATCTTTATCTTTTTCCATACCAAAATGTTTTTTCATAGTTTTCTTAGTCTCATTCGCTACCAATTGAGTCTCTCCAATCATTAATTGTGTAGCTCTTGTTCTTGTCCTGAGTAGAGGTCTTACCTCTTTAGCTTTATCCTCTATCTCTTCCACTGAAGAATCGGGCATTAGGCTCAACAAAGTATGTTTTACTAACTCTTTGTCCCTAGCAAGTGCATGCTTCCATCTTGCATCAATTATATCATACAATGTTGCAGGGATTTGACATTGCATTGCAATAGATGCTTTGCTAAACTTATGCATATTAAACTATAGCATCTTCCATCAATCTTTGATCTTGCTCATTGACTTTGTCATAGAACTTTCTAACACCAACTAACGCGGCATACTTCTTTACTGTAAACACTGTTTACAACTATTTTAAAACTTCCAAATTCAATTTTAACAGATTTGGTAGTAGGGGTACAAGCTACCTTTGACATCTTTTCTTTGGCATTGAGCTCCTTCTGGTCACTCTTTGATTATGTGTTTTCACTTTCTTCTCCTATAGCTTTCTTATCTCTTTGTGCCTTTTCTTTCTTCCTTTTTCCAGTCATCTTGTCAGTGCTTGGTGTCTCCTTAACTGTTGTAGCTTTAGGCTTTGCACCCTCTGTTGGTTTCTTCTTTGTTATGATAGGAGAAGATTTCTCCTTCTTCACTTGAGTTGCACTCCTAGTCTTCCTACCAGTTGGGGCACTACCAGTTGCACTAATGACTTCAACTTCATCAACATCTTTGGCTCCTCCAGATGTACTTAATTACTTGTTCTGCAGCATGCTTGGCGCTAACTTTTTCTATCTGCTCCTTGGTGAAACCTCTCTTAATCAGAAGTGCTTCAACATCTTTCTTCACCCTTTTCTCAATCACTGGTTTCATTAGCTCATTGTGTACTTTTAGTGATTTCTCTTCATAAGTCCCACACCTTGGAGTATTTGGATCTACTGGTTGAGCTAACAAATTATCTACATACAAAGACAATATATTTCTTTCCTCTTCATATCCCATAGGCATCACCTATGAGGTTCTTGGCTCAGCTGCTTCTATCATACATGTGTCAGTGTCCACCATGAAACATATCGTGTCCTTGTACTTTTCCACAATGGAAGATGGAATTCTTTCTCTCTCATGCATCTTTTTATGAAAATCTTTCAGATAACCCCAAACCTTGCTTGTAAAATCATTTCCTAGCATCCTGATACAGTTGTTAATCTAAATAAAAGTTGGTGCATCACTTGTCCATGTGATGTCTCCTATACCAAGGAACATATTATGAAAGTAGAAAAACAAACACAATCACTTGTCCATATTTGAACTTCCGCCTCTTGTCCTTCTTGATCTTATCCAGATTTAGCATCAACTAATCTCTCATGACTTCAACCAAGTCATAGTCTTCATTTTCCTTTATCATCATGTGGGCAGTATGAATAGCACCACCGGGTATACTATTCAACCTGCTAGAATGATAAACTTTATATCCAATAACCATAGAAGAAAACTTCACCTCTTCATTAGAAATATCATTCACTATCATGGCACGACCATCCCACTTTGATTTAGTCATTCTGATCACTCCCTCCTTCGGAATGGTTCGAAGATAAGGTACATTACTGGTCGAGCATAGGCCAGTTACAACATGAATGACTTCCTTAGTAATTTTATGTGGTCAGTCTAGCCACATAAATTGGTCATGAATCTTGCTCAAAATATATATAATATGATCTTTCTCAAATTCATCGAGATAGCTATCTGCATGATGAAAGCCTTTTTTTTTCTATACATTTGTGTTCATCTTTCAATACTAGGTTATCATCAAAAAATGTTTCATATTGTGTATGTATTACATCTAAGCCTAAATTTTCCAATTTACAATGTATATGTGCTCTAACATTCTCTACATGTAGAACACATTAGGGCATGCTAGATAGGGCACCTGCTAGGTCATTTTCTATAGATTTGAATAGATGTCGTTTGAATTTTGGTCGAGGTCTTTCAGTTATATCAATCTATTTGGGAGTAGACATCTTGAATGTGTAACCACAAGTGCAGATTTCAGATAATTACCTTGAATAGTTTGCAACTAGGGTTCTTTCCCAAAGAACACAACAATAACTGATTGCTTTGCTCTTTTAGATCAATACCACAATCTCTTCTTGTCTCTTATATTGCAACAAATATCTCAATCAATGCTCCTTTAGCTCCACAACATCTTTCACAATGCGCAAGGTGAGAATGAAATCCAAAAATAATCATTTATCTACCTTCGCATAAATGCAATAAATGCACTTGCCGATTGAGCTAACAATTTCACCAATTGACCCAAAAACTCAATATCGATGATCAACACATCATATAATTCACCAAAAATTCATAATACATTCCAAAAATCCTTAATGCATCTTAACATGTTGATAGATCTTACCACGCACCTTTAGGGGGTCCAAAAGATGGATTCAACTATTCTTGGTCCCCCATGATGAATTCTCCACACCCAATGGAGATGTGGATTCCTCCAATGTCTGAGTGTCTTCCTTCTTCTTCCAGATCTTGTTCATCTCATTTCTGGTCTCTTCTACATTAAAAACCTGCTTTCCTTTCTGATTGCTTGACTGGTTTACCAATTGGTTCCTTGACCTGCAATTCCTTGCTAGATGTCCAATCTTATGACAATGAAAACACGCCATACCCATTGATTTCCAAGGTCCAACATTACCTCTTCCAGTCCTCATTCTACAATTTACAACCAAGTGTCCATAGTTACCTCAGATTGAGCACGTGACAATCATTTTCCACACTCTTCAATAAAGTCTTTCCCGGTTCATTGGTGACCTTTGATTGTTCACTCTTGACCCGGTCTCATTAGTTTTGTGACCATATTTGTTGCAATTGTAATAGTAACCATCAAAGCTACTAGATCTACTACTGGATCTAGATCTACAATCATAAGCAACATGTCCATACTTATTATAGTTATGACAATATCTATCAAAGGTGCTAGATCTATTTGCAGGCCTACTTCTACATACATTTGCAGTATGCCCTACCTTGTGACATTTGAAACATACATGTTTGTAGGCTTTCTTACCAAAATTTATTTGTGTTACCTTTGGTGGATACTTTTCTTCTTTCTTGATCTCCTTTGTTCTAGAAGATTATCCAACTTCAAAAGTAGTCTTATTGGTGTATCCAAATCCTGTGGTCTCTTTTCTACTTCTTTGATTCCTCAGTTGTTCATCAAGTTTTTCAGTACTTTCATTAAATTTCTTCAGCAGATCATTAGCATTCTTCAACTCTCCTTTTAGTTTCTCATTCTCATTTCTTGGACCTTCAATTAGACTTAGTGCTTCTTGATATTCTTCATTAGTATCATGTAAATGTTCATGCAATGTAGCAACCTCTTGTTCATATTTGAAAATCTCATCCACTTTAGCCTTTAGGGTTTTATCTTTGACCTTTATGGCATCCTCTGCAACTTTCCTTGCATCCTCTGTAGATCTCCTTTCCTCTAGTTCTTCACTCATTTTGATTGACTGGCCTTCAATCTCTCTCTTGAGGTTCTTCTCATCCTCAAATCCACTTTGTTCAAAAAATTGCTCAATGTAGTATTGAATCTCACTTAGTTCTTCAACAAGTTCTTGTCTTTTGGCTCTGGACCGCTTTAGTTGATTCTTCAATTCCTCAACGACCATTTCAGCTTCTTTGAGTTGCCTCTTGTGCCTCAAAAAACCCTCCATATTAGCCTTAAGGATCCTACCCGAGTTGTTAGGCTTCTTCAAGGGAACAAAGCTTTGATACTAATTGTTAGTCTTCAAAGGAATTGAGAGGGAGGAGTGGTGAATCAGTGTACCCACAATCCTGAAACAAATCTTAAATGTCTTCAACAAGATCCAACATGCAAAAACAAATATCTCATAGAAACTAAGCACATAAAACATTCACACAATGTAAACTCAAGACACAAGATTTTTCCTATGGAAACCCTTGTTAGAGGGAGAAAACCACGTGTGGAATGGTATCCACAAATTTCATTTGTGCATCAAGGAATTTTCGCTGTGAGGAGCTGTTACAATCACCCTGCTCGGGGTATACCAGGTTAAGAGTATTTTAGCTTGGTTATGAGCTAATGCAAGTCCTGTTAAAGACTACTCTGTTAAGAGATTTCAAACTCCTTCTAAGATTCACCTGGTTAAAGGATTTACACTTTAGATCTGTTAAAGATCCTTCTCACCCTATTAGGAGTGACCTTGTTAAAGGATTTTACTTTCAAACCTATTAGGGCTTGCCTTGAGATAGAACCAAGAATGACTGGTCTGATAATGACCTTCCTGTCTGACAGATCCACTTGAGTTGTTCTCACAATGCCGCCTTAGACTTTCAACAACTTCAGACAATCATAATCTCTTATCGCAACGCCTCAAATTGTTCACAATATTAACCCTAATTCACAAATTCATCCTTCTTTTATAACAAGTTACCCAAGTTGGCCTTTTCCCTAAAAAAATTTACCCACCGAATGAAACATCAAATCTAATCTTGCCAAAGCACATTGGTCAAGCCAATAAATTCAGCACAACATTAATCAGGTCGCAAATAATCATAAACAAACATTAAACAAATCGGTAAAATGATCTAACCAAATTTGTTCTTCCTGTCAGTGTCACTTGAATCTTCAATAAATTGCACATATCTTCAAAGTAGTTGATGCGATCTTAGACATAGGTAGATATACCTTTGTAGATGATAACTGCACGATCACACACCTTAACTCGATCTCCAACTCCAGATCTGGTCACCTATATCTCGCATACTGTTAACTGTCTGATTGACTGAAAACTTAGTCAATTCTTCAATTAGATCTTTAACACCATCGGTAGAACTGATCTCTTGCCTCCAATACATCAAGTTTCCAGCAATGAAAACACCACTATACATTTCCATGATCAAAACTGTAGACACCTAAATCTGATTAAAACATGTTAATCATATTTAGTGCCCTCCTACAACATCATTGATTAAGTAATTACCCATTACCTAATTGATTTATGTTATCCCTATTCTTCTATTAAGTTGAATGAATAATATCTATTCATTTAACTTAATTTATATTATCCTCTTTTCCTCCACTTGTGATTTAAATAGTTAAATCTATTCTATTTAAGCACATGGCTCCTAACCTTAACCCCTAACTTAACCAATCCCAACCACCTAACCTTGAGTTCTAACTCAACCCAACCCCTTCACACATGCTAACCCTTCCTCATTAGCTAATTGATCCTAATCAACTAATTAACCCCTCCAGTTATTCTCTCTCCTCCCATCACATCTCCCTAATCACCCCTCTTAACCTCTAATCCTAATCTTAATCATTCCCTAAGCTTGTCACATTTGTAATCTAAGGATTAGGAATTCAACCCCTTTTCCAAAGTCAAACTTCTCAAGCCATCTCTTACACCCTCACCCATGCCTCATTAATGTCATCTTAAGCGCTCTTACACTCTCCTTTAATTCTTCTTACAGTCTTCTTACACACTCCATCCCCAAAGTCTTCTCCCATCCCCTTGCACATTTCTCTAAATGGTCACATTCCTCATCCCCTCACACCCTCTCTCCTTGTGACATTTGTCACAATGAGAGGCATTTGCAGAAGCACAATCCTTGTTCTCTCTCCCAAATGCATCTGAGCCCCTCTTCAGGTTTGCATCTAAACCCTCCATTTTCTCTCCATTTTCTCTCCATTTTCCTATATAAGGAGCCCCTTCCCTTCACAATTTATCCCATCTTTTAAACAAAGTTATAATGCAGTTTTTAAGAGCCAAATACATGTTGAGATTGCTAAAACGCAATGCAACCAAGATCACCTGCATGCAAAGCTGTTACACAGAAGAAGAAGACAGAAAGAGGATAGAAGTAATCAGACAGCTATGGCGGCCAAAATGAAAGAGACTGCAAATCCATTGA
>MU226346.1:189747-212206 GCA_018584345.1 Thuja plicata | reverse complement strand
TGCATAATGAGATGAGAGAGAAATCCTAAGGCCAATTTTAGTTTCTTACACTTAATTATTATGATAAAAAAGGATTGAAAGGAGCATGTAAAGAATAGTGGGATAAGATACCTACCTCATAACATAGACGATTTGGAAAAACTCATTTTCTAAGGTCTGTATTGAGTTTCTAGAAAATCTGAGAGTTGATCCCGCACCAGAACGCAGATACGAACAAAACCCTGAAATATTTTTTTGTTTCGATGTCGTCTTATGAAAAAGGTTGACCTTGACCCACAAATGTCACCCCTAACCCAATAATGTCAACCCTGACCTGCACAATGTCGACAGAAAATTTGTTTGTGGATCCCGATAGTTTGCTGAAAAGGGTATCCAAATCTGGTCTCAAATCTACTTTTTCATACCTGCAACTCCCGAAAATAGCACCTGCAAATATCTGAAAAGAGGGGTTTGGGGTGGCTATATAGGGTTTCACCTTAGTCAAACCCCCATTTTGGTGATCTCCACCTCCAGGAATAGCTGAATATAGAATGTATTGTGTGTGTGTGTGTATTGCTCTTTTGAAAAGAGTCTTTAAACATGCAATATCAAGATCTAATCTTCTAGATTAACAATCCTAACATAACATGGAAATGAGAAAGAAATGCATAGATTTGAATATGAAAAATAAAGCATACCAAGCCCCCAAGGCTAAAGTATTCGTATCAACTCACAATCCGTAATTGCTACCCCATGATAATGTCCTTTGAATGCTTGAATGTTGAGAATAGTAGATCTAAAGAGAGATCCTTCTTGCTTCAATGAATATCCACCATAGCTTGTCCTCAAAAATGCTTGATTGAAGATGATGATATGTCCTCCTAGCTTGTCCTTCTATATCGTCCTCTTGCTTGTTTGCATCATCATTTCATCATATCATCTCCCGATTTCCTTTTATTATCAAATGAAGGCAAAGAGAGTGTTTATATAGAGATCTCAACATAGGTCTCCTAGGGCAATGCAAGGGATCCTAATTCAATTTCTACCTTGAATCATGGTCCAATCACAATCACCAACCAAGGAGGGGATGTATTAATTCCAATATTGGAGAAAACATTTCCGCATCCGAACCCGGGGACTTATTTTAAGTTTTGGACCCCAATAAGCTCCAGATTTGAAAGCAGGGACCAACACCTGACAGGGGTCTATGTTGACCTTGCCCTTGACCTAGGTCAAGGTTGACCTCGTCAACCTTGACCCTGACCTAAGGTTTTAGGTAGGTCACCAGATAGTTGCTGAAAGGTTTCCAGGTCAGTCGAGGACCTAGGAAGGTGGGGGAATATGCCAAAATGTTAAGAAGGCCTACAGGCCCAGGGAGAGAGTAGAATGAAGCCTAGGAGGACCAATACATATTTCCTACCTCGAAAGAAGAGTCATAGAGAGGGAAATCTAGAAGGATCCACTAGATCCTAACCCTAATTTCACCTACACATGTATAATCAAGCACAGATGCAAACCTAATATGCAAACATACTAAATGAGGGTGCTAAACCTATCAAAATGGAAGTGCTTCCATTTTAAGATGATACAGTTATTATTGTATTCCTTTTTACACACTAATTTTCACCTCTCACATTTCTGGCACGCCCGGTGGGACCCACTTCACGAGTCAGTTTTACTAACAATAATAGTTTTTCTTGAGTTTTTGAGTTCGTAGGATTTTAAGTTTGAAAGGCATCTTGGCCCAAAATAGACACCACTGTTGCATCTAGATCTAGAAACGACTATAAACTTGCCTATGCTCACCCAAAGTCAAATACGTGGAAAATTTGTTTTGCAAACAGACTTGCAAGCATCCCGAGACATAGTTGCAGTCTATTGTAAATATTTTTATTTTTTTTATTTTTATCCTGACCCTCTGTCTCATTTGTGCATTCAAAATTTGTTTTGGAGGTAAAGCAGGGTTTTTACCCTCAAGATTCAGCAAAGTCAACACCTAGCGTGACCAAGCCACTTGTTTTGGTTTATTAAGTCCGTGTGGTGTATAAAATTTACTCTTTCTTTGCTTGCGGTCTACATGTGGGACTAAATTCCCTATCCTAGCCCAACCAAGCCCGATCTTGATCCCGAGCCCGAGCCCGAGCCCAATCTGAGCTCCGCACTCCTCCACGCACTCCACTCACATCTCCCACCTCCCTCCGCGCAACTTCTCTGCTACTCCCACAACTTATCTCATGACCTCCGCCTGCACACCTCCGTCACTGCCTCCCACCGCTACCATCCACCCATCGCTTCCTTCCTCCACCACTCACCACCTTCAAACCCTCCTCCTCCGCCTACCACCTCTCGTGCAGTCCTCTTCCCTTCGCCCGCCTACCACCCCACAACCCGTGCAGTCTCCTCCCACCTGCATCCATAGCCTGCACAGTCTCCTCGCATGTACGCCCACAGCCCGCTAGTCTCCTCCCACCTACGTCCGTCACCTACGTAGCCCTCCAAATGGGCCAAACATCACCTGCCATGTGGCACTCAAGCCACACAAGTAAGACACATCAGTGCCGAATCAACAGGGGGCCCCATTTTTTTTGCCATGCAGGATAACATAGTAAGTTAAATTTGATGACCATTTGACTGTCATTTTGCACTATTAATTGCTTTCTACGATGACCACAAAATCATCAAAATTAATCTCATAGAGTGATGATGTCATCAGGGACTTAGCCAATTTTCAACCTTCCAATCCATAACGAGGCACTCTCAAAGAAACACTCATAACTTTTTCATAAAAGCTCTATTTTTGATGATTCAAAAAGCATCAAAAAGATGACTTAGAGGCCTTTTAATATTTGCAAGCCACTTCAGATTCCTCATCAAAAATAGGTACCCTCGTTCAAATTTACCCCTTCTTTTGCAAATTGACACGTTCATATCTTTAGCAAACACAATCTTTTTTTAATCATTCCTTTTCCACACATTTGCAAATTGGGCTTAAAACAAATGCACACGCTCTTGAATGAATTAAGGAAATTTACTCTAAATTGATGTAAAACAAGACACTTACTTTTTGGCGCATTACAATCGACTAAATCAAACACAATCTCGAATGTCCTAAAGTAATTGAACAATCAAATCACACTCAATCTCGAATGCCTTAAAGAAACTGAACACTCAATCAAAATCAACTCTAGAATGCATAAAGGCACAACTAAACAAGAAATCACACATTTCATTTTGGATCCTAAAACTGAACAAGAAATCACACATTTCCTTTTAGGTTCTAAAAATTGAACAATCAAACGCACTCAATCTTGAATGCATAAAAACAATTGAACAAGGAAAAATATATTTCACTTTGGTGATCATAAAAAGAAACAACTTGCGAGTTCATTTTTGTTAATCAGTCAAAATAAACATTGCCTAACTTATCAAAAATTAATCTTGTGTCTTGTGTCTTTGGCTCACTTGCATGAACTTTTGTAGAGCGCAACTTCACTTCACGCAGTATCCTCTCCCACTAGCTTGCGTGGTCGTTGGTGCAAGAGAAAGGTGATTGTGACCGTTCAAACTTTTCAAATTTTCTTAGAGGGGCCTGTCTAGAAGAAGCATGAGTCCTTCTAGAGAATGACCCCAAACTGGTAAAGCCTTCGACCGATATAGAAATGAGGCATGACCCAAAGGTCCATTTTACATCCCTTCAAGCTCAGGCGAGTCGTGTTCAATGGTAGTCCATACTGGGTGAACTCCCCAACATATTGTCATGGTCAAACTAGGATCTTAAGTGAGTCACGTCATACAAACCGATTGTGGGGACTCCACAAAATACTATTAACTGTTAAACTAGCAACATAGTCGTTTCACCTCCATAAGCTTGATAATCGGCTGGGCTAGGAAGATAGTAACTTCCCTGAGAAACTTGCACATTCATGCCACCTTGAGCATTTGGAGACAAATAATATGACATCATGACTGGAGCCGCATGCTTGGTGATGGTCGTATTATGATTATCTCTTGTGTGTGTGCCTACGTATGCAAGCAAAGGTTTTCAAGCTAACTAAATCCTTAGGTAAAATTGCTTTTGTGTGCATACGATGTTACAAACCTTGTGAAAAACAACTTTTGAACATACACAAATCTGAAAATTTTGAAGTCCTTTTGCCAAAGAGATCGACATTTTATGCTTCTTGCAAGGTTGCTTTGCCTCTTGCAAGGTTGTTTGCTCAAAATCCTCAAGATCATCATTTATTCTAAAAACATTCTAAGGCATACTTGCCATAGTCACTGCCTCATCCTAAAACATCTTTCACACTGAGCTCATGTCCACTTCCATAAAGCATAAGAAAGTGAAGACTCCTTTGCCTCCCATATACAGAGAACACAAGAACACAACCTGGGAGGCCAAGAAATATCAACATATCATTGAGGCAAAAAACAATAAGCATGGAGACTACAAGAAGGTCCTTTTCAATTGCAAGATTGTTCATTTCCAAAGAAGATACCATCTAAACATGACCTTCATTGCATATGAGCAATATGACTAGCTGCATCATCACTCGTTCCTCCTCTTCTTAGATCAGGTAGCATGAATTTTAGGACATCCTCAGTCATCATCCTTAGAAACACATCACACACATCCCAACATAATCCTAGCATGATCCAACCCAATCAAAATCAATCCTATCCAATCTTAGTCAATCCTAATCCAACATCCTAATCATCCTAGAAGCGCATCCCTCACTTGGTGTCACAACCTCTTTTTGAGTTGCTTATCCTACATCCTAAATCAAATCAAAACCATTATCTTGGGTATCCTTAGACAATGCAATGTTCTAGGATAACCCCCTTTGTCATTGCAACCTCATCACCTTGAGAAAAAGGTTGGTTTGTGTTGATAAAGAATCTCATTGGCCAAAGATCACAAGTCTGTCTTAGGTTGGATATCATCATCCACTTGATCCCGCATTAGGGAGAGAAACCCTTATCTATTTTGGCACCCAATCATCTTTTATCCTTAGGAAGCATCCTCATCATCATAGATGCATCATCTTAATCTTAATCCTATCATCGTCATCCTTAGTCCTCAGGAAAATCCTTGCATTGCATCTTGCATCTCACATCCCTTTAGGGCATTCATTTCATGCCACCCATCACACGCGCCACTTAGAAGAGGAAAGACATGAACCCTAATACAGAAGCTAGCTCATTTGATCCAATAATTAATCACACAAATGCAATTGATTCCTTTGATCTGCGATAGAACTCACCTATCCAACACATTTGGGTAGACACAAACAAGATTCTAACTGTGAGTACTATAGAGACATTCATAAACCATCCAAGACATGTTCACATGGTGAATTCCATGAGTGGATGCAAAAACAGTCATGTACTCACAGACATTCAGCAACAAGGAATCCAATCCCCACCTTGGCTTATACCAACACTTATCACACAACCCATGGAACTTTTAGGAGCAATTCCTCATGCCATCCGAAATGAAGTTTTTGATCCCCTTCAGCGAGCTTTGTAGGTGGGATCTCTTATCTCACAAATGGTACAACCTTCCATCCCACCTTCCATAGTGCACACAACACCTCAATCTACCTTGTTTGCAGTCAAGGGCACCCCGCCTCCTAATCCACCATCAGTAGTGCAAGCAATACCACCCATCATTACATAAGCACCTACACTTATCCAACCCGCAGTTTCTCAAAATTCACAAGCATTCCCATCATTTGTCATGCAATTACCACCACCACTAGTCAACACTCAACAAACCAACATTCCACCCATCACCTTTCAGCCCATTCAAAATGCATCAACCAGTTTGCAGCATCAAAGCACCCAAATCTCCATGCTCTTTCCACCCTTTTCTTCCGTAGCATATCAGCAAAATCAACAATTCACTACGGAGATGCCGCCTACCAACGTATATAATTAACCCTTGTTTTCAAAAGGACCCACTTTCCATGTGCAAAGTCAATCCCATTTGCACCACCGCAACCATCCTAGGGCAGACAAATGCAACAAGGAGCTTCCTCTTCTATGTGGAATTACTCACAAGTATCCATGCATGGCCAAGGCCTTCCTATGCACTCACATAGTGTAAACCCATTCACCTCGCAACCACAACCAACATCCACAAATCCATTTGTAGCCTCGCAATCCACCATCCCACCCACTCAACAACAACCTCACTAACCCCAACAACCCCAGCAGCAAACCACTAACCCATTCACATCCCAAGCACAAAAACAACAATTTAATCCTTTTTCCATAGCACAACCCCCATCTAACCTATCCAATAGCAGAGCACAAATCCATTTGCATCCTATTCACAACAACAACAGTTCAATCCCTTCACTGCTGCACAACCTCCTATCCAGCAACCCCAACCACCACTGCAACACAACAATCCCCTCATCACCCAATTATTGCAGCAAACTGCTTATCCTTTTGCGCAATCCTCCATCCAACCCACTCTGCAACAACAACCCAACTTCGCCAACTACCTATCCATGCCATCTTTCACTGCGCCACAAACCATTCCACCATCACAACAATCTAGTGTTCCCATCAACACCAATTTCTTCATTCCACCTACTGGGGGCATTCCATCGCAAAACTTCTATCCCCCATCCTTCGGCACCGTAGCACCACCACCCTATGCAGGCGTGCATCAATCTCAACCCACTTATCCAACACCTTAGCAAAGACAAGCCTATTTTCAACAGCTACAACAACCACATCAGGCATTGCCACCTCCTCCACAATAATATTCCACTCAAACGCAATTACCACCTCAACAACCCTTCTATGTTGACCATCAACCTTGATACCAAACCCCAAAAAATCCTCCACAAAACCCTCCATATTCACCAACTCTGTTTGACCCATACATCACAAGCTGGCTCAACATGACAGGGACTAACAATCCCCCACCAGTCAACCATGAATGATGAAGAAATGAAGAATGCCCTTAAAGGGCTACGAGCTGGGACTGAGATAAAGGCATTCAAGTTTGAGGAAGTATGTCCCTATCCATTTAATCACTCCATCACAAGAATCCCCTTTCCTAAGCACTTTGAAACACCTATATTTGATAAATATCGAGGAAAGGGAGATCTAGTTAGTCATATCAAGGAGTTCTCTATGGCATGCCAAGAAGTGGCCTACACTGATAACTTCCTCATGTGACTGTTGCCCAAGAGTTTGGGGGGATTGTTCTTAAATGGTTCTACAAGATCCCCTATGGCATAGTATCCACATTTACAAAGCTATCCAAAAAGTTTGTAGCACAATACACACATAACATTGAGAATGAACTCTTCCTTCTAGACTTATGCACCTCCAAACAGAAAGGAGGAGAGAGCTTAGCAGACTATCTTCAGCACTGGCAAGTGTAATCACAAAAATGGTCATCTAAACCCTAGACCCCCAATCTCAACAATTAATCAAGAAACCCTAATCTTGATAAACCCTAAGTCCTAAATCAAACAGACAATTTTTCAATCTATCAATTTGTAGCTAATCTAACCTAAACCTTAGGTCCTAATCAATCATCGTACTTGATTAATTAATTAATTCTTGAAATCATAATACATTGACATATAAACCCTATGTTAATTATTTAATTGATATTCTGATACATTAATTAAATAAAATTGTTGAATTTTCAATTAAATCAAAAAAGGGAATTAAATTAATTAATAAAAATAAATATGCATTCATAATCATTTAAATTATTAAAAATGCATATGACATCATCAAATTCAATTGACTGATTATCAAAATGGAAACAATTCAGTTCCACTCAGTTAACTGATTCTCCACTATCTATCATTTTGGAAGTTTCTGAAAAGATTGATCAGTCAGTTCAGTCAACTGAATATTTCGACCAATCACATCGCTTGCACATGGATTGTTCTTCTTCAATCGAATCTGAGCCACTCTTTTCTTTCGATCTCGACCGTCGATTTGAGAGAGATTTCTATAAAAGAGAAGCTCTTTTCCTTTACAAAGGATCCTAACTTTTATTATCGTTATTATGTTGTATTTTGCATTCAAACATTTATCATTTTATCTTTCATTATCTTAGCTTAGTTTACCTTTGTTTTAAGCATGCAAATATAATTTAGAGCATATTTCCTTTGATTCTTTAAAATGAATCAATCACATTTCATTTAGTGCTTAAAATCAACCTAATTAGTTTGAATTAACAACAAATCTGCATCTTGCATATCATCTTAGATCAATCATAATAGATTAAAATCCTTCATTTAGAACAAGTGTATTCACTGAGTTTGCGATGACCTAAGAGAAAACTCATACTCCTACCTACTAGAAGGCAATGGGTCATTGTCGTTTATTGTAGTTTTTTATTTCGATTTCATATTGTCTAACCCACTAACCACGTAAAGACTTTATTGAAGTTGTGTGTCTATTGTGCAGCTTGCAGGTACTTGCCATTTTCACGCATACAACAAGGAATCACCATGAGATTATTGTATCAACCTCCTGAGAAACATCTCATCACGATCTTTATAAACAATATACATCCAAAACTAGCCTATCACATGCGCATGAACTGCATATAGACATATCAAGATATCTGAGAAAAGGGCATGGATCTTGAATGGGGTCTTGTAGAAGACGGTGCCATAAAGCACTACAAGGAACCACAACCCGAAAAAAACAACAATGATCGCTCACAATATTGGAACAAGAAAAAAAATGATGTAACAGAAGAAGCCACATACATGTCCATATCATTGTTGCAGGTCCTCAAACACCCACCCCAATATATCAACCACAAAAATTACCAGCAGAACCCACCAGCGCAGACTTATCAGCAACCACAATATCAACAAGTTGCACCTCCCCCATCATATCAAAAAGTGACCCAACATCAAGCAACACAACAATAAAACACATGAGTGTAGCAGGCTACACAAACCATCTATCAACACAACTATCAGAATCCCCAAAACTAGACAAATGCCATATCAATCCAACAAGGACAAAATAGACCACACAAAGATTAGTATGCACCTAAACGCACGTTCACTCCCTTGGGTGAACCTATCGATTTCATATTCCACAAAATGGTGAAAGAAAACCTGATTGTATACCCACCACAGATGCAACCCTTTGAGGACTCTACTCCTAAATCACAATGGTATAAGGACAATGAGTATTGTTATTATCACTGTGTTGAGGGACATGCTACTATCAAGTGCATGAAATTGAAGCACTATATCCAAGACCTCATTGATTGCAATGAAATCAAAGTAGATTCTACAACCAAGGCCTCACCCAACAGTGATCTAAAAAATCTAACAAAATGCATTTCCTAACCATGGTGGCAACAAGGGAGCTACCAACACAAACACTGCTCAAACATCCAATTAAGGTAAAGGAAAACAAGGAGACAATACCAGTAATAATGCCGCGGCCTATGTTGACTTTGGCAGATTAATTGGTTGCATGTCCCAGGTCAAACCGTTTGTAAATGTTATCCATGTCAAAGGTGTTGATACCAACTGTGCGGTCACCATGCGTCAGGGACGCATATTTGTTATTGGTGCTAGTACTGCCTTATCCCCTGGGGAACAATAAAATCTATTGGAACATCTAGGGAATACGCCTGCCCAAATCTCCATCCTACATCACCCATACATCAAGAAATCCTAAACAAAGCTCTCCAAGAGTCTCATATACCAGTAATATCGACACTAGCCAGTTCCAAAAACTTGTAAGCCACTTGTTCACTTCATGTGGAATATATTTCAAAACCTCGTATATGCCATCCATTGAGCCTAATCACAATATTCCCCTTTGCATGACTGTTAGGATCAAAACCTTTTCCATCAAACGATCATGATAGATAATGGTTCAGCCCTAAATCTTTGCACTTTGAAATTTGTTAAGCAATTGGGATACTCTGAGCTAGATATACTGAGTGAGATCATCACTATCAAAGCATACGATAATCTGGAATGCACATCAGAAGGAACACTCTTCTTGCATATCTAATTGGGCCCAACTGTACAAGGAACAACATGCCATATGGTCTATCTTGACCTCCCATACAACATTCTCCTTGGACACCCATGGATCCACTCCATGTAGGTTGTCCCTTCCACCTACCACCAGTGCATCAAGTTTCCCCACAATGGGATTGAGATCACCATCCATGCTGATCCCCAGCCCTTCGCATACTGCCATGCGATGGAAGCCTCCTATCCACATTCATCTCATTGTCCTAGAACTTACATTGGCACATTTGTCGCCAGTTCCTCCAAAACCTTTCCTGATCCAAGAACTATCCTTTCATCCACTCTTTCCACCATCAAGATCGATCACCAAGGCTGTAGAGAATATAGCCTCACCAATGCTTTCACTGTCGGAGCCCTACCAACAGATCCACATACTCATGGGCATCTGTCTAGTCACATAGAGCAGAAGGAACTTGAGCCAAAACAACTAGGTTCTATTACCTTTCTTTCCCATGACATTCTGAATGGCTAGGAAATGGCACCTGATATCAACAACTGGCTATACAAAGATCGCACACCTCCTAACAGTGGCCTCCTCGATCACTTCAAAGGTAAATATCCCTCTACCCACAAACTGGTCACTGAAAAATAGAACTATCAAGGAGGAGGACTAGGCTCTGAAGAACAAGGCATGAGAGTTCTCATTAAGGCCTGTAAACTAAAAAGACACATTGGTCTAGGCTTTGAACATAATACATCTGGCATTGGCCATTGCATGACTGGAGGCACTAATGAAACGAGTTTAACTTGTCACATTCCCCTAGGCAACATACATGAATTTGAAGACATCCCAGAAGAGAAAATAGTGAAATCTTATGATGATATTGACGATGACATATTCCTCGGTAATGCTGTCCTTTGCCAATCATCCCTCAATCTCATAGACCTTCCCCTCATCCATCTAGAACCCATAAACTGGGACTAACCAGGTGTCATTCCTATAAACGAGTTTGAAAGCGCGGCCACGCTCCTAAGATTCATGGGAGAAATAGATAAACAACCAGATTGGGGGCAGTCCTCTACACATGTATACAACTTGGACCCTTAGGCATATTTTTGGGGAGAGGAGGTCTTCAGCCGCAAAATTGAAAATCAAAAGAAAAAAGAAGAAAGTGGATCTCTTAGTGAAAACCCTTCTAGGGTGCTAGCTGATCATAAAAAGATAAAATAAAAGGGCGTATCTCTTGGCGAAAACCTTTCTGAAGGGCCAGGAGATGGAGATTCTCCTCTCCCTATTATCCATGATTATAGATCAGAGAAGTCATCCATCATCATTGAGGCAACCAAACCTATCAATCTGGGTACAGAAGATCAACCTCGGCTCACTCACATGGCAACATCATTAACAGAGGGAGACGACATGGCCTTCACAGCTCTTCTTAGAGAATTCTAAAATCTTTGCATGGTCCTACTCTCAAATACTTGGGTTGGACCCAGAACTCATGGTACATCACTTATTAGTGGATCCAAACATCAAGCCACTTAAGAAAAATCTCCGCAAAATGCATCCCAAGGTAGCATTACTGGTCAAAGAAGAATTGGAGAAACTTTTACAAGCTAAGATCATTAGAACCATCAATTACTTAGACTGGATTTCTAACATGGTGCCAGTCTCCAAGCTTGACAACTCAATCAGAATCTATACAGACTTCCGTGATCTCAACAAAGCATGTCCTACATATGATTTTCCATTAACCAATATCGACATGATTGTGGACCTCACACCCAGACATGAGATGTTGTCTCTCATGGACGGATTTTCAAGATACAATCAAATCCACATTATAGAAAAAGATCAACACAAGACAACAATCACAACCCCATGGGGAACCTTCTACTATAACATGATTCCATTTGGGATAAAGAATGTCGGAGCTACATATCAGAGGGCCATAACTGTTATCTTCCATGACATGATTCATAAGATCCTTGAAGATTATGTGGATGACATATTCGATAAATCCAAAAACAAACTAGATCACCTAAATATCGTAGAGGCAGTGTTTGATCATCTCCGTCATTACAGACTCAAGCTCAATCCCAAGAAATGTGTCTTTGGGGTCACATTAGGAAAACTCCTTGGCTTCATTGTATCAAGGTGTGGCATCGAGATAGATCCTATAAAATTCAAAGTCATCATGGAAATACCTCCACCAAGGACACTCAGACATTTACGCAGTCTACAAGGAAAGCTCTAATCGGTGTGTCATTTTATATCACAGTTCGCAGACAAATGCCAACCTTTCATGCATCTACTAAGGAAAGATAACAACTTCAAATGGGATCCTTTATGCCAACGAATTATTTACAAGATCAAGGGATACCTAGAAAATCCACCCATCTTAGTACCGCCTACACTAGGTAAACCTCTCATCTTATACATATTTGCAACAACAACAACACTAGGGGAACTTCTATCCCAATTAGATGAAAATGGAAAAGAGCGAGCCATTTATAACATCAGTTGCACTTTGGTAGGCTATGAGATGAATTATAAACCAATGGAAAAAGCATGCTTGGCAGTGGTTTTTGACACTCAGAAGCTTCTCCATTACATGCTTAGTCACACTATTAAGCTCATATCAAAGGTTGATCCACTCAAGTATCTACTATCCAAAACAACTCTCATAGGCTAAATGGCTAAATGCGTAATGCTTCTAAGCGAGTTTGACATTTAGTACATCGATAGAAAGGCCATAAAAGGGAAATTCATAACATATCAATTGGTAGAGGAACCATTGGTCGATGCTTATCCCTTAATCATGGAGTTTCCTGATGAGCACTTATGCATGGTAGAAGAACAACCGGCTTGGAATTTATTCTTTGATGGATCATATACAACTCATGGTTCTGGAGCAGGAATACTGTTTGTCACCCCACAAGGTGACTATATCCCAAAATCATTCAAACTAGGATTTCCTTGCACTAACAACATAGAAGAATATGAGTCACTAGTTGCAGGACTCAGCATGGCCATCCAATGGAACATCACCGACATTCAGGTCTTTCGTGACTCTCAGCTCATCATCAAGAAAGTCTTAGATGAATTCCAAACAAAAAACGATAAGATACTACCTTACAAGGAAATGGTAGACAAAATGAAAGAGCATTTCCTTAATCTATAGATCACACAAGTACCATGCTTGCAGAACAAAGATGCTGATGCAATGGCTACAATCAGGTCCCTCCTAGAAACTCCGTGCAACACAACACAGTATGAATTCTTAGTTAAGAAACTTCATGCACCAACATATGAGAGCGATGATGTCAACTGGGTCTATGTCTTGGTTGGTCCTTAGTCCCCATGGTACCACAAAATCCACGCTTATCTAAAAAATGGTATCATATCTCCTCACCTCACCAAGACCCAATGCCAAAACCTCATTCGCACAACTTCCCACTACACTATTGTAGCTAACACCTTATATCGTTGGGGTTATCACAACATTCTCTCTAGATGTTTAGATGAAACTGAAGCTACCTAGGCATTGTGAGAAGTTCACATTGGAATCTGTGGTGCCCACATGAGTGGCATGGTATTAGCTAAATAGATTCTTAGAATCAGGTACTATTGGCCTACCATGGAGCATGATGCTTGTGAATTTGTAAAGAAATGCTTACCTTGTCAGCAACATGCTAATTTGATACATGCTCCAGTGCAATAATTGCATCACTTTGTGCCATCCTAGCCATTTTCATGTTGGGGTTTCGACCTCAGTGGTAAGATCACCCCCTATCCTCTGAGGGACATAAATACATCATCACGACCACTGAGTACTTCAAAAAGTGGGTCGAAGTAATCCCACTCACCCTCACGAAAGGCATCCAAATATCCAAGTTTATCCTCTACCACATCATTTGCTTCTTTGACATCCCATCCACCATCTTCACAGATCATGGCACACCAATTGAAAACCAACATGTAGAAGATCTGTCCAAGCACCTTCACATCCACCATCGCTACTCCAGTCCATATTTCCCCCAAGGTAATGGCCAAGTTGAGGCAACCAACAAAACCATCCTCAAAATCCTAAAGAAGGTTGTCAATGAGACTGGTCGCGACTGACATCTCCAAATAAACCCTTCCCTTTGGGCATATCTCACTTCATATTGCACTCCTATAGGCACCGCTCCATATTCCCTTGTCTACGGTGTTGAAGTCATCTTACCAATCGAGGTTGAACTACCGTCGCTCTGGGTATCTCTAAAAGACCTAATCACTGATGAAGACTATAGAGTAGCTAGAATCACACAGCTTGATCTGCTAGATGAAAAGCGTTAGCAAGCCTATGATCACCTGGTTGTATATTATAATCGACTCAAGTGAAGCTATAATAAGAACATCCACCCATGCCAGTTCTAGGTAGGGGACTTTGTGCTCAAGGAAAATCAGAAAGTGGGTACTGATCGAGAAAAGAAAGTTATGTTTGAGGTTACTTGGAAAGGCCCATACATCGTCACTGCATGTTTCAGATCTGGGGTATATCACTTATCTACTCTTGAAGGAGAACCCTTGAATGATCCTATCAATATCATTCATCTCAGGCACTTTTATGCCTGACAGCTGGTTGTTCATTCCCAGTTATCTGAAAAATCCATAAAAAGTATAAAAAGTCCTAAAAAAAATATTATCTTGGTGAAAATATGGTAAACAGACACCTTGGTGATACCAAAAAAAATAAATAAAGCAAAAAAAATAAATTAATTAAAAGAAAATAAATCATCCAATGGTGAAAACTTGGCGATTAGGCACCTTGGACAAGTATGCGTGATGAAAACCTGGCAATCAGGCATCACACATAGTGGGTCGTATCATTATCTATCAAAATCTCATTCTCCTCCATCTCCCTCATCCCAATCCACTTTGGCCTAATCATTACCTATATTTCCTAGATGTTCCACCATCACGCACACCAGTTCACAATCGATCCTCCTATCATGCATCTTGAGCTTTTGTACATATCATCCTGTATATAATTGTCAGTTCCTTGTATATTTTTTGTCCTATCCCAATCGCTAAGCTTTATGTGCCTTTAGTTTGTACATATCTTGTCCGTGTCAATCCAGTCTTGAGTCTGGTGCCGCTTGTGCATAACTCATGCCTTGGTCGGTCTCCTTGCATAAAATGATCCAGCTCCATTCTCGAATCTTGTGCTTCAGTAAGTTCCTTTTGAAAAAATCATGCTTCAACAATTTGATCTTAGTACAACTTTTGGCCAATCCGATACACACTTGGCATCTCCATGGAAATGGGTCCATGTAGGATGTATCCTTCCTCATGTTGACCTAAATCCAATCATCATCATCTTCATCAGATTAGGTTTGTGCAGGATGTATCCTTCCTCATGTCCGACCTAAATCCAATCATCTCCATCAAAATGGGTCCTTGTAGGATGCATCCTTCCTCTTCTCTGACCTGAATCCAATCAAAATTCCATATCATTTGATCTCTCTGGAAAAAGGTGTATTGTGGTTGAAATTTTGATATTGAAATTTGATTTTGGTTCTTGATTATCATTCCTGATTGTTTTCGGTTGTTCTCCTCCTAAAAGTTGCCACGATTCTTTATATCATGGTATGCTATGAATGGAAGCACCTGGAATAAGGGAACTTGATCCTTTTGTTTTCTTCTTGTGATTCAGTTGGATATGACCCTTGCACATGTGTAATCCATTTGGGTTTGCATACTTCACTTTGGAAATGTCATTTTCTTGTAGGCTTTTCAACATCATTTCGACCATGGTTCTCTTGGGAGTCATGTGTGATGTTGGGGCAACCCCCGTGTGTTTGTTGTATCAGTCCTCTACAACACCGGTGACAAGGCCTCGTGTTCCTAGTAACCTTGGTATGGTCTCTAGCATTGCTATATCAAAATAAGTTCTCAAACTACATGGTGGTATTCCTTCCCGGAATACCCCTCGTCAAAGCTTCAAGAAAATCCCCCCCATCGAATCCCCAACAAATCAATCTTATCTAACAAACAAAAATCCTATCTTCCAATTAATCCATGCAATGATCCTACTCCTACCTCATCCCTCCTAATCCTCCACACCTCATCCCTCATCCCTCATCCCTGATTCAAACTTGAATCCCACATCGCCTACCGTCCTCCTCTTCTTCCTTTTCTTTCCCTTTCTTGTCGCTCTTCGCAGTCTATTCGAGACATCATTAGCGCTTTGCTGTTTCTTCCTGCTGCCCTCTCGAGGGGTAATCACCCTAGTCAAATTATATTCTAATTCTATCTTAATCATCACTCTGGAGAAACTTCATTGCCTACGTCACTTCTTCGCATCGTCTATTATTTTAAACGTCTTCAAAATAGTGTTATTCTAACACTATGTCAAAGAGGGGGAAAATATAGACACCTAAATATGATTAAAACATGTTAATCATATTTAGTGCCCTCCTAGAACATTATTGATTATGTAATTACCCATTACCTAATTGATTTATGTTATCCCTATTCTTCTATTAAGTTGAATAAATAATATCTATTCATTTAACTTAATTCATATTATCCTCTTTTCCTCCACTTGTGATTTAAATAGTTAAATCTATTTTATTTAAGCACATGGATCCTAACCTTAACCCCTAACCTAATCAATCCCAACCAGCTAACCTTGAGTTCTAACTCAACCCAACCCCTTCACACATGCTAACCCTTCCTCATTATCTAATTGATCCTAATCAGCTAATTAACCCCTCCACTTATTCTCTCTTCTCCCATCACATATCCCTAATCACCCCTCTTAATCTCTAATCCTAATCTTAATCATTCCCTAAGCTTGTCACATTCATAATCTAAGGATTAGGAATTCAACCCCTTTTCCAAAGTCAAACTTCTCAAGCCATCTCTTACACCCTCACCCATGCCTCATTAGTGTCATCTTAAATGATCTTACACTCTCCTTTAATGCTTCTTACAGTCTTCTTACACATTCCATCCCAAAGTCTTCTCCCATCCCCTTGTACATTTCCCTAAATGGTCCCATTCCTCATCCCCTCACACCCTCTCTCCTTGTGACACATGTCACAATGAGAGGCATTTGGAGAAGCACAATCCTTGTGCTCTCTCCCAAATGTATTTGGCCACTCTTCAGGTTTGCATCTAAACCCTCCATTTTCTCTCCATTTTCCTATATAAGGAGCCCCTTCCCTTCACAATTTATCCCATCTTTTAAACAGAGTTATAATGCAGTTTTGAAATACATCCAACCTTGAAGCTTGAATCAAATCTATTGAGCATACATCCACAACAATGGACAAATATAAAGAACAAATGGAGCTTGATTAGTCTTTTAGGAGGTTTTAACTTCTTAGGATTTATGCTTTTCAAGTTCTATTTTTTGTCTTATCATGAGTGTGGTTTTGATTATTAGTTGTAGAATGCTTTAGTTATTATTGTATTCCTTTTTACACACTAATTTTCACCTCTCACAAAAACATAAATCATCTTCACCAAATGCCAATATTAGAGTGGTTAGTGTTGATCTTTAAGAGGCTCACACATAAATAAGAGTAGTCGGGAAGTTTTGTGTATGGTGGACTTAGTGCGCTACATAGAAACAACCTCCGGGATTTTAGAAGTTGGATTTTCATTCTTTAAAATAGGAAAAGGGAGAAGGAACAAGACAAAGTAAACTCTATGCTACAAGGCGATGCCCCAAGACTTTTTCAACATTTTGCAGGTTTGCAACGAAACCTCAACAAAACTTTGAAACATGTTATTCCAAGGATCATGCATTCGGGTATGGACATGATGTGGGTACAAGTGTCCTAATAGAGACAAGGGTTTCCCTATAGGCATGAAACTCGCACAAGTGAGACACAATGTGGGTAGTGGCTCTGTCTAGAATAAAACCACTCCCACCAGAGGTCGAATACAAGTACTCACACCTGATTAGTTTATTATCTGTTGATGCAAACTGTAGATGGAACAATCTGATACCCACTTCAAAGGCTAATGGAATATTTTAGTGAGAACATGATCCATTAACCTCCAAAGATAGTGGAAATCAAAAGGGCCAACATACATAAATTGCGCTAAACATAAAATAAATCAGCCTAGTACACACCAGTTAATAAGAAGGGAAAGGCAACAAAGACACAAACTCCCTAACTTATTAAGAGTAAACATGAAACTGTTACAATCCAAACCACAAATTACAAATGCCATTGTATACATTAAAGAATAACAAATAATAAAAAATATTCTTCAATAATGCAAGAAATTTATAACTTGAGAAATTGCTATAACAAATAATAAAAAATATTCTTCAATAATGAAAGAAATTTATAACTTGAGAAATTGCTTGATGCTTGTAGATACATATACATATGATGTCTCTCTCTATTTGACAAATGTCAGGGTTTAAATAGATTTTCTCCCCCCCTTTAATTTGAAAAGAGAGTGTGTCTTTTAAGATCCAACATGATATGACGAAGGTAACTCATGCAAAAAATATTTATAGATTGACTATTGACGGTGGTTGTGGGCTATTTGCACCGTCCTTCTAGATTTTACTACTATGTGGTGGTAATGACCTTGCTTTAAACTTCGTCTCTATAGAGTTGACACTTTTTTCCCTTTAGGAAATACCTTTTTGGGATTTTCTTCTTTCATGGAGACATGGTGTAGGGCACGTGAGAAATTGGGCCGTACATCCTCCTTTGAAATGGGTGTGACCGAGCAAGACACGTGTTAGCTCGGTAGGTGTCCTCGATAGTTGTTTGAAAATGTTCCCTTGAAGATGTGTTGTGTTTCTACGTGTCAAAAGATACAATGATGGTGTTCACTTAGGGTCGAACGGGTGAGTTAGGAGATGTTGGTTTAGACCGCGACCGAGTGGGGATGTGTCTATGTAGCCACATATTTGCACCTTAGTAAACAAAATATGTTGTTAAAAAAATGTGTTAGCAACATGTGTGTTAGTCTATTGTATTTGTTTGCAAATTACTAACACACATTAATACAATAGACTAACACACATGTTGCTAACAAATTTTGTTAACAACATATTTTGTTTACTAAGATGCAAATATGTGGCTGCATAGACACAACCATGCAGTTGAACCTCTATTTTATCTATTTGTGCATATTGGTGCCTTATATATTGGATCTCCAGGCTTGTTGGCATGCGCAGGTGTCTTAGATCAGTTATTAGGGGTTTGTTCATCAACGTGGGGGGAATCCGCTCCTTCCATCAAAAGTTAACATGAGAAAACCTTATTATACAAATTTTGGTACAGGGTGGAAACCTTTCTAACACACAAAAATGACACCACGTAACAAGAAAAACATGGTGAAGAGGAGGCCACATGACAGAAAGATGTATCTATAAACAAAAACATAAGTCTTGTACAAACAACCAAATTGATCAATAACTGTAATCACAAAAGACCAACCTAAGGCCTCGTTTGTTTGGCGGAATTGTAGATGGAACAATCCGATACCCACTTCAAAGGCTAATGGAATATTTTAGTGAGAACATGATCCATTAACCTCCAAAGATAGTGGAAAGAAAAAGGGCCAACATACATAAATTGGGCTAAACATAAAATAAATCAGCCCAGTACACACCAGTTAATAAGAAGGGAAAGGCGACAAAGACACAAACTCCCTAATTTATTAAGAGTAAACATGAAAATGTTAGAATCCAAACCACAAATTACAGATGCCATTGTATACATTAAAGAATAAAAAATAATAAAAAACATTTCTCAATAATGCAAGAAATTTATAACTTGAGAAATTGCTATAACAAATAATATAAAATATTCTTCAATAATGCAAGAAATTTATAACTTGAGAAATTGCTTAATGCTTGTAGATACATATACATATGATGTCTCTCTCTGTTTGACAAATATCAGTGTTTAAATAGATTTTCTCCCCCCCTTTAAATTGAAAAGAGAGTGTACCTTTTAAGATCCAACATGATATGATGAAGGTAACTCATGCAAAAAATATTTATAGATTGACTATTGACGGTGGTTGTGGGCTATTTGCACCGTCCTTCTGGATTTTACTACTATGTGGTGGTAATGACCTTGCTTTAAATTTTGTCTCTATAGAGTTGACACTTTTTTCCCTTTAGGTAATACCTTTTTGGGATTTTCTTCTGTCATGGAGACATGGTGTAGGGCACGTGATAAATTGGGCCGTACATCCTCCTTTGAAATGGGTGTGACCAAGCAAGACACATGTTAGCTTGGTAGGTGTCCTCGGTAGTTGTTTGAAAATGTTTCCTTGAAGATGTGTTGTGTTTCTACATGTCAAAAGATACAATGATGGTGTTCACTTAGGGTCGAAAGGGTGAGTTAGGAGATGTTCGTTTAGACCACGACTGAGTGGGGATGTGTCTATGTAGCCACATATTTGCACCTTAGTAAACAAAATATGTTGTTAACAAAATGTGTTAGCAACATGTGTGTTAGTCTATTGTATTTGTTTGCAAATTACTAACACACATTAATACAATAGACTAACACACATGTTGCTAACAAATTTTGTTAACAACATATTTTGTTTACTAAGATGCAAATATGTGGCTGCATAGACACAACCATGCAGTTGAACCTCTATTTTATCTATTTGTGCATATTGGTGCCTTATATATTGGATCTCCAGGCTTGTTGGCATGCGCAGGTGTCTTAGATCAGTTATTAGGGGTTTGTTCATCAACGTGGGGGGAATCCGCTCCTTCCATCAAAAGTTAACATGAGAAAACCTTATTATACAAATTTTGGTACAGGGAGGAAACCTTTCTAACACACAAAAATGACACCACGTAACAAGAAAAACATGGTGAAGAGGAGGCCACGCGACAAAAAAATGTATCTATAAACAAAAACATAAGTCTTGTACAAACAACCAAATTGATCAATACCTGTAATCCCAAAAGACCAACCTAAGGCCCCGTTTGTTTGGCGGAATTGGACCGAAATTAGGTGGGCCACTTCTGGTTTTTCCCCAAATCCACCATTTTTTTGCCAAAGAAGCATATCCAGTTTTGGCGGATGAAACCCGATTTTGCCCCAAAAATGGGCGGCACCATCTTCCCACCAAATAGGTGGAATTCAAAATAAAAACCTGGTTTTTGGCTAATTTAACTCCATTTTATCTTTCCGTCGGGTCCGACGTCTTCCCATTTTTTAATTTTTAACCCCATTTTATATTTCTGTCGGGTCCATGTCTTCCCATTTTTGTTTTTGCGAGGGTTTTCCAAATCTGTGCTGAAGATTTGAGGGTTTGCGTTGCATGTTAAAAGATCTGAGGGTTTGCGACTGGGTTTGTGACTGACTGTCATGCGTCTCTTTTGTGAATACGTCACCGTTCTCTGTGCCTCACCGTTCTCTACACCTCCATTTGAAAGGTTCATCCTCTGTGCCTCCTTTTGAAAGGTAAGTTTTTTTTTGGTAAAAGTTTGGGTGAATCTTCAATGTGGGTTGGCTCTATTACTTTTAGAATGTTTGTGAAGAATAGGGTAAAAGGGTCATTTTGTTAAGTATTGTAGTGGAGAGTATTTGATCATGGGTGGGTAAAAAGGTTAGGGTACGTTCAAATGTGGCTTTGGGATTTGGGATGTATCATTTGTTATGTTGTAGTGCACAAATTTAAAGCCAATATATAGCTGAAAAAAGGGTGTGATGGTCTTGCTAGAGTCTTCTACATACAAGTTCATCTCTTTCCCACTGCTCATGGTTTGATTTCAATCCCAATATTCTCTGAGTGTAGCATGTGCGAATAAGATACGCCTATACAAAAAGATGAAAAAACCCCTTTCTCGCTGTCATTTATCTCTACTCAAAACTTACATCAAATCTAGACGCCCTACGCACACTGCCCATGAATAAATCCTCACCTGATTCCTTCACATGGTTTTCTTGAGTATCGTGCCATGTCACCATTCACAATTTGACCTAGTTCCAAGTCCCATTTGCTCAGGCCCATTATGTTCCTTTTTTCTGGTTCCCGTATTTGAAATTCACTCAAGTTTCTCTTAAAATATTGAAAGAAAGTGTTTGGAAGGAATACCACATATAATAGGTATTGTGTTCTTCCATTTATAAAGTAAATTTTGAATGCTTCAGTCTATCAAAGTGTTTTCTAAAATGCCTATTTAGGAATCCATGATTGATTATAATTGAAGAACCTATAAGGGAAGAGGTAATCCAAAATTTCTGAGTAACTATAATACTAATGCTTATTTTGAAAGATTGGGTAAGCGTCTACAACTAAGGTGGATTTACCAATATTCCACCATAGATTCTATTTTAGTTCTTTTTATAGGAAAATAGTAACACACACCCCGCCATCAACTAAATTGGTAAAAATATACCATCAAGTTTAGATGCTACATTTGAGAAGCTTCTATTTCACAATGGGACTTGCTCAACATAGCCTATGTGAGTGTAATGATTGT
>MU226346.1:144212-159426 GCA_018584345.1 Thuja plicata | reverse complement strand
TATATATATATATGTATGTATGTAACTGCTACTATTACATCTATGAATCCCCATTGTAGACCTGCAAGAAGAAAGAGCCAAATGCAAAAAAAAAAAAAAGATGAAATAATAAAACTAGGGTTTGGAGGAAAAGTAATGAAGAGAGAAAGCTAAAAGAGGAACTTTTAGCCTCTCTCATATTTGACCCTAACCCTAATTTTGAATTAGGGTTTGGGGATTTCAAAAAAGGGGAAATAAAGAGGGAGGATCAAATTTGAAAATTAAACTTCACTTAAAGTAACTTTATTTTATTATTGATTTAATCTCCTAGTTAACCTAGTGTAGATTAAAGTGTTTTAAGGGAATTGAATTATAAATATTTAATGAGGCATATTAAAGTAATGGTGGGCAAGGGACAAATATATTTAATACTGGATTAGTTTTTGTAGAGAAAAAAAATAATTTTATAATATAATTATATGCTACATAAAAATCAACTATTTAATAATAAAAGACCTACTAGATGATTTCCTTTTGAACTTTTATCTTAGTAAATATTTACCAGAATGGGTTAATTGATCATGTCTGATAATTTTATTAAACATCGTTATTTAGGGGATCATCTTAATTAATAATAAAATTTGAGATAACAGGGATGAAGATTTAATTTGAAATTTATAAGTTAATTATAAAGGGGAAATCTAATTAAATTTCCTTAGAAAACTTAGGGACTCTTAATGTTATTTTTATGTGGTCAATATATGTGACCAGTATACTGACTTCTATAAAAATAATATTAAGGAGCACCATAACCTAGAGGGTTTTATATTAACACAGAATCCTTAGCCTATATGTAAATCCAATCTTTTCGAATGACCCTGGAGACGGAGAACAGTGAATCTTTCTCACTTCCTCCACATCATCAAACTCTATTTGAATACCTGGTTGACATGTAGACATAGATAACCTTCCACTTATGATCCTTTATCTTAAAGCGTATAGGGTTAAGGGATGTTGACTCTAGTCATGATTTCCCCTTAGACCCTCTTGTTAGTAATATTAATATGTAAATTTCTCCTTATAAAAAAAAAAAAGTTGTTGCGTTTTGGGCGTGAAATTTTGGGCATGACAATATGATTTCAAAAGAAAATGAAATTGAAAACATTGCAAAACACTCAAAATTGGTCAGTTTTCAGAGAGATTCAGGTTTGAACCAATAGGGCTCATCATAACCTCTCTCGAGAAGGTTGGTGTCAATTCGAAGGCTTGACAGGAGCAATAGTTGATGAAAGGTTACTTTTTGGCCAAAGGTGGCAACTCTCTTCTCCAAATGGTTGGGTCACCTTCATACGTAGAAAGCGTCTCAAGAAGGGTTTGGGGTGGTAGGAAATCCTCCAAATAGGGCACATATATGATTTATTGAAAGACAAGGGGCGCTGCGTTCAGAGCCAAATCTAACCAATCTATCCC
Source organism: Thuja plicata (assembly GCA_018584345.1). Classification (NCBI taxonomy): domain Eukaryota; kingdom Viridiplantae; phylum Streptophyta; class Pinopsida; order Cupressales; family Cupressaceae; genus Thuja; species Thuja plicata. The sequence goes on along the minus strand of MU226346.1, from coordinate 157,977 downwards.
CTCAAGCTAATATGCGGCTTGGACATTGTCGTGGTCTAGGTTTGAAAGACCAACTAGTGTTTCTTTGCATCAATCTCCTTCATCACTCATTGAAAGTCACATAGGATATCCTAGACATTATCCCTATGTGATTGTTCTATAAGAAGAATGTGGAACATCAATTACTGTGGGGGGCTTCACTCCTCTAGTTGAAATTCTCTTTGATGAAGCGGTGCTAGTCATCTTGATCCATGAGGCTCAAATAAAGACTTGAACCTCTTTCCTAATATTCATTATGCTTCAACACAGAGTGCTTCAAAAGTACCTTTTAAACCTCCTAGAAGAGCACTAACTTAGACGATCATAGAAACAGGGTCCCACCGGGTGTGCTAGAAAAAATTGTTGATCTATAAGAGGCTCACATCTAAATAAGAGAAGTCGAGAAGTTTTGTGTATGAGGGACTTGGTGCACTATACAAAAATAACCTCCAAGATTTTAGAAGTTGGCTCTTTGTTCCTTACACTAAGAAAAGGGAGAAGGAACAAGAGATAGTAAACTCTATGCTATAAGGCGATGCGCCAAGGATTTCTCAACATTTTGTAGGTTCACAACGAAACCTCAACAAAACTTTGGAACATGTTATTCCAAGGATCCTACCTCAGAGTGTGGACACGATGTCAGTACATGGGTCTGAATGGAGACACAGGGCTGCCTGCAGGCATGAGACTCGTGCAAGTGAGAGACGCAATTTGGGCAATAGCTCTGTCTAGAAAAGAACCACTCTCACTAGAGGTTGAGTATTAGTACTCACACCTGATAGGTTTACTACCCGTAGATGCAAACCACGAAGGGCACAATCTGATACCCACTTCAAAGGCTAATGAAATAGTTAAGTGGGAACATGATCTATTAACCTCCAAGGACAATAGAAGGCAAAAAAGACCAGCATACATAAACTGGGCTAAGTGTAAAATAAATCAGCACAATACATGCCAGTTAATAAGAGGGGAAAGGCAACAAAGGCACAATCTTCCTACTTTATTAAGTTAAGAGTAAACATGCAAAGGCCATAAACCAAACCACAAATTACAAATGCCACAATATACATTCAAGGATAACAAATAATAAAAATATTTTTCAATAATGCAAGAAATTTACAACTTGAGAACTTTTTCAATGCCTCTAGACAAGTTTACATATATTATCTCTCCATCTAGGTTTAAATAGATTTTATCACCCATTTAGATCAAAAAGAGAGTGTGCCTTTTAAGATCTAGCATGATATGATGAAGGCGGATCATGCAGAAGCCTTTTACAAATTGACTGTGATGGTGGCCACAACGTCTTTTCAACTTTTAACACTATGGGGTGGTAACAAACCTCCTTTAAATTTTGTTGTTTATGGAGTTGTGCATTTTCCCCTTTCCTTAAAAATCTTTTCAAGATTTATCCTTTGATGCATACATATGGTGTTGGGTGCGCAGGAAAGTGGGTCCCGCATCCTCCTTTGAAATGGGCGTGACAGAGTGGGACACGTGTCAGCTCAGGGGTGTTCTCAACATTTGTTTAAAAATTTTTCCTTGAAGATTTTTTTGTGTCGTCACAAGTCAAGGGAGATAGTGATAGTGTTCACTTAGGCCCAAACAGGTGAGTTGGGAGATGTTGGTTTTGACCACGACTGAGTGGAAGCTATGTGGTCACAGGCCGACCGTTGTAGAAATAATCTCCAGTTAGCTCTATATAATTGTTCTCAAACCGAATCGTTGAGTTGATAATGTTGAAAAACTCTGGTATTCAAAGTGACATATGTTGGCATTGTTGTCAAAGAAACCCAAGAAATATATCTAGATGGTTAGAATTGTTTGCTTCCATATGGTACATTGTAGGAAGAATCCCTTGTAAAAACATGTTTAAAAGTTGGTTTCTGCATGGGTCCCTCAAATATTTAATTGAGCTTAGTCCATGATTTAATCAAGATTCCCTTCCCTCTTTAAATTTGTAAAAGAAAACTTTACAAATGTAATCCTTAATCATGACACTTGTTATGTTTGAATCACTGCTAATTTTCCATTTTTAGATTGGAATTTTTTTTGTGTTTGACTAACATGCTCTTAAGGTGTAAATTTGGCTTGAGTTCCCTAGTGTGCCTTTTCCTTGTTAGACATTTCAAGATCATGTAGTCACATGACAATTTATAGGAATTTTTACTCGGCTTATACTCAAGCTCGAGTATGTGGAAATATACCATTCCTAACACCTTCAAGGAACTATTTACATACAGATAGGTAACCTTGTCCATGCCTAAAGAGTTTGTATATTTGTCTACCAAACAAGTGTTTGATTGTATAAAATTAAATAATTGTTAGCTAAAGGGTGAACTAGGATCCAAACTTATAAGTGTATTTCCTTTAACAAAGAATGAAGACTGACTTGGATCAACAATAAAAAAGTGATTACCATTGTTCTAGTAGGGGGTCTCATGTTGGTTCCAATAGTGGATGACTTTATCTTGGACCCAATTGTGTGGCTACTAAATCCTTGATGGATATTGCACATACCCACCATTTAGTGCAAAAGTGAAACAAGTAGTCACGACTCCTCTAGAAACTACTCAAACAAACAATAAACCCTGTATGGAGATTACTTTTAAATGTCACTCTTGGTGTATTATCCTCTCAAGATTTAAGTGTTGTGTCAATTTTTTGTCTCCTCCTCCTAGGGCTAATAGGTGCTGTCAAAATCACCCTCACTTGATGGAAAATTTCTATCCAAGAAATCAAATGAGGTTTTGCAAAATATTTTATTTTTACTTAAAGAGTTGGTTTTCAAAGATACATCTTTAAACCCAAAGCTTAATGAATTGTTGCACAAAGTGTTAAGGGTGTAATGGATCCATACTTCATTGTGTGTAATTTTTGTTACAGTTATTCAATTGTGGAAATTCTTTGTTTAGCACTTAATGGTGAACTCCCAACACCCCATGAACACTTGTTAGACCAAAATGTCTTCCACAATAGAGAAAACAACAAGAATAGGTTGCTTGATTATGGATGCAAGAATGATGAAATTGTACATGAGAGGCCTTATTTATAAAGGCAATGTAAGGGATAGGATTAGACAAGATCATGACATGTGTCTTAAGCCTATACAACATGACTAAAATATCAAACAAATATTAAATGATAGGTAATTGAAATGAAATAAAAGTAAAAAACATAAGATATGTAATATCTTATGTAGACAAGTAAGACTTTTAGAAAAATTCCTAAGATCTAACTAAACATGTGAATAGGTCCCCACTAATAAATTAGTTGTACAATAGGAAAATGAGAATCACCTAATAGGATCTAAGTTCTCCCCAATTTTGTATTGTACATTAGAATACGAAGCCTCCTTAAGTCAAATTGGATAAACACCACAAGAAGAGATAAAGTGGTATTAATACCGGATTTGGGTCTTAGGGGATTCTATTCTTTTTGTTTCTTAGAATTGAGAAAGGAGACAAATGTAAGAGGACTAAAAATTTCTAAAATCATCTAAATTTGTAAATGTAAATGCTAAAGACAGAATGAAAATGCAATATGTGCACCTAGAAATGAAATGGAGATGATAAATCTTCTATTGTTTTTTTTTATGATTGTCAAAGTCCTAGAAACGACTGTAATTCTAGATTTGGGCTCTATAACCTATCTGTCTACTATCCTAAAAATATGAGCCTAATTTTGAGGGTGTAGAGCATCTGGAATGTTCTACACATGGGTACCAAACGTTTGGAATGTTTTGCACCTGGTACCTTTTCCTCAAACTTTGTAGAGATCACTATTATGGTCTACAGAGTCCGGATCTTAAAACACAACTTTTTGACTTGTACTTGCACATAGAAAAATAGGGAAGAAGGTTGAATATAGGGGTTTACCTCAGTAAAATCCCTATTTAGGAATCAACCTTGAAATGTAATGAAAAAGAAAAGTATGCAGACATAGAGTAGTGATCAAATTTGATAAATGAAGTAGCACAATACAGATGCCTTTTTAAATGTGATCATATATATGTTTATGCAATAGCTTTGATTCAACATAAAAATTAAAAGGAAATCCTGAAAAGACAAAACCTTGTGTGATAGATGTTATAATTCACCAATATTGAAGTGAGGAGAAGAAAGAGAAGATAAGTAGGTTTGATGGCCCCTATTTTGATAGAAACTCCTTTGCTTGACCTCCAATAGGGAAAGAAGCTTATATCTATGGAGAAAACCACCTTGGATGCTTGAGAGGAAGAATTAATGCTAAGACTTGATGGATCTTAAATCTTGATGTAGCTTGTTTTTCACTTGAATTGCCTTGAATTGCTTGATGACATTGATTGCTTTCTCTAGTTACTAAATTAATTGCATTCAATTCTTGGATTTATTGATTAAATTAACCTCTCGGATCCAAAATAAAGATAAGTAGGGGGTCTAGATACTTCTTACTACATGTAGGGGGTTTAAGCTTGCCCGAGTCGACCATAGATTTGAATCCCGCATCCATGCTTCATATAGGGCCCCTCATAGAAATTTGGGCCACTTTTTGGGGTGCAGAATGTATGGAACATTCTACATCTGGGTGCATAATGTTTGGAGCCTTCTTCACCCACCAATCAGGGCTCAAATTTATTTTGTGGGTTTTGGGGAATGTGTAGATGCAGGGATTCAAATTACAACTTGTTTTGGGGTTCAAAAAGGTTTAAAAGGCCAGTAATAATAATATAGGGCCTAGATGATGAAATGAATTAATTATTGGAGGAAAAATATATGAGCACACCTAGAAATAAGGGAAAACCTCAATTTCAAACAAGATAGGACTGGGAGAAAGGAGAAAGAGGACCCAAATTTGAATTTAAGTGTCTACATAAGGTCCTATTATAGAAAATACACTAAAATAAGTGCAAAATAGTCCTTAAATTGTACACAAATCAATTGCTTACTTTTTAGGATGATACATTTATCCCTCACTTTAGTGGGAGTATGAGGTAACCTCATGCTCATGGTAAAGGAAGAACAAGAGAGAACAAGAGAGAGATAATCATAGGTGAATTGCAAAGACATCACTAAGTTTAAGAACACAAGCTCTGATACAAAGGATCTCAACTCATACATCCATGCACAAGGGCACGTAAACAAAACTAAAGAAAAAGAGAACAAACAAACAAAAAAAGGGGTTAGTAAAATCCAAATCGACTAGCCAAAGAGACCTTGATCAAGAGAGCATCCCTACTGCTAGTATTATGTTTGGAAATAATTGCAGAAGAAGAAATGGTCACATAAAAAGGACGAGAGAATCACCAAATATGAACAAAATCCATGATAAAATCTAATAGCATAGCTATTATAGAAAGGAGAGGAAAGAGAGACCATGAATCCAATAGACTAGTAGGCTACATAGTTATAGGTAATCCATGGGAGAAGAGAAGAGTGATAAGGAAAATGATAGCGAGTTGTATTATGCTAGTTTCACTCATCCTAAGAGAGAGAGAGGGAAGGAGAATTGATAGTCCAACAAGCTACAAAGTTCTAGTCAATTCTACCTTCAAAGATTTTCACACATGGTGGCTTGTTTTTGCACATGGCACAACTTTAGTTGTGCATGAGGCATCTTTCTTTTGTGCATAGGGAAGCTTGTTTTTGCACACGGGGTGACTTCAGTTGTGCACATGGCGGGTTGGGATCAATCTTATGGATCCATGAAAAGAGGTCTGTCTAAGGACCAAAAGAAATCATGAAAAGGATTGATACTGCGGCATAATCCACAAAGGAGGACACATGTATGCCCCCTCCTTATGATGGTGACATAAGACTATGACGACATCATAAGGAAAAGAGAACAAGGATACCTACTTCCAACAACAAGGAGATAAGCTTAAAACAATAATGTATGCTTGTTCCCTTATTAAAGGGTGGAAACTCTTGTTAGCTAATGAAATAGATAAACATGAAAGGATATTATACAAGTGGGAAGAGACCCTTGAAAGGAAGAGATCTTGGTTGCAAGACATCTACCTCCAGGAGGAGCTCTTGAACAAAGACAACATATTCAAGAAAAAGAAGAGAGGAGAACAAGAATGCACCCTTTTAACCCATGATTGCTAGGTGAAAACAAGATTCTTGATGAAGGATAATACACTCTAAGCCCCCAAGTAGGGGGTATTTTTTTAGGATAGACATGTGTTTTGAAAGAAAGGAAAAGGTTGTAACTCAGGATGTAAATATCCTAAAGAAGAGAATATCCTTATGTAAACAAATAATCTCCATGCAAGAAAGGATATCATGTGATAAACAAATGCCACATAACCAAGAGAAAGTGGATCCTTAGAAAGGAAACTTCCCCCCAAGGGTGAAGAAAAGGAAAAGATGTCCTATTATAAACCCTAAGTGATGGATCATATATAATAGGTATGCACTTTCCAAGAAAGCGCAAGGTTACAATTCAGGATGTAAATATCCTAAAAAAGAGAAGATCCTTATGTAAAACAATAAATATATACAAGAAAGGACATCACATTATAAAAGAACCAAGTCGACAAAGGGATATTGGATCTTTTTAGAGAGAAATTGAAAAAGAGGGAGTTGGACCAAGTAAACACACCTTCCCTATTGCTAAATAAGGGAATACTTGGAAAATGAAAACACATTATGGACCCAAAGTGGAAGGTCATTTATAATAGACGTTCACTTTCGAGCAAAGAAAAGGTTGTAAACTCGAGATTTAAATCTCCCAAAAAAGAGAATATCCATATGTAAAACAAACAAATCCATACAAGAAAGGACAATATGTTATAAAATACATACATCAAAAAAGGGAAGAAATGGGTCCTTGGGATAGATAGGAGAGTAGAATAACACCCTTACCTCTCAAGTATAGAGACATGGAGCAAGAATGACTATTATGTCTCTCACAAAGTATGATTGCACCTAAAATTGCACCACCATAAATGACAATGATCCCCCAAAGAATAAGATAGAAATGTCACATAGTGAGGAGCAACATAATAGGAACATAGATGTTATTTAGAATGATAATGACAAAGGTGTTGTTCTTTTTTAGATGTTATCTGAATCATACCAGAATCAATGAATTATTGAATTTTACACTTCAAATCATAACATTCATTAGTCTTATGGCCAAGAACTTGATGAGACATACAAATGGAATAATTGTCTTGTTTGCATGTGCTATTTTTTTGTTTTCTTTTTAAAGTGATTAATTTGGCATTGAAAAGCTCAAAAAAAATACTCTCTTTTTGTGATGAGAAATTAGGAGAAGAATTTATAGATTGGTTGGACAAGTGAGAAGGTTGGAAACCTAGAGTTTCTTTGGGAAAATGTGATATAGATTTCTCACAAGTTTCAATGTCTTTTTGCACACATGGACTATACCATGTCCATCATCAAGGTGTTAAATATAAAAAATATAAGGGTATCTTTTAGGTGGAAATGGATTGAAATTAGAAGAGGCCCAATCAAAATCTAGAAATATGTCATAATAAGGGCCTTCAGTCTCAAATTCAAGGATTTTGTTTTTACTATGGAAGGTTGGTGTGAAGTCTGAAGTTTCCTAATCACTATCTTGAAGAATTGATGGTTTCCTTGTTTGTATTGGAGAAATAATTGAAGAAGGAAATGGAGATTCAATAGTGTTGACTTGATTAGGATCCTTATGTGCTAGGGTTTTTATTTGTAGAAGGAAGGACATCAAGGATATTATCTTCTTGAGGATTGTTGTTATATGTGTATGTACTGCATGATAATCAGGTTGTGTAGCACCTTTTACAATAATTACTAGTTTTTTTTAGGGGTATCTTGAATGATATTAATTTGATTAGGTTCTTTATGTTCAAAAGGTTCATGTGGAAAAGAGAGAGAATAAATTGAGGATATCATCCTTTTATTCTAAGGTATTATTATGAATTACTTTAGAAAAGGGGAAAACATAACTCATTGATGCTTCATCTCTAGAGGGAAGATGGTTGAAATGGATAGGAGGGGAAGTGAAATTAATAGAATTTTCAATCATATCACCCTCTTCCACCACAAAATAATCCTTTTGCACAAAGGTATTCTCATGGGGAAGGTATATATCGAGAGAATAATCAACATCATTCTCCAATGGTTCATCCCAAAGAGGGAGAGCATTGTGGGATGTGTTAGAAGTATCTCCTTGTATCAATATGTTCTCATGATGGAGAATAAATTTGGGAGAGGAATCATTTATTGGTTCCTAAAGGGGATCATTGTACACCCTAAATCCTTCTATCACATTAGTAAACTTTGGAAAAAGGATAGTTTAGAGGGTTGAGAGGTAGACTTAGTAGAGATGAAGTCATCAAGTACTTAATCCATCATATCAAAGTATTCACTACTAAATGGATTATGAAAGGAAGTAAAGCTTTGTACAAGGAAATCATACATGTTGCAATGCAATAAGCTAATGTAATGAAACAAATAAATAAATATTTTTAGATTTTTATTATTTTGATAAATGAAAATGCAATGCAAGATTGAATATATGAAATAAAGGATAACTATATGAAATTTTTATGTCTTTTTGTTCATTAATGAATGCAAAATAAGACTAAAAACCAAAACTAAATGCATAAAATTTAGATCTATTTACCAAATTGGAAGTGGAAATGTTATGATTCGGGCTCACCAAAATGTACAATAGGTGAACCTAGAAGCACAAAATTCATGCAAAGAGGATCTAACCACCAAAATCAGAAGTATGTAAGAATATTTGGGTTCACCAAATTATACAAGTGTGAACCCACAAGCACACAAAGGAGATTTAACATAAAGTGAAACTAACACCAAAGGAGATTACACAAATGAAATCTAACACCAAAATTAGAAGCATTTAAGAAGAGTCAGGTTCACCAAAATGTACAATAGGAGGATGGGGATCACCTGAGGACTGAAGTTCTCCCCAATTTTGTAAGGTACATTAGAATATGAAGCCTCCTTAAGTAAAATCAACACCACAAGAAGAAATAAAGTTTTATTAATACTGGATTTGGATCTTAGGGGCTTCTATTATTTTTTTCTTAAAATTAATAAAGGAGATGAATGTAATAGGACTAAAAATCAATTAAATCACCTAAATATGCAAATGAAAATGATAAAGAGAGAATGAAAATGAAATGCCTGCACCTAGAAATGAAATGGAGATGATAGAGCTTCTACTGTTCTTGCTTTTACTGTTGGAGTCTTGAAAATGACTATACTTCTAGATCTGGGATTTGTAACCCATCTACCTTCTATCTTGAAAACTTGAGCCCGGTTTTGAGGGTGCAAAACGTTCCAAACATTATGCATTATCTGTGGAGTCAAGATCTGAAAATATAGCTTCTTCACCTATACATGCACACACAAAAATGTGAAAGAAGGTTGAATATAGGGGTTTACCTCAGTCAAACCCTTGTTTAGGAACCAACCTTGAAATGTAATGAAAAATTAAATTATGCATACACAAAATAGTGATCAGATATGATAAATGAAGTATCGCATACCTTTGCAATGATGATGCCTCTTTGAATGTGAGAAAATATGTTTATGTAATAGCTTTTATTCAAAATAAAAACCAAAAGAAAATCATGGAAAGATAAAAACTTGTGTGAGATGTTGTAATTCACCAATGGTGAAGTGAGGAGAAGAAACAGAAAATGATATGCAGGTTTGATGACTACTATTTTGATAGAAACTCCTTTGCTTGACCTCCAATAGGGAAATAAGCTTATATCTACGGAGAAACCCACCTTGGATGCTTGAGAGAAAGAATTGATGCTAAGACTTCATGGATTTTAAATATTAATATAGCTTGTTTTGCACTTAAATTGCCTTAAATCACTTGATGACCTTGATTGCTTGCTCTACTTGCTCAATTGCTTGCTTAAGGTTCTTGGATTGATTGCTTAGATTGACCTCTCGAATCCATAATAAGGATAAGTAGGGGATTTATATACTTCTCACTACATTTAGGGGCTTTAACCTTACCCGTACTGACCACATATCTGAATCCCATATCCATGCTTTGTATAGGGCCCCTCTTAGAAATTTGTGTCACTTTTTTGGGGTGCAAAACATATGCACCTGGGTGCATAAAATTCGAAATGTTCTACACCCACCAATCAGGGTTCAAATTTATTTTGTGGGCTCCAGAGAATGTGTAGATGTGGGGATTCAAATTACATCTTGTTTTAGGGTTCAAAAAGGTTAAAAAGGTGACTAATAATGACATAGGGCCTAGGTGATGAAATTAATTAAGTGATTGGGGGAAAATAGAGGAGAACACCTAGAAATAAGGGCTAACCTAGATTTTAAAGAAGATAGAGCTGAGAGAAAGGAGAAAGGTGACCCATATGTGAATTTAAGTGTCTGTTAGAATAATTGAGAGGGGGGGGGGCGGTGAATCAGTTAGAATCAGTGCCCTCACAAAATTATCCTGCAATCCCAAATTCCTCCATATGTATAACAAAACAATATCAAATATAAGACTCATCTCAGTGAAATGTAAACTGTCATTTCAAAACTTACTGTTAAGTTGTCTACCGAGTATCAGTAAATTAATACTGTGATTACGAATCTAGGTCAGTAAAATAAAGTGTAAAGTAAAATAACAATCCAAAACATTCATACACATTGACATATAGATTTTTAACATGGAAACCCTATTAAGGGAAAAACCACCTAGGACCGGTAACCCAAAATATTTTCACTCTTCTGAAGTGAGCTCGGTGAAGAGCCAACCCTGTTAAAAGGTTACAATGAACACTGTTAAATGTGACCTTGTTAGAGGATTTAAAACTAACAATTATCTCTTGACCACGAATTCACTATGGGGTCAACAATAAAACAATCAACATTATCTGAATGTTATAATAATGATTCACTATCCCACTCGGTTAAGAGATTTATCTGTAACAATGGTTAAACTAACACAGTAATGATCTGATTCAAATAAAACTCTGATTTGCAGATATTCAAATATATTCTAAGTACATAATACCTCTGATCAATTAGTTCACTTCAGTTCATCTCATTCTTCATCCTTGTTCTTCCCGGTTATGCTATTTCTTCTATTTTCTCAGCTATGTCAGCAGAAATACACTCGGTTCTATCTTTAACCAGTTTTGACTAGTCATGCATAAATTTGCATGTATCTTTTAGCATTTGTGTACATCATTACAAATGAATCTCTTGTCTCTGATATAGACATCATGTATCATTTAATTTTCATCCTTCAAATCTTGCCGCTTAATCTTCATCGTTCATTTTCCTGCTTGATCCTTCCTCGACAGTTGTGTTAAAAACACGTTTTAATCTCTGTCATTCGATCTTCCTTGAATTTTCATAGCTGTTTGATCAAATAACAAAATATATCTTTTACCTCAAAATCATCAATTTCCATCTCATCATTTTAATCAGCCTCGGTTTGAATTAATTTCTTAATCAATAGTTGTGTCGGCAATCCCTTGCTCGGTTAACACTGGCGCTCAGTATACATTGTGTTTTAATTGGTTTACACTGCTACTCGGTGTATACAAAACTCTTCATTTACTGACCACATAAACATTCTTTGTTCCAAACCTTCAATACATAATATATGTTTTCCACCATAATAATACTCAAATAAGTTGACATCAATGACAATACATTAACTAATAATGTTTATCATCACTTCTGCAACTTGGTTGAATATCAACAAATGACTTCAAACATATAATCAGTTGCAGTTCATCAATCTCTCCCTTTGGCATCGATGGCAACAAAATCTAAAATATGCAATATAATATGCCATACAAAAAATACCAAACTTTTGTTCTACAACTGCAACAATTCAGTAGCTCTCCCTAGCTTGAATATAATATGTGTCAGTATAAACAAAATATTCATTGTGCAGACTCTCCCTGTTGTTTTGTCTTTTCACCTCTTGAATCTCTCCGTAGATAAAATATGTCTCTCCCTTTCTCTTTTCTCCCTTTAGTGGATAGATAATTCATGAAACTCTCTCCCTTAGATGGATATACATTTCATTGATCAACTCTCTCCCTTTGAAAAGAATGCCAAAAATAAATATGCAGCTCTTCAGTAGCCAAATAAAATATCTCTGATTTTTGGTGCAGTATATACCTTTTAGTGTACTGATATCTCTGTGTTGGTCTAGTTCAGCTTTGCATCAACATAATTGATATTCTTATTTCATGTAGGTTGATGCAACCTCCTAATCTTCTTAGTTAGCAATAGACAAGGGATGAACCCCTAGTCTACCTCTCAAGTACACAAATGTATCCTTTGATAACAGTTTTGTGAATATGTCTGCAAGTTGTTCCTTTGGTTGTACATATTCTAGTATTACATGTTTGTCTTGTACTTGTTCCCTCAAGTAGTGATACTTTATAGCTATGTGCTATGTCTTTGCATGCATCACTGGATTCTTTGAAATATTTATAGCACTTGTGTTATCACAATAAATCATCACTCGTTTGGTGATCTCCTCATTCATTCCTTTCAATAATTTTTTTATCCATGCTATGTTAGAATAATTTGCAGCAGCAACAACATACTCTTCTTCTACAGTTGACTGAGATATGCATCCTTTCTTCTTGCTAATCCAAGTAACTAGTCTTTCTCCAATAAAGAATGCTCCACCAGTAGTGCTCTTTCTATCATCTATATTCCCAGCCCAATCAGCATCTGTATAGACTTTCAATTCAAATTTTCCTTCTCAATTATACCAAAGTCCATAATCCTCAGTACTCTTCAAATATCTAAAAATTCTTTTAACAATGGTCATATGTGATTCCCTGGGGTTAGCAGAAAATATTGCAACTATTCCAACTGCATGTTCTATATCTAGTCTTGTGTGAACAACATACATCAATTTACCAATCACAGATCTATACAAGGTTTGATTTACCTTAGGTGTCTTGTCTTCTTTTTTCAATTTGCATCCTGTCACAATAGGTGTTTCGACTAGTTTTGATTCCTCCATTTTGAATGTCTTTAGTACTTCCTTGATGTATTTTGATTGAGTAATGTATATTCCTACAGGTTGTTGTAAAATTTACAATCCTAGAAAAATTTTGATCTGACCAAACATCGACATCTCAAATTCTTTCCTCATTTCATCAACAAATGAAGTGCATAAGTTATCATTACCTCCAAATATGATATCATCAACAAATATTTCAGCAAGTGTCTTATCACCATTTCCTCCTAAATAAAAATTGTTGTTGTCACTTGTTCTAATGAATCCAATACTTATTAGATAAGAATGTAGTCTTTCATACCATGCTCTCGATGCTTTCTTCAGTCCATATAAATCTTTGTGTAACTTACATACCATGTGTGTCTGATCAGGATCAACAAATCCCTCAGGTTGTTCAATCTATACCTCCTCTTCCAATATTCCATTCAAAACTGTGGAATTCACATCCATTTGATATACCTTGAATCCTTTATACGCAGTCTATGCAAGTAGTGTAACCACCTGAATTTGGTCTGTCGCAACTATGGACCCTATTTTCCCTAAGTGTGATCATACCCTTGATTTATTTCCAAACGACCCTGTTACTTCTTGGCATAATTCTTTTAATCAATTTAATATCCTAGGTGATTTTTATCTCTGATTTATATTAACTATTATAGCCATACAATTCAAATCAATTTTGACCAATCAAATCAAATCAAAATCAAACATGGCTATAGTATTTAATTATAAAGGAATTAAATAAATCTCTAAATCAAATACC
>MU226346.1:90064-100069 GCA_018584345.1 Thuja plicata | reverse complement strand
TATTCTGAGGGTTGATATGCAACTAATTACACTCTTTCTAGTTAGAAGGCAATAGGCTGATATTAGTGGTTTCTAACATTTTAACTAACCATTTGAGCTAATGCAATGACCTATTGAGTGTTTGTGTTGCTTCTGACAGGTACCCAATTGCACACGCACAATATTATGTTAGGAGATAGACCATGAATAAAGTGCATTTAACATCTTCTCGATTTAGGATATTTTGATGTCGAGGATAAGATCTAGGGGAATAGAGAGGACCTAGGGAAGTGCTTAAATTAACATGTTTATCCTCTTGCACCAAGGTATCTTTTTGAGGAGAGGATCTATTACTACTCTTTAATGTTGCATCTCTATTAGGGAGATCATTAATAGGATTATGGACTCTATCCTCATTAACAAAAGATAGCTTAAGAGAGGTACAAATGTTATTCTTTTCAATGTCATCTTTAGGATTATCATTTTCTACAAAAGCTCTTATGAGATTCACAATATTATGAATTTCCTGAAGAAAGCTATGATGGAACAACATGAAACATAGATAAAAGCTCTGAGACATTATGTGCAAGTAAGAAATATCTTTGAAAGTCTAATGATTCCATATGCAAGTGCGCTATAAATAAATGTAAGAAACATGAAGTGAAAGAAGTCATTATCTAACACAAGATTTTGATAAATGTAACTAAGAAGTAATGTAATCACATGTGAAATAGAAAACCAATTGGATTTAGTTGGTTCTATAATGAAAATGAAATTCACCCAAATAAGATCTGAAAACAAAAATATGGAAGTACAGGACACATCGGGTTCACCAAAACGTAAGGTGGAAAAAATAGGGTTCACTAGGTTGTACAGGAAAACTATGAATTTTAGGCCTATCTGCCTACTCACATTGGAAGGAGAATGATCCACTTGGCCCAAGATCTTTATGCACAAGGTGAACTTAGTGGTTCTTTATTGGGAGTTGAAAATGACTATGCAATTATAGAAGATAAATGAAGAAGTTAGGTCAAAATAAAGAGAAATGGTGTCTTTCATCACACATAAGAAAATTAAAAAGTGACAGATGAATTCTGACAGAAGATTTGGTAAGTACATACAAAAATTGACTGGTTATCCAAATTTCAAGCAAAACTAGAGGGACTCAATCACCCAGAGTGACTTGCTCTTGGTACTTTGTCATCTAGAGTGACCTACTCCCAACTATTTTAAATATAATGAATGATGGATTATAGCTCTTTGAATATTCAATCTATATCTTTTTTGTGCATTCACCATCTCTTCCTGTATACATAAAAGAGAGATTTTTTTGGTTGAAAGGGGTTTGCCTACATCAAACTCAGATTTTGGAATTAACTATAATGTCCCCACTTTAGCAGTTGACCAAGTGTGTGTGCGTTAGCCTAGTTCTACATGGTCCCAAGGGCTAACAAAGGGTTTAAAGGGATACTAGAGTGTTTTGGCCTAGTCATTTCCAATTTGGGCCAAAACGGAGTTGATTTACTCAGTTTTAGGCATACTTACTATTTTTAGTAAGTCAACAGGACACAACAGAGGCCAGTTTTTGTGATTAGATTTGATACTCCTCGGCGAGAGCTTTCCGACGAGCTATTACTCATGCTATTCGAAGTCTGTTGGCTAATATATTTTAATGCCTGAAATGTTATTAAAGTAACATTTAATTTAATTGTAAAATATTAAAGTGTTACTTTAATATTTATTTTATGGCGATGAGTACCTAAGAGAGACATAAGTGAATATTTTAATATGTTTTATATTCCACATATTTTATCCCACATTGCTCATGTGAGTTGAGTCGACCCTTGGAAAAGAATAAAAGGGAGTGTTTGTGGCTTCATTCAACATGTTGAATATGAGAAGAAATTGATGTGTGAGTTGCAGATCTGCTCTTGGAATTAGAGGATGTATATCCTCTCTTATGCCATTCTAGACGTCGTTCTCTTGGGGTTTGGCCTTTGGAATCCATTGTTATCAGCTTCATTAACAGGCAGGTTGGGCGTGTCTCTAGCTACAGGCAGTTTTGATGTTTTGCTCATATCTTCTTCATTACTCATCCGATGCTTATGCTACTTTGAGGGAATGATTTTATGAAGGTATTGGACTGTTTGAAAGACAGTATGCAGCAGAACTGTTCACACGGGTACTATTCATGTGGTACTATTTATGCGGCACTATTCATGTGATTATTATTCACATGGTACTATTCACTTCACTGTAGCAGCAAGTTGGAAAGCATGTGCTGGAGCATTATGCCAATAATATTGGAGCCATTAGTGAGTTGATAATCTACCATGTATTTGATTTAGTTAAATTCTGAAAATAACATCTTATCAGTAGTAGTTCAATGTCCAGTTTGCATATTATTGTAGTTCTTCCTTGTTATGTTGTATGATTTCAATTCCATACAAAAACTCAAACAAACAAACAAACACTTCATTTCCAGAGTTATAAGGGGTAAAATATTAAACGGAGAAATAAGAAGTTGGATCCAAACTGTTTGACATAATTCCTATTAGCAACTGGTTTAGTTTTTGGGCATTCAAGGGTGCCCATTATAGTGGTATCAGAGTGGTTTCCTGTCATCGTATTGGGGTGGAAATCATTGAGCTTGCACATTTGTTTTGAGTGACTGGCACTCTTGCAATTGTCTTAATTATGGAAAAATCTAGGAGATTAACTAAACAAGAAAATAGTGGAAAGACTTAATGAAAAATTTGGAGAAGATTAAACAAAATTAACAAAGGATAGATGAATTGCTTTCAGACCTGAGAACCATGGACAGAGTAGCACAGTATAAGACTTCCTTTTTTAAAGGGTCTACTTCACAAAGAGGAAAGAAAGAGAACCATGAGGTCTCTACTGGTGAGACATCTAGAAGTCTTTACAATGAATTTTCAGCAGCTAGTGACTAACATGCAGCTAATCCCATGGAGATTAAAAATCTGATTTACATTAGGGAAGATGTTGGGCACAAGACACTTCACGATGACTTCTAGATTGAGGAGAATGTTGGTACTTTCAACACTCCAGAAGTTGTTATCAATCATGATAACAATTCTGATATTTATGACAACAGTCCTTTGTTTGAGCCTATTTATGGCCTTGATGATAGAGAAAGTGCAGAAGATGTTGTTGGTGCCACCTTTAGTTTTGACTCGCATGATGAGAGTGTTAATTTTGTGGATTGAATGGAAAATACAAGTTCTAGTAATTCTAATTTCTATAGCAGCAACGAGATGTGTTTGCATCAGCATGAGATAGTAGAGGGTTTATGGGTGGGTGATGTTGGTACTCGTGATTTGGGTACTAGTAATGATATTTATAAGGATGACTCATGTTGCAGTAAGTCTCATTTGTCATATCAGACCTTACAAAATGAATCAGAGAATTCATTGGTTGGTGATAGGTCCTAGGATCATGACTTGCAGGGACTTGCAGTTACATGGGGAGTGGGAGCATGTGATGAGATTGATATAGCAACAGTTTCCACTTTATCAGATGAGTCACTTGTTCAGGTGCCTAGTAGTAGTGCCTCAATTGTTGATGTGTGCGTTGATGATAACACACATGATTATTTGGATCATGAGGTGAGCATTATGGATACAACATATCATAGTGCAGATTTTGGGTTAGATAGCTTACATGGAGGTCAGTGTATTCAGAGATATCATGTGACTGGATAGTTGAAGGTGAGTGTGATAGTCAGATTGCTACAGCCTTAGAGCATTATGACGTTGCCCATCAGATGTTAGTTGTATTTGGTTGGGGTGCTCCTATGTCAGATGAGCACAGTGATAGTGGTCTTTCCTTGATAGAAATCCATTCATTGTGAGAGGCTATCAGAATAATGAAACATAATTACTTGCAGTTATTAGCTGACGGAAACTACCTTCTTGAGTGGGGTTGCACTTGTTATGATGCACTGAAGGGGAAGGAAGAGGAGGTTGATGAGCTCACTCATGAGCTTGAGGAAACTACAAAGGTATGGGAGAGCACCAAGCTGGCTCTTCAGGAGTCACAGTCACGGTTGGATGAGGTTACCGTAGAGTTGAACCGAGTGCAGTCTTCACTAGCTACAAATTCAGTTAAGTTTTCTACAGTGGTTGTTGGTGATGAGTTGACACCCATGGGTTGTAGTAAGGATGTGGCTATGTCCCTCACATATTTAGGTGTTGTGGACACAGTTGGGATGAGTACCTTGGTAGAGAGTTGTCGAGAGCCTTTGGTTGTGTCAAGTTATCCAGTAGTCAGCACGTTGATAGATGATGCAAGGAGGGTCATTGAGAGTTCTTGTGATGTAGAGGTGGATTCGTCAGTGAGTTGTATGACTATTCATGACACTACTCCATCTTCTTCATGAGATATATGCAGAGTATCATCTGGTTGGGAGATTGACTCTCATGTTTGGTTGTTTCCTTGCTCTGGAAACAATCCTTTTATTTCATCCCATGCTGTTGATTCTGTTCAACATATTGTTGAGCCACAAAGATGGAGGGATCAGTTGAGGGTTTTTGGAGAGAAGGCTAATTCAACCTTATCTTGCTTCGACTTCACACATAATTATGTTGAGTACCTTATTTGGAGAGCAGGGTTTGAGGAGAGACAGTATGGGGTTAAGATTGGTACTCATATTCGCTATTTGAAGTTCATCCAGAGTGCTTTGGAGGCATTTAAATTAGAATACCTTCACTTGTTTCATGATCAAGAGTACACTATTGGGTATGCAGAGAGATATGGAAGGGCATCTACATAAGTAAAAATTTAGAACCAGAGTTTGGAGCCTTCTTCTGATTCTAGAGTTGTCAATGATGAGCCTTTGACAGAGATTGGAGCCTTTTACCATAACTATACAGTGAGGAGTGCTCATCATTTTTCCTTTGATCCATACATAGAGGACTTGATTATGCATCAATGTGGATTGGCTCCAGAATCATACCATCATTTATGGGATGGGTATATGCCAGCTTCAGTTGATGGAGTTAGTAGCTACAAGTTGTTGAGAGACTACTTCCAGAGTCAGTACATCCATGACAATTTAGTGGAGGATGGATATCGTGGTTGTGATACATACACCCTTGGTAGTTATTATCTTTGTAGTATAGTTGGATTTCATACCCATAGGGAACTAGTAGGGTATCGAGGGAGATTTGGTGTAGCAGGTGATTTCGAACATCCTTACTTCCTTATAGTGGATCAATGTGTGTTTTACTTATACTGGGATCTAGGTGGTGGCAGGGTTAGTACTGCAAGTTGGATGGGTCCCATAGGTTTGCTTCACCACTTCTGGTATGATGAAGTTGGGATCAGTGTTGAGCCAAAATTTTTTGGGAGTATTCTTCTTGGTAGACTTCTATTTTGGATTTGGGATCCAGGTATATATTTGGTTGGAGTGTGTTGTTGGATCCTATGTGTGCATCGGGAATTTAGTTTGGGTTCATTGGAGAGTATTGCAGTGTGTACATGGTATCTGCAAGTTAGAAAAGTGTGAGAGCTCTTTCAAAAAATAATAAAAGACTCTTATGAGAGATTTTTTGGATACTTGGAGAAAATTAATTTGCATTGTGAGTTTCTGTTGTGGTATCTTCAAGGGTGTAAAGAGAACGATTTTCTCTTTTCCTTCAAGCACTTTGAATCATTGAAATTACATGGTGAATTGTGCACTTAGCTGCTGTGATCAAATTCAAGTTTGATCAGATTTGTATTCCAATTGTTGTTGAAGTATATCATGGAGTGTGCGGTTTGTCAGCAGAATAAGGGAGAGCACACATTTCCTGCAGGTTTACTACAGCCCTTGCCCATTCCAGACAGGAAATGAGAAAGTATTTCTATGGAATTCATCATTGGTTTACCACGAGTGCAGGGAAGAAATTGCATTTATGTGGTGGTAGATAGATTGGAAAAGTTTGCTCACTTCTTTTCTATTCCTTCTACTTATACAACAACTCAGGTGGGAGATTTGTTCTTTAGAGAGGTTTTCAGGTTGCATGGGCTACTGAGATTTATTGTTAGTGACATGGATAGCAATTTTATGAGTGCCTTTTGGCAAGAGTTGTTCAGGCTATGCGGCACAAATGTTACACCTAGTACAAGCTACCATCCTCAGACAGATGGGCAGACAAAGATAGTAAATAAATGGGTGAAAGGTTATTTGCAGAAATATGTGACTACGCAGCAGAGAGCTTGGGTCAAGTGGTTATACATGGGGGAGTATTGTTACAATACCACATATCACATGACCATCGGGATGACTCCATTTATGACATTGTCTGGGTATGAAGAAGCAAGCTTCATGGATTTGGTTTTGGGGGACAACAGAGTGCCCAAAGCCAAAGACCTATTGTAGAATAGTCAGGATATCCTGAGAGCACTCAAGGAGAATATACAAAATGCTCAAAATCAACAGAAGTTGTATGCTGATCAACATAGGATAGAGCCTAGTTTCAACATCGGGGATATGGTGTATTTGAGGCTACAATGATATAGGCATTCATCGCTCAAGAGGAGCAGAGCAGAGTAGCTAAAGTCTAGATTTTATGGTCCCTACAGGGTGATTCAGAGAGTGGGCAAAGTCGCCTATGAGCTTGAGCTTCCAAAGGGCAGTCGGGTACACAATGTATTTCATATGTCTAGGCTTAAGAAAGCCATTGGTCAGATTGTAGTGCCTTCTACAGATTTGACCCCTTTGGATGAGGAGGGGAAGCTTGTGTTAGTACCTGAGGCTATTCTGGACACCAGAGAGAGGAAACTCAGAAACATGATACTGAAGGAGTATTTGGTCAGATGGAGAGACCTATCGGAGGAGAATGATACATGGGAGAGTGAGTAGCAGTGATTTTTTAAGTGGCTAATATTCGCCAATTGGCTAATTTTTGAAATTTGAGAATCCAAATTTGGCTAATAATTTAAGATTTAAGGTGACCTAAATTGCCAAAATTTTACAAAATTTTATTTTAGAAATATTTAAATCGTCAAATAATTTATTTTATTAAAAATTTGAACTCAAATATTCACCTAATATTTGATAGATGGTTAGATTCAATTCGCCTAAATTTTATCAGCTATTATAGAAATCTAAATTAATTCACCAATAATATATCATAATTGTTAGTTATAGTAGGGTTGTGTCACCAATATTAGTTGTCATTATTGATTTAAAATATAATCTAGTGATCTTCATTATATTCCATGAGGCAAAAATGTTACTATCTTATTTGTAACGCTTATCGGGGCTAATATTTTCTTTGGATTGTTGATAAATCAATGACACTAAAGAAATTTTGGGTCCTATTATAATAATAAAAATAATGATACATTTATCTCATACAATACAATGAGGATTATTTGATTATATTTTAAATAAATTGTAGCAACTAGATACTATAGAGTTCCCTTAAACCCATCAAATATTTTCATAGTTAGCCTAACAATTTTCTATAAGAACTCTTTTTCTTTAAATATAATTATTTTCCATGGTCATTAATGAAATTTTTGTTATTTCTTGAGATTAGCCAATATTTTCTACAAAAAAATTGTGATTAAAAAATATTCGCCCATAAAAATAATTTGTTTTCCCAAAAAATTGAGAGATTCGCCAATAGGAATTAATTTTTTTAAAAAATAAAATGAAAGATTCGCCAGGATTTAATATATTTTTCTAGAGGGGGGTTTCTTAAATTTATCCCTAGCGAGTAGGTTATTCAGTAGGCTGGACTGAGATTTCTTGAGGACAAGCAATTTCAAGGGGGGTGGACTGTAATGTCCCCACTTTAGCAGTTGACCAAGTGTGTGTGTGTTAGCCTAGTTCTACATGGTCCCGAGGGCTAATGAAGGGTTTAAAGGGATTCTAGAGTGCTGTGGCCTAGTCATTTATAGTTTGGGCCAAAATGGAGTTGATTTACTCAAATTTAGACATACTATTTTTAGTAAGTCAACAGGACACAACAGAGGCCATTTTTAGTGATTGGATTTGATACTCCTCGGTGAGAGATTTCTGACAAGATATTACTCACGCTATTCGGATTTTGTTGGCTAATATATTTTAATGCCTAAAATGTTATTAAGTAACATTTAATTTAATTGTAAAATATTAAAGTGTTACTTTAATATTTATTTTATGGGGATGGGTACCTAAGGGAGACATAAGTGAATATTTTAATATGTTTTATATTGCACATAGTTTATCCCACATTGCTCATGTGAGTTGAGTCAACCCTTGGAAAAGAATAAAATGGAGCGTTTGTGGCTTCATTCAGCATGTTGAATATGAGAAGAAATTGATGTATGAGTTGTAGACCCGTTCTTGGCATTAGAGGACATCTATCCTCTCTTGTGACATTCTAGACATCATTCCCTTGGGGTTTGGCCTTTGGAATCCATTGTTATCAACTTCATTAACAGATAGGTTGGGCGTGTCTCTAGCTACAAGCAGATTTGATGTTTTGCTCATATCTTCTTCATTACTCATCCGATGCTTATGCTACTTTGAGGGAATGATTTTATAAAGGTATTGGACTGTTTGAAAGACAAAGTACTGTAGTAGCACTGTTCACGTGGGTACTGTTTATGCGGTACTATTCACACGATTACTATTCATGCGGTACTATTCACTTCACTGTAGCAGCAAGTTGGAAGCATGTGCTGGAGCATTATGCCAATAATATTGGAGCCATTAGTGAGTTGATAATCTGCCATGTATTTGATTTAATTAAATTTTGAAAATAACATCTTATCAATAGCAGTTCAATTTTGTGTTTGCATATTATTGTAGTTCTTTCTTGTTATGTTGTATGATTTCAATTCCATGCAAAAACTCAAACAAACAAACAAATGCTTCATTTATGGAGTTATAAGGGGTAAAATATTAAACGGAGAAATAAGAAGTTGGATGCAAACTGTTTGACATAATTCCTATTAGCAACTGGTTTAGTTTTTGGGCATTCAAGAGTGCCCATTACATTAACCATGAAATTGAAATAAATTGACATGTAATTTAAAGTGTGCTAATATGTAGCAGAATCTAGCTATGAGAATTCAGATGTCTTATATCTTCTTGATGCAATTTTCTTTGAGTGTGATCAACCATAAGTGTAGATGCAATAACATAACTCCACAAGGCCTAAAAGGAAAATCATGAACACATACTTGCATTAAGGACGTTGAAGCTTTCCACAATGCTAGATCTAAAGGGTGAAATGAAACGCCTTGAATTCTTGATGCTTGAGTGATTGAGTCCTTGATCTTTAGAGTCTAATTGAGTTCTTGAGTGTGTATCAAAATGAGGGGATAAATTTCTTTTATACATCTCTCTAGCATTTTTGGTGTGTTAATTTTGGAGAAAGCCATTGAGAGCTTAAATTTTAAAAGTATTTCCTTTTAATAACTTTATGTTTTGATATATGTTTAAATGAACTAGTATTATCGGAAATGATTACTATATTGCTGTAAAGATGAGTGAATATGATATATTATTTGGTTTTCTTATGATATGAAGCTTGAGAATCTCTCTTATAATTGAACCAAATATTTATTTGGGTTTTTGGTAATGCCAAAGAAACATGGAGAAATAAGATATTGGAAGCAGAGAAGCCGGCAACGTAGCAGAGTATGGGGAGACGGGAAGCTTGACCGATTTAACTAAGTATCGAACAACTATCCTATGACTTATTCCTAGAGTCATCTTAGAAATATACCTTGCTCCTTCAAGAACATATATTTCCCATGCGATATAATATTGTTCAATTTTGTTGAAATGCTTGGAAGCCAGTATCAATTGATCTCGTGTAGTATATAAAGTTTGTTTCAAAATCTCTACGTTCTATCTGAGAGATGTTGTGTTTTATTCTAATTTTGTATGGAACTTTCCCGTTTGTTTGCAGGAATTGGAAGTGACACTTCCCGGTTTTGGGAGTGACACTTCTCGTTTTTGCAAATCCGCTGTTTGTTTCTCTAAATTGCAATTCTGGATTTGTCAAGTAAAACCAGGTT
>MU226346.1:40131-90014 GCA_018584345.1 Thuja plicata | reverse complement strand
ATATCCTGTTTTTGATATAATAAGGTTTTGAGTCAAATTCCAATTCCCCAAGATGCAAAACCGGGATTTCAAAACCTGATTTTGTGATAATAAGGTTTTGAGTCAAATTCCAATTCCCCAAACAAACAGGTATTGTTTTCGAGATTTAGTTTCAACTTGCACAAATCGATATTTAGAACCAGATGTAGTAAATTTAAAGTAATGATGATTAGGAGAAAGAGTCTCTAAAAAAAAGTTTATATTGGAGTGAGAGTGAGAGTGCTCTAGAATTTTTGATATGTTTTCCAGATAGCAAAGAGAGATTTCTAAATTAAATTGTAGATTGATATTGATTATTCACTTCAGATTATATAATGTTTACAGAATGATTCTTGCAGTTTATGTTGATAAATGTTATCAATCTAAAGCCTTTTCAAAATATAATTATTTATCTGCTTATATTGTAAAGAAAGGACTCAGAGATGGTAATAAATTGTAACTGGTATTTGTGATGTTCTTAGAATTGGTGTTCTAAGGATTCTTGAGTTGGTGCTCAGATTATTAAAGTGTGATTTTGAAGAGTTGGTTCTCTTAGAATAGGTTTTTTTTTTTTTTTTGTTAACTCTTTAAAGTTTGTTCACTTAAACATCGTAATTGGATTAATTTGTGAGGCTGGATTAGAATAGTAGATCCTAGCAGCATTTCTCACCATGGCTTTTCCCATCTAAGTTTCTACATAAAATCTTGTGCATTTTCATTTTTGTGTGATTGCATTTTTTTTTGGTATCAATTTCAATTATTTTCACTTATTGGTTTGAAGTTTCATAAAACACATTAAAAGTTTAAGTTGTTTAAGATTAAAAAAGGTTTTATCTTCAACTGATTCATCCCTCTCTTAGTAGAAGATTTGTGCTCTACAAGAAATGCCAAGGAGATGCCAAAATTTAATACAAAATTGAGATGAGATGTTGGGATCAAGTATGGGAGGCCATACATGCTAAAATAGGGCCTAGATGAGAAAGAAATTGCATAGAGATGCAATTTATGACACTACAAAAGATATCCCCCAATGACTACATTCATCATTAATATGCAATCGATTGCACCTACCCCCTCTCATAATGAAGATTCTCAAATGTTGATGACGTATGCTTGAAAATAAAAGATGATCCAACACTTGGGAGAAACACATATTCCCTTGCAAAGAAACACGTCCATAGGATGATGGAGAAGTCACTTCATATCTAACTCAAAGGAGGGAATATTTCTCAAAGTGTGTGCCTCCAAAAAACTAATTAAGAGTCTTCAAGCTTGAAGAAGCCATAGCATAATTGTGATTAAATTCAACCAAGAAATGTGAAAAATCAAGTGAAGGAGGAAACCCATAAATGTCAATGTCCAAAGATAAAAAATGACATAATAATAATGTTGAAATTGTCATCAAAGAGTAGTGAAATCCCCTCCAACTTGTGCCCCAAATCTATATTATGAGAATTTGGGAATAATTTAGAAATCCACATCAAATATTCATCCCAGAGAGAATGATCTAAACAATATGATCATGCTATTAAAGAGAAATATTGAGAGCCAAAGAAGTGGGAGGTGGAGGAATAGGTAGCTCAACACTAGTCTTTACAATATAAAGATACAGATTTCCAAACTTCTCACAAACATTATTTTACCCTTGATGAAAGAGTGAACATTAGTCAAATGAACATTATCATCACCAGGTTCAAAATGAAAAAAAATGAATACATATGGGATGAATGATCAATCATGTTGACTTGGTGGTTAGCACCTCCTTGGAGATTTTTGACATGGATTAAGTGCCTCTCGTGGGTCGGGTTAAATCTGAATTTTGTATCGGGCATTGCAAGTTCAAGATTTTGGTGCAATGACAAATTATTCCAGCAATTAGTATCAGAGCCTTGGCCCATTTGTTCAAGTCTCCCTTCAGTGGGTGCTGAAGGCTCAATCGGTGCTGAGGGGGAGATTGTTGACTTGGTGGTCAGCATCTCCTTGGAGATTCATGACATTTCTTGACCACCTCTTGTGGGTCGGGTTACATCTGGCATTTGTATCAGGCATTGCAAGTTCGAGATTTTGGTACAATGGAAAATGATTCCAACAAAATTTTCATGTAGAAACGATCTGTATCATTTTGAATTCCTTAATATAAACATAACCAATACTTAAATAAACTATTTACCTTGTCCATTATGAGAAATTTGATAAATAGAAATAAGATAAGATGACAAGGTGTTGAAATATTGTACAGATTGTGCATATATATGCTGACATTAATGTTTTGTCATTAATGTTAACACAATCCTACTGTTGGAGACAGTGTTCCTGAGATGTGCAGTGAGATGATTTTTATAGTACATATACTATATGGAATGTCAGATATTGTGTAGTTGGATATATATTTGGAGATATTTGTACTTAATTCAGTTCAAGTGGTAGTGGTTTGCATGTTGATTTGAGTGAGCTATGAAAGATTTACCAGAGACTTCTATTTTGGTTTGTGGATCGGTTTGGCAATATTATTTGTTGCTAACCTAGTGGTGAGTTTAGGACATGGATGTATGTCCTCAACTCGAGTGGTTCATGATTTGGATGTTGGCAAGCTATTTTTTATTTTATGAAAGCGGTTATGGTTTATTCTTCCTGATGAATAATGCAGAGATGAGTTTGATTTATGAGACATAGTTATTCCTATTGATGTCATGGTTTTTCAAGTTTCTTGATCGTAACCTATTCATGTTGTTGGTTCATGTTGGATTATGTGATCGGGTTTGAATATTCTTCATGTAACATATTGTTGTTCTTATTGTTCTTGGTCAAGTTGGTGGTGTATCATGTTGCGATGGATCATCGCATGATTTATGGATTTGGAGTGTGTTCGAGGATATTTTATGGGTCATTTCTATGTCTTAGCTAACATTCAATCGATCACATTGTATATTGAGCTGAATTGAATTAATATTTTGTAATTAGGTCCCTCGCCGACATAGTTGAGATAAATTGATGTAATATATATAAATATGTAACCATTTGTAATTTCAAAAGTATGGAGAGTGTGTGTGATGGTTCAGAGATGTTGAAGAGAAGAGGTATGGGTAGAATCTACAAATGAGGCAGATATTTGATGCGCTTCATTGGAACTATTTTGGTATATCAAAGATGTTGTGTCAGTTTGTGAGATTGGACAACATGTCCTCTATGATTTGAGATCAGAGATTTTTGTAAGACAACGATCCTTCCTTGAGATTGAGATCCTTGTTGTACTTGAGCAGTGATCTCTAGATAGTGTGCCTACATGTATTCCCATTTGTAATACTAGATAAGTGCACCAAGATGGTGTGCGAAAAAGTGGTCACCCACCCAAAAATCAACAAAACACCCCTAACATAATTGCATTAGTTTAAATTCAAATAACTAATTAGGTTTAGATTTGGTAAATTTCAAAGATAGTAATAAGGCTAGTTAATAGGCTTGGATAACAAGGTTGGGTCTTGGGAGCTTCATTTCCCTCTATTTCCCTCCCTTTTCACGTGTTTTGTTCTGAATAGGTTTCTCAAATTCCTCATCATCAGGTTTACACATCATCAATTGGGTATTTGTAAAATTACCACCATAATTTTATACATATTTTGAGCTTTCTAATGATATAATTTTTTTAATTTTTGGACATTATTAGTGTTGGCTCTTTTTTACGCTGTGATTATTGAACAATAACCTTTTCACTTTTTGATAGATTTTACAGAGTAGCCAACTCCTGTTATTTAACCAAGACTGAAAAGGACCAATTAACAAGGATGCGAATCCATCCTTCTACACTTTCAGTTCTGCAAAACCAAGGGGGGGACACCCTTCAATGCCTTCAATACTCTGTTTGGAATCAATCAACAACAATTTCACAAAGGCTTCAACACGATTGAGAGATACTAGGTGACCAGCTAATCACCCATTCAAAATCAACCTTGAAGTGGACCATGAGATTAGTACAACCACAAACCACATAAAACCTTCAAATATTAGGAGTTTAAATTCAATTTGGAGAACATAGCCAAGACTGATTTGTCATGTATCAACAAGGAATATATTTATTTCTGATTAGTGCCTTGGCTATTGGTCAATACTTCTAGTTCAGGAGCAACATATAGAAACAAACTACTGTCAAAGACTCAAAGCCATGAATACAAATGATATCAGACCATAAACTACTTATACAAATCCTTATGCAGAACAGATGAAACTTGTGTCATATCCATAGCTTTATTTAACCTGATTCTAAATCAGAACTAAGGACTAATAACACATACATAGATGAATCCATGCAATGAATCAGAAAATTCATAATTCAAATGAGCAACACGGAGGAGAGACTTGAATATGAGAAAACTTGCATTAAGTGTGATGAATCTGGCTTTTGTACCAATCTGATCTACAAAATTTACCACTTCAACAATATGCAAAAGATATGAAAAACATCTATTCTATCTGATAACAAAGATAATACAGTCCAATAAACTATATCCTAATGGAACCATGAAATAACTGGACATCTCTGGAGCCAGTACTCTGCAACTCGCTATGGAGACCAGGATTTGGAACCTTGTAACAATGGAAGAAATCTGCATAAGTAGAAAGAGAAAAACCATCAGATTCATCCTCCCTTCAACACCTATCCCTTCTCCCAAATATCTTGAACTGAACCTTTTATAATTGCTCAAAAATCTGATTTTATCTGCGAAAACATCTTCTTTGTTTTTTTTTTCCAAATTTAAGCTGACTCGTTGTTTCTTCATTCTATTCAAACTGATTTGATCTTGCACCAAAATGGATTGCAAAAACAAATTCCTCATTTTGAGACCTTTCTGGCAGTATATGATAGTTGATACTTCTGATAAAATTTTCCCCCTGAATCATGAAAAAGACTTTCCCTTCCCGTGCATATTTCTTGAATAATTTCTGAAATATTTGTGCCTTTTCAATAGTCAAACTATTGAGTTGATATGATTTTCAATTAAATATTTGCACATTTTAACCTTTTCTCCCACACTGCACCAGATTTGGACAAATATCACTCTCCCTTAATGGCTTAATGGTTAGATATTGAGCACATTATCATTAAGCCATTAAGTGGACCCTAGGATTAAGTTCAACATGCAAGTTCTTTAACCCTCTCTTTTTTGAGATAAAATAATTTTAAATTTCATATTAATCCCTTTTAATCTGCAGTGCACCAGATTGCATCACGTGACACCCTTTGATTGGTTCTGTGTGACCACTATGCGCCATGTCACCTGCCCTGCAACCTGTCCTGCCACATGTCAATCTCTAATCTTTCCATGTGTCTAGGGTGCCACATGTCACCATGGCTTAATGGCTTATTCTTAAGATCCCTGCATCTTTCTTATTAATCCATTAAGTCATCCATTGATTTTGACCACCTCGAGATTCATGCCAATCCTGCAATCTTTTAAACCAACTCATCTGCCATGTCAGCCTTGTGGGTCCCACCAAAATTGGGTTTTGATCCTTTGGGCACACTTCCCCATGCACTCGCCACCTATGTGTGGAGAGCCTTTGGGATTTTCCTTCAAACTATCATCTGTGCATTTTTGGTTTTAAATATCCATGTTTCCCATTTTCCATTGCATGTGGGATCAAAGTTTTGTAACTTTTAAAGCTTTCATGTGCATTTTATATCAAAATTTGTGAGGCCCGCCACACACTAACTCCTCCAACGCACGCGGTCTCCAAGAGCTTCTAGCTCTTTACTTCAAATCACTAGCTATGCACCTTAGTATTTAAACATTCAGAAATACCATCTCCCAGTGCATGTGGGATAATCCGCATTACATTTTCAAATCCTTTTAAACCTTACTGTGCATTTGTTGTTGTTCTTATGAAAATCTTCCTCTTGCTTGGATAATTTTGTAGGGTATTACCTTTATTTGTGTCTCCAAACAGCTTCTTTTACTTAGTGTTAACACCATGCATGGTCTGAAATTGATACATTGCACAAGTATGACCCTATACCTGCAAGCTGCATTTGTTGTTTTAAATATTTTATTTATACCCTCCATGCCTGGGCTCCTCCATATTGTAATGCGTTGACATCTACTCTTCTAGTGCTGGCTTTCTCTCTATGGTTTGCGCAGGATTGATTACATTTTGTTGAAATTTCTTTCTTGTTCTCAGCATATACTTTTTTGCCTTGCACATTCCTCTTTCTAGCATGGCATTTGTTTTCTTGAAATGTCCTTTGAAAGCTTTTAAAATTTCCCCTCTATATTGCGCAGTACCTGGGGTCACACCATGCATCCCTCTTGATTTCTTTTCAAACACGACCCTTGGCCCGCTTTCTATGCCTTGCACAGGCCATTCATTATTTCACTTGGTTAAATTTTTTAATGTTTAAAAACATCCTACATACGCTGTGCATGGGATCTCCTTTGAATAGAAAACACGCCTTGTATACCCCTTTTTGTGCTTTTTGTTTAAGTTCCTTTAAATCAGCATCCAACTTACTAAGTTGTTCTTTTGATGCTTTATCGGTATCATTTTTCAGAGACAAGCGTTCCATTTCCAACTTGATCACAACTCTATCTACTTCATCCAATTCGGTAGGCTTTGATGTCATTTCCTTTTTTAATTTTGTAGCAGCTTCATCAATAAGATCGATTGCTTTATCAGGTAAGAAGTGCTCAGTTATATCACTCTGAAAGCACTGCAGATGCAACCAGTGCACCATCAAAAATTCTAACTCCATGATGCAATTCATAACGCTCACGTAATCCACAAAGAATAGATATAGTATCTTCAACTGATGGTTGACCCATATATACTTGTTGAAATTTGTGCTCAAGTGGAACATCCTTCTCTATATATTTGTGATATTCATTGAGGGTCATGGCTCCAATACAACGTAGCTCTCCTCGTCCAAGCATGGGCTTCAACAAGTTACCTGCATCCATAGATCCTTCTGTAGCGCATGCTCCAACAATTGCATCAATCTCATCAATAAACAGAATGACCTGTCCATTTGATGTTGTGACTTATTTTAAAACTACCTTCAATCTCTCTTCTAATTCTCCACAGAATTTAGCTCCAGCGATAAGTGCATCCATGTCTAATGAGATCAACTTTTGGTTCATAAGTGGTTCTGGAACATCTCCTCGCACAATATGTTGAGCAAGCCCCTCAGCAATTGCAGTCTTTCCAACACTAGGTTTGCCAATAATAACGGGATTAGTTTTTTGTTCTCCTTGAAAGAATCTGAATGCACCGTCTAATCTCATCATCATGACCAATAACATGATCAAGTTTCCCGTACCGAGCCATTTCTGTTAAGTCCTTTCCATACTTTTCTAAAGCTTCATATTTTCCCTCAGGATTTTGGTCAGTGACGTTTTGATTCCCTCGCACAACATCCTTCAAATCCTTCACTATAAGCTTAAGGTCCTTGTATATTTGTTGTCCAAACTGTTTATCTTTGAGGAATGCCAGCACCATATGTTCCACTGATAAAAAATCATTTCCAAATTCCTTCTTGTGAACTCTAGCTTGATCTAGCAATGCAGTCAAAATTGGACTTACCAAAGGACCTGTAGTATCACCAAGTACCTTTGGTTGCTGAGAAATAAATTGATCTGTAGCTTAAAGAATAGTTGTATTATCAATTCCAGCTTTGGTGAAAATCCCCCGTGCTAGTCCATTCTTTTGTTCAAGCAAAGATTTCATTAGATGTTATGTTTCAATGACCTGTTGCTTGCTTAACCTTGCTGCATCTATTGAACCTACAAGGGCCTCCCATGCCATTTCTTTAAATTCTGACTGATCAATCTTGCTCACTGATTTCATTGATGGCAATTGCCTCTGGAACTGGCCTTTAAAACTGATGAAATCAAGTAACCGGAATGTGGCGCTGGGCACACGCATTCCATGGCTAACATTCTTCCATATTTTAAAGTGACATCTGATGAAACCAAAAAGGTCAAAAGATTTTAAATCATCCAAGTTGCCTCTTCAGAACAACTCCGCAAATTACCCTGTCAAAAAATAATGAAATGTATCTGGTTTCGACTTTGAAAACAAGTCAAGCGACCTCCTGAAAACCCAAGCTTCTAGATATTGAAAGTATGTTATATGGAAAGAATGAATCCAGAAGGAAAACTCATGATGATCAACCAGACACATTTGGCAGCACCTCGAAAGTAACCACTTAGAAATATAGAAAATGAAAAAACATGAGGAATAATGATTTCTGCAAATGAAAAGCATCTAGAAAAGCATGCATATGAAACCCTCAGGACCTGAGACCTTGCAAACTTGAAGTCAGATTGGTCTACAATATAGGGGTACCATTTTCTTGATATGACCAATCACATTATTCAAGATATAACATCGCGAACATGGCCTCCAACTAAACTGTGCAACTGATCTGCATTAAACTATTAGAAACTGCAAACAGAATCAGATTGGAAAACTGGGCAAACGGATTCATCATGGCCTAAAAATATTCATGGTAGCACATTTCCATGCCTAAAATATAGGGGAGAATTCAATTTTCTATTCCATTCAACCGGGCATAAACTTGTAAGACCTCAAAGTCAACAACTTCACAATTCTCCACTTTCACATTCTGAGATTCAAAAATTAATTGCAAACAGAATAGCCTCGGGAAACTTATCACATGAACTCATAAGAATCTGCAAATGAAACTAAAGCTTCTCTCTCATGCCTAAAAAACCTCAGACCCATCCTTATATCATGAAACTCTATCAGGTCAAAGATGAAAGCATGCAAATTAGGTCATTTTCTATGATCAGACAATGTGCAGGAATGCAGATTCAAGTGAACACCTCTAAAAGACCCTCTCCAAAACTCATCAACACTGATATCTGAAAGTTGTGACCCATTACATCTACTCTATGATAGGTTTCGCACATTTTCCCCCATCAGTATCTCATAAAAATCATCAGGTCATATTTTACTTGCACTTCAAGTAGGCTTCTTTGAAAAGCTTTTAAGGGTACTCACCGTGCCTTAGGGAAAATTTTGAATTAGGCACTCTAAATTTGTGCCAAATTTGAGAGTACCAACAATTAGCATAGTAATGTTTAATTTCTTTACCAGTGTCCATAGTTCTCATAGACATATGTCTACCATTTTATTAATAACTTTTGATATACTTGACCAAATTTAAAATAAATCACATAGTATTGTTCTATACTTGATTATATACACTTTCTAAAAAAACACTTTGCATTTTCAATTATTTTGATGCAAGTTATGTCCAGCGCACAAACATACACCTAATGTTCAGGATGCGCCCACTTCAAAAAATCATGAAAAAATAAACAATTGACGGAAATTTACAAATACTACACAAATTCTATCTTTCACTCTTACTTATCATTCTACTAAATGTTTTTTCAAAATACTAAATCTAACTATATCTTTTTTGATGCGCACGCCAGACACTATCTTATATTTTTTTGAAAAAACCAGGAACAATTTTTCATGCGCAACAGATTTGACCCTCTTAATCTTATCTATTTTAAAAAAAAACTTTAGTAGTTTAGAAACTAGATTCATAGTACTACAAACCTTTATATTTGTACATCTTTTAATTTTGAGTGCACGAATCTCAAATTTCTCTTAAAAGTTAAGGTTTACTTGATTTTAGAAAAAAAATGGCCACTGCTACCCTTCGTTTTGCAAACCATCTTGGTGCACTTACCCTACTCCTAATAAGATATAGTGCTTTTAATAGAGTAGCTTCATCTTGTGGGTTTTATCCCCATCGTGGTTTTTCCCCTAACAGGGTTTCCACATCAAAAATCATGGTGTTATGTGTTGATTATTGTGTTATCTTCTTGCATTTATGTTTATCTTTCAGATATGAGATTACTTAAGCTGGTGATTGGTTAAAGGTCTTTATTTTTTGGTCACAAATGATTCAACCCCACTCTTAGTTGTGTGTGTCGCATTTATTCTAACAATTAGTATTATAGTTAGTGTCCTATTTTTGAAGCTTAACAGCTTGAGGAGATTCAAGATGTCCTGACCTTTAAGAAGGAGAGTTCAAGATTTGATGGAACAAACTATACTATAAGGAAGGACCGAATGATTACACACTTGAAATGTCTTAGTGCAGAATATTGGACTATTACAAAAAAATATTACAAGCCTTCTCCTAATCTATCTACTACAACTACTGATGAAAAGAAAGAATTCGAGTATAATATGAGAGAAAAAGAAGCCTTGAAGAGTGCCTTATCAGATGTTGTATACACATATTTTAGGATATGAAGGCGATAAATTTGTGAAGCAAGCCAAGCTACAAAGTCTGTAAGGAAAATTTGAATCATTTAAGATGAGAACATTACTGCTTATGTGAATAAGATCACCGAACATGTTAGTGGAATTAGATGCACTGGTGGAACCTTGGATGAAGATGAAATTTTTTATAAGATCTTGAGATCATTTCTTCCTATTTACAATCACAAAGTTTCTCCTATTGAATAAATTAGAACTGTGACAAGTGTGAAAAGAGATACATTGATTGGTAAGCTATTTTCTTTTGAAATGAGAGAATTTGGTGATAGTCTTCCTCAAGTTGAAAATGCATTAAATATACTATTTCTAAAGATAAGTAAAGATATAATTATGGATAAATCTCATCTAAGTATGAATCTAGATATGTTAAGGAATGGGTAGAGATTGAGGAAGAAGAAATAAATCTTGATGAGCTTGAAACTCTAATTGCGAAGAGACTACCTAAGGGATCTGGTAAGTATCAAGGAAAGTTACCTTTGAAGTATTTTTCATGTAATAATATTGATCATATTGCTTCGAGATGTTCTTATAGAGAACATAAGTATAAGCCTAAGAAATTCATGTCTAAGTATCAGAAGAAGTGTTATTATGCTATTGATGGTGTGACTGATGATGAATCTAAAAAGAGTGAAGATGAGACTATGTTAATTGCTATCAAAGATGAAGATCCTAATTTTTTGAATGAAGAAAAAGCCTCAGTTTTGCTTGTGGATAAGAAGGATGAATGAGTTATTGAAATTGGACGTTCACAGCACATGACCGGAGACAAAAATAAATTTGTGAAATTGGAAAGGTATGGTGGTGGTGTTGTCAAATTTGGTGATGATACTCCTTGTATGATCAAAGGGAAAGGTTCTATTACTCTTGATGGTAAGACTAATACTAATGATGTTCTATATGTTGAAGGTTTGAAATATAATATTTTGAGTGTTGAACAACTAGTTGATAAATGATACAACCAACAATTTAATGAAGGAATATGATAGATTATTGGAAGCTCTGGAATTGATATTGCTATAGGAAGAAATACTAAAGGAAATGTATTTCATTTTAACAATTCTAAGAGAAGATGCTTGATTGCTAAGGTTGATGACAATTGGTTGTGGCATAATATATTTTTTCATGTGAACTTTGATAACATTGTGAAGATAAGCACTACAAGAGATGTTAGAGATCTTCCTAAATTGTTGAAGCATGTTAATGTGATGTGTAGAGAATGTCAGTTGGGTAAATTGACTAAATCTTATTTTAAGAGAAAGAATTATTCTTTGAGTGGAATTCTAGATTTGGTACATACTTATCTATGTGATATTGCAAAAACAAGAAGCTATTATGGGGATAGGTATTTCATTTTATTCATTGATGATTATTATAGAATGATGAAGGTTACATTTTTGAAAGAGAAATCTGAAGTCTTTGGTAAATTCAAGGTTTTCAATGCTATGGTTGAGACTGAAACAAGATTGAAGTTGAGATGTCTGAGATCAGACAGAGGTGATGAGTTTACTTCTACTAAGTTTAATACTTTTTGTGAAGATAATGGAATAAAGAGAT
The DNA here is from genome assembly GCA_018584345.1 of Thuja plicata. Taxonomy (NCBI): domain Eukaryota; kingdom Viridiplantae; phylum Streptophyta; class Pinopsida; order Cupressales; family Cupressaceae; genus Thuja; species Thuja plicata. The sequence goes on along the minus strand of MU226346.1, from coordinate 78,125 downwards.
AAATGTTTAATTCACAAACCCCACAGTAGAATGACATTGTAGAGAGAACAAACAAAACTATTCTAGACACTACTAGAACCATGATGATTGAAGGAAATGTTTCATAGATCTATTAGAGAGAAGTTGTTAGAATTGCAGTATACACTTTGAACCAAGTGAAAATAAACAAAGGAACTGGTAAGACACCTTATTAACTTTTGTATGGTCATATTCCTACAGTGACGTATTTTAGAAATTTTGGAAGTAAATGCTATATCAGAAGAAATGAAGACCTAGGGAAATTTGATCCTAGATGTGATGAGGGAATATTTCTTGGTTATTCTACAAAAATAAAAGCATATAAATGTTATAACCTGAGGTTGAAGAAATTAATTGAAAGTGCAAATATTATAGTGGATGAAAAAATTTAGAAACATGCCAGATCTTGCAGATATGAATCAAATGATGAAGAAGAGAGTCAGATTGTGCAAGCATGGAATCATAATGGATCGCTAGACCAGAATGAAGATGATGAAAATGATGAAGAAGTGGAAACACAAGAGTCTTCTACAAAAGAAAATCTAAAGACTCCCAAGTATGTAAGATTGAATCATTCATAAAATCAGATTATTGGTGATAGGAATCAGGATGTTCAGACTAGAGGAAGAATTGCTATAAGTGAAATTTGTTTGATTTCTAAGATTGAGGCTAAAGATGTTGATGAAGCATGAAAATATGATAGTTGAATTAAAGTGATGAAAGAAGAATTGAAATAGATTGAAAAAAATAAAAAATGAATTCTTGTTCCCAGACCTAAGAAAAAGAATGTGTTTGGTACTAAATGGGTATTCATAAAAAAATTGAATGAAGAAGGTTCAGTGGTTCAGAATAAAGTCAGACTTGTTTGCAAAGGATATTCATAGATGGAATGTATTGATTTTGAGGAGAATTTTTCTCGTGTTGCTAGAATTGAAGCTATTAGGATGTTTCTTGCATATGCTACTTACAAAGATTTTAAGGTATATCAAATGGATGTTAAGTCTTCATTCTTGAATGGAGAGTTGGAAGAGGAAGTATAAATTGAGAAACCAAATGGTTTTCTCTTGATTGATGAAGATGGCATGGTTTGTAGATTGAAGAAAGCACTTTATGGATTGAAACAAGCACCTAGAGCCTGGTATAAAAGATTGGATAAGTATCTATTGACACTTAGTTTCAGTAAAGGTATTGCTAATAGTATTTTGTACTTCAAAATTGATCATGATAACATTTTTATTTTTGAGGTCTTTGTGGATGATATTATTTTTGGTGGAAATGAAAAGTTGAGTAAGGAATTTACTAATGAGATGCATAAAGAATTTGAGATGTCTATGATAAATGAGATGGAATTTTTCCTTGAAATGCAAATTACAAAAATTGATAAAGGTATTTTCATATCTCAGTCTAAGTATGTGAAAGAGCTATTGAATAAATTTGGTATGGACGATTCAAAACCTTTCGGTACTCCTATGATTACTGGTTGTAAATTGACAAATATTGATTGATGGGTATTCCTGAGATATTCAGCGAGATGATTTATGTGGTACGACTACTATATTGAATATCATATGTTGTGTAGATAGATATGTGTTTGGGGATGTATGTGCTTGGTTCAATTCAAGTGGCAGAGGTTCACATCCTATTAGATTGGTCATGTTACATATCTAATTTGGCCTACCATTAATCAACCTAACACGTACATCTAGGCATACCCTATATATATATATATATATATATATATATAAAGATCCATATACGAAATGAAGGGAAACCACCCTATGGGGTAAAGGGTTTCTATCTAGAAGGTCTTGTATGAAGGATTTATCAGAGACTTCTATTTTAGTTATTTTGTCAGAGAAAATGTTTCAGTTATTTGATCAACGTGGATTAGTTTGGAAATATTCTTTGTTGCAAACCTAGATCTGAGTTCAGAACATGGATGTGTGTCCTCAGTTTGAGTAGTTCATTATTTGGATGTTGACAAGCTATTTTTTTTTATGACAATGGTTATGGTTTAGTTGTAAGGAAACTCAGGTGCGGAAATAGCTTCCTACACTAATCTCTAAAGGAAAGTATTTTGCAAATTCTTTTAAATCCTTACAATTTCAGATTTGTTAACTACTTTAACAATGATATTGCAGCCACATACCATGCATACAGAAAATAGAGAGTGAAACAATGATTTACCCAGGGGAAAACCTTTCGGTAAAAAACCCCAGCACTCCAAAACCTGCACAATGTATTATCTTCAACACAACAGTTACAACACACTTGCAATGCAAGTTCTTTCAAGAGACAATCGACACACACAGAAAAATCCAGTAGCTACAGATCATACCAACAATACACTCTTTTCGTATCATTTCCTGTAACCCTAAAAAATGCTTATATCATGCGCTTTCCTTTTTAGGGCAACTTCCAAGGATAGCCATATTAGGGTTTTACCATTCTCCAAGAAAATAGGAACCCTAAAATTTTTTTTGGGCCGATGCCTTGAACCCCACGATTATGGAAGAGTGTAAAGTACTCAACTTTATCAGTTGCCACATGTCTTGCATGTCTTCACCTTTCATTGAAATCTCCTAGAAATAGCTCTTACGTGTCATAGGAATCTGTCATAATCGTTTCAGCCATGATCTCCTTACACACAATTCAAAATGCTGACACATCAAGTGGAGTGACACATCAACATGCCAACTAGACATGTACACTCACACTTAATTACATTATTTGCAAGAAAATACATTTTACAAAACAAATAATAAGAATAGGAATTATCCAATGTTGAGACACCTTATTCCTAACATTAGTGTTCTTGATGAACAATCCATAGATAAGTTTGATTTATGATACAAAGTTGTTCCTATTAATGTCATGGTATTTCATGTTGCTTTCTGATGTTTCTTTATCATGTAATATTTTTGTTGTTAGATCATGTTGGATTATGTGATCGGGTTTGAAGATTCTTCATGTAACACATTGTTGTTCTTATTGTTCTTGGCTGACTTGGTGGTGTAGTGTGTTGTGATGGATTGTGGCGTGATTTATGGATCTAAAGCATGTTTGAGGATATTGTTGTGGGTCATTTCTATGATTTATTCGTCATTCAATGGATTGCATTGTGTAGTGAGCTGAATTGAATTAATATTTTGTAATTAGGTCCCTGGTCAACCTAGTTGAGATAAATTGATGTAATATTTATAAATATGTAATAAAATTTAATTATGAAAATATGGAGAGAGAGTGTGTGTGTTGATTCAAAGATTCTTAAGAGAAGAGGTATTAGTGGAATCTACAATTGAGGCAGAGATTTGATGCGCTTCAATGGAACTATTTTGGAATTTCATAGATGTTGTTTTGTCAGTTCGTGAGATTGAACAATATGTCCTCTATGATTTGAGATCAGAGATTATTGTAAGGCAGTGAGCCTTGGAATTGAGATCTTTGTTGTATTTGAGCAGTGAGCTCTTGGAAGTGTGTTTGAATAAATGTGCATTCTCATTTGTAATCCTCCTAATAGGGTATAATACTTTTAACAAAGTGCATTCATCTTGTGGGTTTGATTCCCACCGTGGTTTTTCCCCTAGTAGGCTTTCCATGTCAAAAAATTTGGTGTTATATGTTGATTACTATGATATGTTACTGCATTCATGTTTATCTTTTGAATATGAGATTAAGTTGGTAATTTGGTTAAAGGTCTTGAGTTTTTTGTCACAACTGATTCACCCCCCTTCTCAGTTGTGTGTGATGTATTTATTCTAACACAAGGATGGAGCATAAAGTACATATGTGTTGTTAGTTCCATCAAAATGTTTTGTGGATTACAAGGCTTAGAAGAAGAGAACAAACCCTTGGATGATGTTAAGATCTAAGAAATAGATTACAACCTATAATAGAATTGAAAGAGATAGATCAAATAAAATGTAAATGAAATGAACCACATAAAAATAATACTAAGAGAGAAATGAGAATTCCAAACTCAGTGAAAATAGATTACAACCTATAATAGAATTGAAAGAGATAGATCAAATAAAATGTAAATGAAATGAACCACATAAAAATAATACTAAGAGAGAAATGAGAATTCCAAACTCAGTGAAAATGGAATTCCAAACTCAGTGAGAATATGTTGAATCCATATGGCCTTAGTAGCAACATTAACTACTCCTTGATAATAAACCTTAGTAGATGAAAGAGTAGTAGGAATACCATGTTAAAATCTGAATAATGTTTTGGTTGTCATAAAAGATGATTTTAGGCTTCAAGAAGGGAATGCCAAACTAAGTGATAATATGTTGAATCCATATGGTCTTAGTAGCAACATTAAATACTCCATGATACCCAACCTTAGTAGATGAAAGAGTAGTATCAGATTGCTTCTTTATTGACCAAGAAATTGGACCAGAAACAAGAGAGAAGCAATACCCTGAAGTAGACTTGCGCTACTTAGAATTGCCAACCCAATCTGAATCTATATATCCCACCAAGTTAACAACCATTCCCGCTACATATAGAATCTTCTTAGCTGATTTCCAATGCAACTCATGGGGCTCCTACATAAACTGGGAGACCATTACCACAACATATAAAATATCAAGCCTCGTGTGAGTCAAATATATGAGGCTTCCAACCAATTGGTGATATAGGGTAGCATCCACCAAAGTTGAAGAGAAAGAAGCCTCAAGTTTGATCCCTAATAGAAATGGATTTGATGCAGGATTAAATTCATTCATGTAAAATATAGAGAGCATATCAAGAGTGTACTTAGGTTGTCCAATGAAGATACTAGAAGGTAAAGTTGAATAACCTTAATCCCTGGGAAGTAGTGGAGGAGACCTAATTAAGACATCAAGAAATAATCATGAAGGACAACTTTGACTGCCTTGATGTGAGACAAGTGGCTTTATATGATCAACAAGTCATCAACATACATAATAAGGAAAGTGAGAATATCATCCTATTGTAAAATATAGATGTTCAAATTATAATGAAACTGAGTGAACCCATTAGATAGAAAGGAGTCCATCTTTGCATACCAGGCTTGTGAGGCATGTTTAAGGCTATAGAGAGACTTCTAGAGATGTCAAACAAGTGAAGGATCCTAGATGAACCCTTGTAGATTCATCATATATATCTCTTCTTAAAGTTTATCGTGAAGAAAAAGACTCTTCACATCCATTTGATGAGCTTCCCATCTATGAGTTCTGGTGCAATGGGATGGAAAAGTATGATGGAATTCATCCTAGAAAATGGCACAAAAGTCTTACAGTAGTCAATCCCAAGAACCTAGGAGAATCCTTTAGAAACCAAGTGAGCCTTATGCTTATTAATCAATCCATTTGCAACAAATTTTTTTTGATAGATCCACTTGCATCGAACAAGTTTCCTTCCCTTAGGAAGAGGGACTAAATCTGAAGTATGGTTCCTCTCTAAGGAACTGAACTCCTCTTGCATAGCAACATCTTGACACCAGAATATTCTCGAAAGGAATATGGATCAGAAGTTATAGAAATGAAGAGATGGGGAGATTTTTCAAATTATGACCTTGTTCTTGTCTCAAGTAAAGAATCAAAATCCTAATCACCTACTGATTCCAATGTATGATGAGACGAAAGGGCCCCAGTAGCTGGAGAATGATTAGAATCTAGAGGAGAATCAACACCCTCTAAATTATGACTAAGGGAGGAGGAATATGGATCCTCATCATCATCATATGAAGTGGAGAAAGATTACTCCTCAAAAGGATCAAGACGATTAAAATACTTAGAAGAACTATCATCATGCAGTTGCACTGTCTCCATAGGAATGAAAAATGGAGAAGTGGTAGAAGAATAATTGGAGGTATCCTCCTCACAATGGACTCTCTTCTCAATTAAAATATCACGTGTGGTATGATGAAGAATCTTGTAGCCTTTGACACCATTTGGATGCCCAAATAATATGTAATGCTTTCTTTGTGGATCCATAGCCTTGCATTGTTCTGCTGGAATGTGAGCCCATGTAGGAGACCCAAACACTTGGAATTGTTTGACTCTGAGTTACTGACTGGTCCAAGATTAAAAAAAGAGTTACCCCCTTCATAGCTTGATGAGGAACCTAATTCTGGATATATCATGCATATTTGATGGCCTCTTCCAAATACTGAGGTGCCAATGATCTTGAGTGAATCATACAATTAGTCATTTCCTTCAAGGACCAATTCTTACATTTTGCAACTCCATTTTTCTATGGAGTGTAGGCTATTATGTGTTCAAAATCAATGTCTTCTGAGATACAAAACTACTCAAACCTCTGGTTAACAAATTCCCCCCATTGTCTGTGCATAGAACCTTGATGGTTTTCCTTGATTGTTTCTCTACAAAGGCTTTGAATTCTTGAAAAGACTCAGACTTCATACTTTTGTTTGATAAAACATGCAAAGGTGTACAAGGAAATATCATCAATAAATATAAAGACATATTTTGGCCCTGTTGAAAGAAGGACGTGGAAACGGTCCTAGGAAATCATTGTGTATTGGCTCAAAATTTTTTGTGGCTCTCCATGCTTTTCTTTATCAAAATTTTCTTCAAGATTCTTTCCATGAATGCATCCTTGACAAAATCCATTAGAAAAATGAATAGAAGGAAACCCTATAGCCATGTCATGCTAACTAAGCTACTGCAAGTAGTGATAGTTCAAGTGGATAAACCACTAATGCTACAAATGACTCACCTCATCTAAGTGAGTGAGCAATGCAAGTGAAGAAAAATAAAAAATAAAGTGAGAATAGTGATAAAATATAGCTAATGATCTGCCTTTCCTACTGTAATTGTAGACCTTTGTGCCTTTCACTAATTACCACAGGTATGTCTGTAGTGAACTCAACCTGCTTACCAGAGATAGTGTGAGTGATTTGATAGACATATAGGATATTTTCTGACAAAGATGGAACATAAAGGACATCATGAAATTTTCCTTTGCCCACATCAATAGAACCTCTCCCATGCACTTCAGTGGGATTTTCATCACCCAGAAGAATAGATAACATAGAACATCACTCCAAGGAGGTAAAACTACCCTTTGATGAAGCCATGCGGTGTGAAGCATCAGATTCAATGATCTAGGAATTAGGATGTGAAGCAATAGAAAATAGGGCATTGTCATTTTCTTTCCCCTTAATTATTTCCTTTAAAGATTCCTGAGATGAATTTGGTTTGAAAAAATTAGGCACCTTGTGTTGTTCGTTTCAAGAAGATGAGATACGTGATCAATCTGCTTCTTCAAACATTTATGCTCATCATGACCAAGTTTCGTACAATAGAAACACATAGTTTTATCCTTTTTGGGATTATCCATTTGAAGAAGATGCATCATTAGCTACTTTTGGAGCAGTCATTTTTTGTTATTGCTTCTTTTCTTCTTAGTTCTTTGGTTTATTTTCTTTCTTAGAAGGCCCTTTTTTATCTTTTGTGCCCTGATTTCAAGCCAAGACATGAGATTTAGAGGGCTTAATTATGCCCAGTTGAATCATCTTATCTTTTTTTTTGTGAGTTCATTTGCATAATATCAAGAGAAGGCATTTTATAACTGGTTCCTAAGGCACTTTTCATGGCATAGAATGTAGAAACAAAAACTGAATAGTTTGGACCAAGTTTGGAAAGAATGCTTAGAATCAATTTTTATGATGAATTTAGAATAGTTGAGAGGGGGGGGTGAATCAGTTATCCTCAGGTCTAGATGTGCCCATATAAAAATTTAAACCAACTTTAACAACTCAGATCTGCTCGGCAGTAATAAACAATAAAAGTGTGCAGTTTACTGTACTCATGAAATAAGCTTGCAGAAACTTAATAGTAAAACACAAAAATAAAATTCACACATTTTGACACCATGATTTAACATGGAAACCCAATATGGGAAAAACCACCAGTAACATGCTACCAATATTTCACTCTTCTGAAGTGATGCCCTATGAGGAGCCAACCCTATTAAAGGTTAAAAAACACACTGTCAAATGTGACCTGGTTAAAGGATTTAATCACCCTGTTAGGAGTGGCCTTGTTAGAGGATTTAGAAAATTCTAATCTGAATGTCAGCTTGTTCAAATGATTTATACAATGAATTTTAGGTCAACCTGGTTAAAGGATTTGAACTGATACAATGGTTAGAAAGTAATCACCAGGTGTGATCTGATACATACAACTTACTTTGCAAATCCAAGTCCAGTTTTAGCTCTAATGCTAATTCATTGAGTGGCCTCCATTTTCATCTCAAACTTTAGATCTTCTTGGAAATCTGTCTAGCAATCTCTCTCTGCTTCTCTGCTCAACCTTCTTTGCTAGGTCTTGCTAATCAGTCAATTAACCATGCAACACTTTGCATTCAACTTCCTTACACTTGGATACAATAAAAATAACCACAGTAGGTTATATTATACCTCTTCATCTAGGTCAGATAAATATTTTTCCGCTTAATCAAGATCGCAAATCTTAGGTTAGGTCAGATCCAACAGATCTTTCCATCTTTACATTTAATTTACTTCTCCAATACACTCATTAATTAACCATTGAATCCATGCGCTAATAATGGTTTCCCATGCATTAAATGAATATGGACCAATCTTAATTAATAATTTATATCCTAATAAAATCAACTATGTTGGCCATAGATCTCAAATCTCATCAATAAACAAAATACCATTTCTCGGCTTTCTCTATCTCCCTTGACATTTCACTGGTGCTCGACATCATCTTTTCTTTGCTCGACATCACCTTTCACTTTGCTCAACATTGACTTTTATTTTCTTGGCATTGACCTTCTAGTGAACTGTCAGTGCTAGATAAACAACGTATCACTTTTCCAAAGTGCCAAATGATCAAGTACCCTGGTGTATACTCATAACTCAACCATTTCCTTGGTCTTCTTGTTATCCCATTCTTTTCAAATCTTCATCAATCAATGGATAAGGTACACAAACATACAACAATAGTCTCACTAGTTAAGGTTTGACATCAATGACAAAATAATAATTGTCTACATTGTAGAAATCTTTCCAACAATCTCCCTCTTTGGCATTGATGGCAACACTAAACTATAAAACAATAATTTCCAACCATAGTTACCATACAATCCAAAAAGTGCCTGTGTTCCTGATATGAAAAAATCTTCATTAATGTCTTTAGCATCATTCTGACTCCCTCTGTGTCTATAATCACACTGATATTTTCTGTGACTGTTCAGCTCCTTCTTTCAGTAATATCTCCCTTGTATCTATTTTTACCTGTTGTTTTAGCAATAATCTCCCTCTTTGAAAATAATGCCAAAGATTTTGACATCTTCATCATGTAGATTCTTCTATTCTAATATTTGTATCATGTTGTTCCTATCATCTTTGTGTATGATTGATTTAATTTTCTGTTCTTGTTTTCCACTTCACAGTTTTTAGGCAGCACCCTAAAAATATGACCTACTATGCATCAATGTGTCAAGTGTTCTGATTAAAACATTTGATGCAACAATACCATTCAGCACTAGTTAGCCTCTGCTAGGGGAATTACCCCCAATTTACCTCTTAGATACTCATGAGCATCCTTGGGTAACACTTTTGTAAATATGTTTGCCAACTGTTCCTTAGTGTTCACATATTCCAGTCTCACTTCCTTCTTCTGTACTAGCTCCCTCAAGTAATGATACTTGATAGCTATATATTTTTTCTTAGAGTGCATTAAAAGATTTTTAGAAATATTAATGGCACTCATGTTATCACAATATATGACAACTGGTTCTGTGATCTCCTCTTTCATACCTTTCAGTAGTATCTTCAACCACACAATGTTTAAACAATTAACTACTGCTGCCACATACTTGGCTTCAAATATAGATTGTGAGGTGAAATTTTGTTTCTTGCTTGTCCAGGAAACTAATGTTTTCCCTAAAATAAATGCTCCTCCTATGGTGCCTTTTCTATCATCAACATTACCAGTTTAGTCAGAATCAGTATAGACTCTGAGTTCAAACTTGTCATTCCTTTTGTAATATAGGCCATAGTCTTTTGTACCTTACAAATATCTCAAAATTATTTTCACTTCCATTATATGTGTCTCTTTTGGATTAGCAAAAAATCTAGCAACAATTCTGATTGCTAATGCAATATCAAGTCTACTGTGTACAACATATTGCAGCTTACCAATCATTGATCTGTACAGTGTTTGATTTACCTCTTTTGTATCATCATTCTTTGTCAACTTCTGTCCAGTAGCCATGGGTGTACTTACTAGTTTTGAATCTTCCATACTAAAATTTTTTAGTATCTCCTTGATATATTTTGATTGTGTAATATAGATACCATTCTTCATTTGATGTATTTGTAGTCCAACAAAGAATTTTATCTCACCAAACATAAACATTTCAAATTCAGTTTGCATTTCCTTTGAAAATGATTTACATATGATATCTTGTCCACTAAATATGATGTCATCCACAAAAATTTCAGCCAATAAAATTCCTTTACCTTGCTCTATTTTCAAATACAGATTGATGTTGTCATTTGTTCTTGCAAATCCAATCTTCATTAGATAATTGTGCAATCTTTCATACCATGCTCTAGGTGCTTGCATCAGTCCATATAATGCCTTGTGCATTTTGCAAACCATGTTCCTCTTACTAGGGTCAACAAATCCATCAGCTTGTTCAATATATACTTCTCCTTCTAGTATCCCATTTAGAAACACAAACTTCACATCCATTTGATAGACTTTAAATCCTTTGTAGGCTGCGTATGCAAGTAGAGTTCTCACACTCTCCAATCTTGAAAATGGGGCGAATGTCTCTCCATAGTCAATTCCTTCCTCTTGTGCATAACCTTTGCATACCAGTCTTGCTTTATTCCTTGTTACTTCTCAATGTTCATTCGGCTTGTTTCTGAATACCAACTTTGTACCAATTACATTTTTGTTGTCAGGTCTAGGTACTAGTGTCCATGTCTTGTTCTTTTCAATCTGGTCTATCTCTTTATTCATGGCTTGAATCCAGTCTTCATTCTCCAAAGCATATTTTACTGTCTTAGGCTCAAAATCACATAACAAGCATGTGTCTTCTCTTAATTTGCCTCTTGTCATAACTGTAGAATCCTTTGCTCCTATGATTTGATTAGGTTTATGGTGTCTTCTTACATATTTTGCCAAATTAGGCTCTTTCTCAACATCATTTTGATCTTTCAAGTTCAATTCAGGATGAAACTTTGACTCGACATCTCCATCAGATAGCTTGGAAGTCACTTCCTGTTGCCTGACAATGTCGTTCTGTGTCTCGGCAGGTGCAGGAAAATGCTCGACAACTTCATTTTTAGTTTTGTTAGAATCCTCTTCTTCAGGATATGTGAATGATCTGTAACTTTCAGGGTCAATCATGCTTTTAGATTCATTTATTTCTACATATTCATCAATTCTAACATTTGCACTTTCCACAATTTTGTTAGTGTTAGAATTCAAACATTTGTATCCCTTACTCTTAGTAGAATATCCAAGAAATATGCCTTCTTCTCCTTTAGCATCAAGTTTACCATTTATGTTATCCTTCTGTATAAAACATTTGCTCCCAAAGAATTTAAAGTAACTTACAGTAGGTGCATATCCATACCATAGCTCATAAGGTGTAGAATTTGTACCTTTCTTGAATTGTACTCTGTTCAGGGTATAAACAGCTGTGCTTACAGCTTCTCTCCAATATTTTTGTGCAACATTTTTCTCCATCATTAATGTTCTATCACAGTCCATGATAGATCGATTTCTTTTTTCAGCTATACCATTTTGTGGCAGTGTCCTAGGTGCTGACATTTGTCTTTTTATCCCTCGGTCATTGCAGAACCTGTTAAACTCATTAGAAATAAAATCTCCTCCTCTGTCAGATCTCAGACATTTGAGACTCTTACCTGTTTCCTTTTCAACTTTTGCCAAGTACCACTTAAATAACTGAAATGCATCAAATTTTTCTTTGAGGAACATAACATTCATCATCCTAGAGTAGTCATCTACAAATAGAATAAAAAATTTGTCTCCACAGTAGCTTTTCTCACCAATAGGTTCACAAAGGTCAGTATGAACCAATTCCAAAATATTCTCATTAGTATGAGTTTTTCTTTTAAAACTAGATTTAGTCATTTTTCCTAACTGACATTGCTTACACATTGCATTCTCAAGTTTCTTTAACTTAGGTAGCCCTCTAACCTTTTTCAATTTACTTATGCTTACCAAGTTATCAAATTTAACATGACATAGCCTCTTATGCCATAACCAAATATCATTATGCTGTGCAAACAAGCATGTCTCTTCAGCTAAATCCAGGTAGAACAAGTTACCTTTTGTTTGCTCACCACCTCCAACTAATTCTCCACTGGCATCATAGATCTTTTCTTTCCTGTGATGGAATTCAACTCTGTAACTAGAAGTGTTCAGCTATGAAACACTCAACAAGTTATACTTAAGATCATCAACCCAGTATACATCATCACATCTAATATTATTATTCAATTGAATTGATCCTTTTCCTTTGACTCTACAAGGTGTATCATTACCAAACTTAACATATCCACCTTTGCATTGATCTAAGGTTTCAAATTTTCCCTTATCACCAGTCATGTGATGTTAACAACCACTGTCAATAATCCAATGATCACCTTTACTCATATAAGAAATTAGTGCAATTTTCTCATCATCGTCAGAATCATCTTTCATTGCAACATACACTACTTATATATCATTTTCATCAAATTTGTCAGATTCACTTTCAAAAGCTTCTTCAGCTATATATCAAGATTTCTTACCTTTGTCTTTGTAGTCCTTGTACTTTCTATATTCTCGGTCATCCTTTCTGTCCTTATACTTGTTGTCCCTTTTTTCATCCTTTTCATTCTTGTTTGGACATATAGCAACAATATGACCAACTTTGTTACAAGAAAAACAAATAATAGGAAGTTTACCTTTGAATTTTCCTTTTCCTCTAGCTAGCCTTCTTGCCATAAGTGACTCAAGCTCTTCTAGATCATCATATAAGTTGTCACTGTCACTATCCACACATTTTTTTCCTTTCTTAGATTTGCTGATGACCATCTATGACTTGAATGCAAATTCAACAGCTTTTGGAGTATAGTTGTCAAAATTTTACATCTCAAATGCAGTAAGTCTGCCTACCAAACTTTCCAGAGTTAAATTGTTATTAGGAGTACATCTTAGTTCTTGAATTTCAGATACTCTAATAGCATAAATAGGAAGAAGTGTTCTTAGTACGTTTCTCATGATAGTATCTTCATCAATGACTCCCTTAGCTCCTCTAATAGCATTTACAACTTCCTTTATCCTATCATAGTATTGCACTATATTTTCTCCTTCTTACATTTTTAAATCATCAAAATTACCTCTCAAGCTTTCAAATTTGGTTCTTAGTACATTTGTATCACCTCCATAGATGGTTGCAAGGGAATCCCACATCTTCTTTGCACTTGTACAATCTTTGATGTCCTCAAATTCATGATAGTTCAAAGATGATGCAAGTTCCAGCATTGCTTGATTATGTTCATGCTTCTCTCTTAGTTGTGCAACATTCAGAACTCCAGTAGGGGCTACATACTCTATTTCAATATATCGTTTAGCAGAATCACCAACACTGGCCAAGTGAAGTTTCATCAAACTTTGCCATGCAGGAAATTTTTCCTTGTTGATCTTTGGTCCAACCCTTTTATACATCTTGATCTTTATCTCCAAGTACCTTCAAAATTTTCAAGAGAACACAACTCTGATACCAATTGTTAGGATGAATTCAGAATAAATAAGAGGGGGGGTGAATCAGTTATCCTCAAGTCCAGATGTGCCCATATAAAACTTTAAACCAACTTTAACAACTCAGATCTGGTCGGCAGTAATAAACAATAAAAGTGTGCAGTTTAATATACTCATGAAATAAGCTTGAAGAAACTTAACAGTAAAACACAACAATAACATTCACACATTTTGACACCATGATTTAACATGGAAACCCAATATGGGAAAAACCACTAGTAACATGCTACCAAAATTTCACTCTTCTAAAGCGATGCCCTGTGAGGAGCCAACCCTCTTAAAGGTTACAAAACACATTGTCAAATGTGACCTGGTTAAAGGATTTAATCACCCTGTTAGGAGTGGCCTTGTTAGAGGACTTAGAACATTCCAATCTGAATGTCACCTTGTTCAAAGGATTTATACAATGACTGTTAGGTCAAACTGGTTAAAGGATTTGAACTGATATAATGGTTAGAAAGTAATCAACAGGTGTGATCTGATACATACAACTTACTTTGCAAATCTAGATCCATTTTCAGCTCTAATGCTAATTCACTGAGTGGCCTCCATTTTCATCTCAAACTTCAGATCTTCTTGGAAATATGTCAAGCAATCTCTCTCTGCTTATCCTTCTCTGCTAGGTCTTGCCAATCAGTCAATTAACCATGAAACACTTTGCATTCAACTTCCTTACACTTGGATATAATAACAATAACCATAGTAGGTTATAATATACCCCTTCATCTAGGTCAGATAAATCTTTTTCCGCTTAATCAAGATCACAGATCTTAGGTTAGGTTAGATCCAACGGATCTTTCCATCTTTACATTTAATTTACTTCTCCAATATAGTCATTAATTAAACATTGAATCCATGCTCTAATAACAGTTTCCCATGCATTAAATGAATATGGACCAATCTTAATTAATAATATATATCCCAATAAAATCAACTATGTCGGCCACAGATCTCAAATCTCATCAATAAACAAAATACTATTGCTTGTCTTTCTCTGTCTCCCTCGACATTTCAATGGCACTCGGCATCATCTTTTCTTTGTTCAGCATCACCTTTCACTTTTCTCGGCATCGACTTTGCTTTGCTCGACATTGACCTTCCAGTGAATTTTCAGTGCTAGATAAATAATGTATCACATTTCCAAATGGCCAAATGATCAAGTACCCTAGTGTATACTCATAACTCAACCATTTCCTTGGTCTTCTTGTTATCCCATTCTTTTCAAATCTTTATCAATCAATGGATAAGGTAGTCAAACATACAACAATAGTCTCACTAGTTAAGGTTTGACATCAATGACAAAATAACAATTGTCTACATTGTAGCAATTTTTCCAACATCAATTGTGAATCTTTCTTGTTTATCCCACACGCCTTCAATTGAAATCTGAAAGCCTTTAGTTTTGTAAAGAAGTCTTGAATTGTATCAAAATTATATGGATTTAACCCTATTATCTCATTCTACAATTGGTGTCCCCTTAATTCATCTTTTTTATCAAAGAACCCTTCTAAATTTGTCCATACATTATTTGTAGTAGTAGTAGATTCAACATGAAAAAGAAGATTAGGAGATACAGAAATGCATATAGTACCATAAGCTTCATCACATGTGTTATAGTATTTTGGCTTTTCTACAAGTAGTGATGGTTCAATTTAAAAACCCATAGTTACTCTAAAAAACCCCAACTTCTTAAGATAGATTTTCATTTTTGACTTCCACTCATAGTAGTTATAGGGTGTGAGTATGGGTACTTTAGTTTGATCCATTTTAATGCAGAAAGTAAGATTGTTGTGCATAAAAGAGACAAAGAAAAAAATAAAGAGAACACATGAGAACACCCCCTTTTTTACTAGATCAGAAACTACCCCTAGGTATTACAATTTGGCACTTTATGTTTTAGCATGTTTACAATATTGGAGTTATTTTCCTGAGTTTTAAGATTTCTGAGAAATGGAACCAAATACTAAAGGAAAAAATCTCAGAATAAGAACATAAAACCAACACCAATGTATTGTTCTAAAAAACATATTCACTTTAAAAAAAAGAATGGCCTCGAACGGAGATCATATGTCAAAGTTATAGTTTTTTGAAGCTCAAAAAATGATGGATGCCCTTCAGATATGTTGAGAAAACTAAATTTTTGGAAAAATGGAAATTGCTGTGAAAAAAATGATTACACCACCAAAAAGATCATGAAAGACTACCGCCTTTCCAAAAATAATTACACTGAAAAATATCTTTGTAAGATTGAGAATGATTAATTTGAAGATCATGTGCGAAAATGAAAACTGTAATGGTGAGGGGTCTAGATCAAGCACTATGATGCAAGTTTCTCATGATTTATTGGCTACATGCAAAAACTAATTGATACCAAGGTAGTTTCTTGATTTGATAGTAGAATCAATAAAGTGTTTTTCTTTATTGATGGCGAAAAATGTGGTCCCAATGTAAAAAAATGCCTCCAACAAGGAAAAAATTGTGTAGAGCCTTCAGTGTCCTATTTGCAAAAACACTATATATGAAAATGGGGGATTTTTTAGCCTCTTGAACACATGGGAATAACTATAAATGATTTTAGAATGCCCAAAACTACTGCAATCACCCAGATCCAAAAAAACATATATGCAAAATAAAGACTACTAGTTCTTCATAAACCTTTGCTAGTTCTCTAGATCATGCAAACTACAAGAGAAAACCCAACAAGATTTTATAAAATCTCTACAAATAATCTAATAAATCTTCCAAAACATGCTTTGATACCATGTTAAATATGAGAAAGAGATTACAAGCCATAATCAAATTGACAGAGATAGATCAAATAAATTATAAATTAAATGAACAACATAATAGTAATACCAAGAGAAAACTGATGTGAAGTGCTCCAAGGAAAAATAGCATCAGATTACTATCTCCAACTATGTGAAAATACAAGAAAGGTAGTGAGTTTATATATACCTAAGAGAGGGAAGAGGTGGAAAAATTGACCAATAGGGAGAGGCCACTATGTGGGTTAAAGATAGCAATAATATCTTCCCAAGATAGAAAATGCCACCTCCCTTGTAGGATGTCAACACATCAAATCACCCACTCACTTTATTTAACCTAAGAAATCTTAATAAAAGTGTAGGAAAAACCTAGGAAAAGGAAAATAATAAACCCAACTAGGAAAATAAAAACCCTAAACTAATAGATAATGCATCATATAATGATACATTCTTAAATGAAGAATCCATCTCCGAGATCAAGACTTGTAGTGCCTAGGATTGTTTCATGTTTCATTTTATCTATCCCAATTGAACCTCCTTTGGTCCCTAACTGATGCAGTCAAGGATAGAGAAACCTCAAAAGACCAGTTTGATCCTGGAAGCCATTAAAACACCATGGAAACAACAATAAAAATAGGCCAACAATGAGAAAATGAGAGATCAACCTTCAATTATGATCGATAAATCATTTACAATAGATCTGCAACATGCAGTCTCACATGTCAGACATACATGCTTGATTATGATAAAAAACCTCTTACAAAACCCTATCCAAGCTATGCTAGATAATCTTATGAAAATCACCTTCCCCTTACGAACAAGTCATAAGCTTATAAATCAATTACAATCATCGATAGGCCTAGAAAAGATTACATTTTCCAAGAATAAGAAAACATGTTACAATAATTAGGTCAAGACCCAAAACAACTGGATCAACTTCCAAACAAAAAAATAAGAGATGCAATCATACAATAAGTTTGGCCTAAAATGTATTACTGAGCTGACACAATTGCACTCAGAAACACTGACCAATAGATCAGAAACCCAAACACAGACTGATAACATGAAGA
Source organism: Thuja plicata (assembly GCA_018584345.1). Lineage (NCBI taxonomy): Eukaryota > Viridiplantae > Streptophyta > Pinopsida > Cupressales > Cupressaceae > Thuja > Thuja plicata. Next base: position 60,461 of record MU226346.1, on the reverse strand, counting down.
ACAACACAATCCTGCAAAGAAACTGCAATAACTCATGTGCGATGGAACCAAATGAGGCATGATAATAGGAAATGATCCATCAAAAAGCCAGAGACACATAGCCATGACTGCAACCAAAAAGAAGAAACGCAAATCTATTGCCAACAGAGACACCAAATTGAAAGAAAAATGGACTAACAACTGAAAACAAATGTTTTTGGATGATGCAAGATTGCAAGATCCCAAGATACTCTTGCATCACACTCCTGGGGTAATTAAAAAGTGAGTCCCACACTTTTTTGGGGCCAAAGGAAAACAAAATTCGTCAACCTCGACTAGAGAAATCCATGAAGAATCCTCCACTAGTCTATCCTTCCATTTGATAATATATTCCATATAATGCTTACCTCTTGTACTCCGACCAACTCTACTATCCAAAATATTCTCTATTTGTTACAACTACTTCATAAGATACTGATGTCCAACATATGAATCAATACTATCATCAAATTCATGATATTCATACAAGTTTGCAACATTGAATACTAGTGATATATCCATATCCTTTGGCAATTCCACATCATATGCATTCCCTGACTCAAATCTCCTCAAGATCTTACAAGGACCAAAATTATTCATCTTCAACTTATTATAAGTACCAACTAGAAATCTACCCTTCTACAAGTACACCATAACTTCATCTCCCACTTGAAATTCCTTAAGTATCCTCTTACTATTTTCTCTCCTTTTATAAAATTGGTTCATTTCCTCCAAACAATGTCTTACTTCTTCATGCAATGACTTCATAACCTCATCAAACTCCTCTCCTTTAGCACTCTTGTTAATTTTATGACTGATATCCCTTAAGTCTGTGACTCCCTCAAGATTAAAACTAATAACCACTTCAAATTCCATTTTCCCTATGCTCCTATTGATTGAATTGTTATAATAAAACTCATCTTGAGGTAAAACTAAATCCCAACTTCCAGGCTTATCTCCAACCAAACATCTCAACAAGTTCCCTAAACTCCTATTCACAACTTTTGTCTATCTATTAGTTTATGGATGAAAAGTAGAACTAAACTTCAAATCAAATTTCATCTTCTTCCAAAGTGTCCTCCAAAAATAACCAATAAATCTACTGTCCCTGTTTGATATAATGCTCTTAGGTAATCCATGTAATCTCACAATCTCTTTGAAAAATAAATCAGCTACATGCACTACATTTGTAGTCTTCCTACAAGGAATGAAATGTGTCATCTTATAAAATATATCTACAACCACAAAAATTTATTCATAGCATCTTTGTGTCTTAGGAAAACCAAGCACAAAATCCATACTAATCTCCTCCCAAGGTCTGATCGGTACTGTCAAAGGTGGATACAACCCCACATTCTGACTACTTCCTTTTGCAACTTGACATACCTTAGAACGCTGTAGAAAGTTCCTCACATCCTTCTAAACTTGTGGCCAAAAGTAATTCTCACTTACCAAAGCTACTATCTTATTAATGCCAAAATGTCCTGCTAAACCTCCACTATGTTTCTCCTTAATCAGATTATCTCTCATGGAACTCCTAGATATACATAACTGACTACCTTTGAATAAAATTCCATCCTAAATGAAATAATTCAACCACTTACATCTATCAGCAACAATAGGCTTCTTGTGAAATTTCCAAGGTTCACTAAAGTTTGGATCTTCCTCACACAAGACCTTCAATTCATCAAAACTCAATACTACAATCTTGATCTCACTCAACATCATCCTTCTACCCAAAGCATCAAAAAATTTATTTTCCACACCACTCTTATTTTTCAACACAAATGTATAACTCTCCATAAACTCAACCCATCTCATATGTCTCCAAATCAACTTACCTTGACTACTCAAATACTTAAATTCTTGATTATCACTATACAACACAAACTCCCTTGGTAACAAATAATGTATCCAATATTTCCTCAAAGCTGAAATTCTAGCATAAAATTCCTGATCATACATGAAATACCTTCTTTTAGCATCATTCAATTTCTTACTGGAATAAGCAATAGGTCTTCCTTCATGAGTTAAAATAGCTCCAATTGTATTTCCACTAGAATCATAGTCTACTTGAAATACCTTATTGAAATCAGGTAAAGAAAATACCAGTTGTTCTATCACCTTTTGCTTCAACAACTCAAAACTTCTTTCTACTCCATGTGTCCATCTGAACTCCTTTTTATCTCCTCTCATAGTTTCATTCATCGATCCATAGATTGAACTAAATTTTTTGATGAACTTTTGATAGAAACTGTCTAACCCATAAAATAATCTTACTTCTCCAGTATTCCTCGGTGTAGGTCACTCAACAATGAATTTCATTTTCTTAGGATCCATCTTCAATCCTTCATCTGATATTAAAAATCCCAAGTACACTAACTTCTCCTTCATGAAAGTACACTTCTTGATGTTTATTATTAACTTCTCTTCCCTTAACCTCTTCAACACTTTCTTAACATGAAACAAATGTTCTGCCTTGCTCTTACTAAAAATCAAGGTATCATCCAAATATACAACGACAAACTTACCCAAAAATTTCTTCAAGACTTCATTCATTAACCTCATGAAAGTACTAGGTGCATTATATAATGAAAAAGGAATTACCAACCACTCAAACAATCCTTCATTTGTCTTAAATATAGTCTTCCACTCATCTCCTTCTTTGATTCTAATCTGATGATAGCCACTCTTCAGGTCTATCTTGGTGAAATACTTAGCTCCACTCAAACAATCCATCAAATCATCCATCCTCAGTAAAGGAAAATGACACTTAATTGTAATATGATTAATAGCTCTTGATCAGTACACATCCTCCATTTTTCATCCTTCTTACGTGCTAACACTGCAGGCACTACACATGGACTCATACTTTCTATGATCAACCCTCTCTGTAATAAATCTTGCACTTGCCTATTTAGTTCTTCATTCTTTGTTGGTTTCATCCTATATGTTGCTTTATTTGGTAAACTAGCTCTTGGTATCAAACCCATACAATGACTAATACTTCTTACCAGTGGTAATCCATCAGTTACATTATCAGATATGATGTCAACATACTCATTCAACAATCCAGAGTTTTCCTTAAAATGTTCTTCCACCAAATCAAAATTCTTAGAATCCTTAGGTACTAAAGAAAAACACACATTATTATGCTTCATTCCATCCAAAAAATTCCTTCCATCTAGAAAATAGATTCTTACACTGGTACATACTTCAATCTTAAGAGGTTCCTCTAAAGGCAACATATTTTGTTTCATCCCATTAGCAACAATAGTGTAAACATTATTTCAACCATCATGTATAGCTTGCATATCATACTACCATGGTCTACCCAATAAGATATGACACACATTCATAGGCATAATATCACACAAAACCTCATCATAATACTTTCCAATCTTGAATTTAAATAGGCATTGTTCACTTACCAATACCTTGTGTTAATTTTGTATCCATGCAATCTGATAGGGTTTAGGATACTTCATCCTCTACAAATCTAGTTTGTCAACCATCTCCTCTGAATCAAGATTATTAGAACTACCACTGTCTATGAAAACATTGCACACCTTGCTTTGTACCTCGCATTTGGTTCTAAACAAATTCTTCCTTTGTAAGGATTTCTTCTCTTGTTCTTGGTGATATAATATCCTTCTAGTCATCAAGGTTGCACCTTCCTATTCTTGATTATTGTTCACTAAACTGGTGAACTCTTCATCAAAAAATTTCATTCTCCTACTACCTTTTGTCTTTTTCTCAGAGTTACCTTGCTTTCGTCCAAAGGCTCATGCCCTAATTCACCAAATTTGAAAAAATTACCATTTAACTTCCTTCGTTCACCACTTCCTTGTCCTTCATTTTTGTAGGAGCTCCTATCATTCTTCCTATACTGATCATTTTCCTTAACTTATGATTCATTTTTTCCATAATAATCAGTAGATCTACCTTCACGTCTTTGAAATATTCCTCCTTTGCCTCTTTGTCTTTTCTCATGCCTTATGTTCATATTCTCTTCCAATTTCAAGGCCCACTTGTAAACTTCCTCCACACTCCTAATCTGCAAAAAACCGATTTCATCTTGTATTGAAACCCTCAAACCATTAAGGTAGTGAGAAACTTGTTCAACTTCATCATATATATGACCAAATCTAATGATTAACTTGTATAACTCCTTAGTATAACTCTTAACATTTAGATGTCTTTTCTTCAAGTTATGCAACTTCCTAAACAAACTCACTTGATAATCCTCAGCCAAGAACTTATCTTTTAACTTGTTCACCGTCCTATCCCAAGATTTGATCTTGTCTTGACCTCTTCTTTGTTGATCTGTCTGCAAATGTTCCCACCATAGGGATGCATGTCCTTTCAGCTTGGTGAAAGCATAATTCACTTTTATTTGTTCATTATTTCCTTCAAGCACGAAATGATTATCCATCATTGTGATCCAGTCCATCAACACATAAAAATCTAGGTTACCATGATAATTTGGTTGATTGAAATGAGGTCTTTGATTAACATTAGTCAATTCCCTAATGAATCTTTCCTCTTCTTCATTCAACTCTAGTTGTGCTTCATGGTTATCTCCTTCTACTGCTTCATCCCAATTTTGTTCATCTTCTTCTTCACCACTTGCATCTTCTATATGTTGTCCTCTCCTCTGGGATGTCTCTAATGCTTCTAATCTTGTAGATATTTGCCTCAACAAATCCAAAATAGCTTGATCTTCATATCGTGCTACACCTCTAGCATTTCTCTTGGTCATCTTCATAATCCTCAGTCGTCATAGGTCATACTCTCTCAACTTCCACCCCACAAGAAAACCCTAAGGATGCAAAACCTTAATATTTGATACCACTTGATGTAGTCAAGGATGGATAAACCTCAAAAGATCATTCTAATACTTGCAACTATTAAAACATGATGGAAACAACAATAAAAATAGGCCAATAATGAGAAAATGAGAGATCATCCTTCAATTATGATCAGGAAATCAATTACAATAGATCTACAACATGGAGTCTCACATGCCAGACATACATGCCTGATTATGATCAAAAACCTCTTACAAAACCCTATCTAAGCTACGCTAGATAATCTTATAAAAATCACCTACCCTTTAGGAATAAGTCCATAAGCTTATAAAGCAATTACAATCATCAGTCGGCCTAGAAAAGATCACATTTTCCAAGAATAAGAAAATGTGTTACAACAATTAGGTTAGGACCCAAAACAACTGGATTAACCTCCAAAGAAAACAATAAGAGATGTGATCATACTATAAGGTCGACCTTAAACGTATTACTGAGCTAGCACGATCATGCTAAAAAAACCAACCAATAGATCGGAAAAAGATTGAAAACCCAACCACAGACTGGTAACATGAAGAGGAACACAGTCCCGCAAAGAAACTACAATAAATCGCATGTGATGAAACCAAATGAGGTTTGATAATAAGAAATGATCCATTACGAAGCCACACACACATAGCCATGACTGCAACAAAAAAAAACAAGCACAAATCTATTGCCAATAGAAACACTAGACTAAAAGCAAAACAAACTAACAACTGAAAGAAAATGTTTTTGGTTGATGCAAGATTGCAAGATCCCAAGATGTTCCTTCATCACTAACCTTGGTGATGAATATGTTATGGATTGTGATGTTGAAGAAGAAGAATAATCCAATGATGAGGGTATAAAAATGTGATTCTTTCAAAAAGGATAGATTATTTCATCAATATTCCTAACATAAAACCTATGCCCATCATGTCTTGGCCATTTGCAATATGTACATTTCAATTTCTCATTCTTAGATGGTTTCCCTTAAAAAGAGGAAGTGGCCTCAAGGTTCTCTATGAAGGGGAATCCTTGACTTGCTCATTAAACTTAGAGTCCTTGTTGCTCTTCTACTTGCATTTGCCACTTGAAGCCTTTGGAACTTTATAATAAGAGCTTATGATTTAGAAAACTTCACTACAAAAAATAGGCAATTAGCTCCCTTTTTTTCTTCCACCCAATTTTTCAATGTATTTTTCTCTAATTTTTTGAAAATTCGATGCTATGTTTTGGGATGATGCTATTTTTGGCGTTGTTTGTGCTGGAAACAAATTAGACGCTAAATCTGGTGCTATTTATCACATGATGTAGCACCTAATTTAACGTCTAATTTAGCACCTAAATTAGTGCCTAAGCTAGCTCCTAAATTAGTAGCATCTAATTTAGCACCTAATTTAGTGCCTAAATTAGCACCCAATTTAGCACCTAAAGTGCCTAAATTAGTGCCTTTTTTAATGCCTAAGTTAGCTCCAAAATTAGTGCCTAAATTAGCACTTAAATTGGCATCTAAATTAGGGCCTAAGTTAGCTCCTAAATTAGTAGTGTCTAATTTAGCATCTAATTTAGTGCCTATATTAGAGCCCAATTTAGCACCTAAATTAGTTCCTAAATTAGTGCATATTTTAGTAGCATCTAAATTAGTGCCTAGTTTAGTATCTAAATTAGCACCTAGTTTAGTACCTAAATTAGCTCCTACTTTAAAACCCAAATTAGTGCCTAAATTAGCACCTAAATTAGCATTATAAACTATAAAGGCCCCAAAACTATCCCTATGCATGCATGCATCACATGGGCTTCAAAACTAATGTAGAACTTCTCTGGAAACTGCTCCAAAACTATCCATAACTCATGCAAAAAAGAACCCCCTCATAGACTATCCAAAACTATACTCTTTGATTGTTCCTGCAACCATTGAAACTTTGTTCCACGACTGTTCCTATAACCATTGTAACTCTACCTATTCTGTGACTGCTCTTATTCCTCATAACTTCCTGGTTCTATTAAATTTGATATTAATATGAATTTATGAACTCTATAAACCTTCCTTGAATTGGAAGAGATAATTGAATGTCCCTTTGTTTCAGATATGTCAATTCTTATTTTTCCCTCTAAATAAGATTGTATTTCTCTTGTACTTTCTTCATGACAAACTGCAATGATGATGAGAAAAAAATTTACCTTTGTCTCCTAGTTGTTTGCCCACTTCTTTTCCTAACCATAAAAGTTTCAGAGACTTCTACCCTTAATGAAGTTCCATTGGCCTTTAATGTCAACAAACAAAATTCAACATTCCTTCAAATCAAAATTTGATGAGGCCTAGAAGTTGTGTTGCTTTCCTTGCAAATGTTAATGCAAACTCTAATGCAACAATAAATTTTAACAATCAACACTATCACATCCTTGCTTGGTCCATTAGCATTCTCCATGACTACATGAACTGAAGTGAAAGCTCTACCTCAAAGATCTCTCCAAGAATCACTTCAACAAAACTGGCAATTAGCGCCCAAAATAGCACCTTTGTGTTATAGAAAAGTTGGCGCAAAAGCGCCTCCATTCTTTGGCACCAAGTTTTGAGTCGTCTTTTGCACTCAAGACCCTCCAAAACTGCTCCAAAATTGAAAAAACTCCCTCTATGCAACTCACAACTCCTCTGAAAATAAAAACTCCTCCCTTATTAAGCACATGTAGAAAATAAACTCCTTCCATTTCTGCATTTAAAATTTAATATTTATAACTTGATTTATAAAACACCAAGTTAAAAATATTAATTACATCCTTTATAATGCAAGAAAAGATAATAATTTCCTCCCTTCTAGAACACATATATTTCTTATTATTGCATTTCAAAATTTCATATTAATTAAATAGATTATAAGACACTATTTAATAAATATTATTTATAAAAGAATAATGCAATAACAAAGAAAACATAACTTATATTTATATTTATTATATAAATAAGTTATATCACCTAATAATTGTTAATTTCCATTAACATTTATTAAGTAAAATAATTTCTTAATATAATAAATATTAACAAAACTTATAACTTAAGGTAAAGTTGTTTTCTTTTATCCCCGTGGTGCTCTTTCCACAATTTTTCCAAAAAATAAAAACATGAGGCAAAAAAATCTTTTTCCTTATGGTGCCTTTTAGGGTATTGGAAACCCTAATATCACAAACACTTTGCTAATTTGCATTCTGGGCTATGCTCTTTCAAAAATTTTGGAAGAAACTTCTACTCTATCATTGCGAAGAATGAGGGTTTCTATGAAGCTCTATGGGATTTTAATGGATATTTTTGAAGGATTCTTTTCGCCATATTTGAAGGTAAGTTTCAGATTCGAGCTCCATTTTCTTTTCCACTGCTTCACATCCAATACTCGATCTCTTTGAAAAGAAATAAAACTAAAGCTGGGGTTTAACCTTCTAAATTGTGGTTTGTATTTGGCGGGAATATTTGTATCTTTTCCTACAATGGTCTCCATGAGGGTTTTGGCTTTGTGTTGACCACATCTCTTCCACTTCTTTTCTGCTTATATACTAAAAATAGTGAAAATAGCTTCTACTCCTCGTTGTGTGCCAATGACTGGGATTTTTGTGAGAATATTTGGCAAAAAAACTATTACTTACATAAATGTTTCATTATTTATGTCGAAAAAAAGTCATGACCCTCATAACTATATATGGTGAATACCCATGAGTGTGTTGTTCAATGTTAGATCCATTGTCACCTTTAGTGAGGACTGTTGTTCTTTATGATAACACATTTGTCTTTGATTGTTTGCATCCCGGTGATCTCATTGCATAAAAATGGAAAGAAACAAAACAAAAAACATAACCTCCCTTTATTTTTGGCTCTAGCTACAACTCAACTTGATATGGTCAGAGATTCACATTATTTATTTTTATCAACAAATAACTCCATTTTTTCTTGTTTATCTATACAAATCTGGGCATTTCCTTGTGTATTGTTCTTGTAAACAATCTCTCTATTGTTTGAATAAGGGTTTCATCCTTCACCTACCTTGAGACCCTTAGCTTCTTTGTAGCCGCTTCCTATATAAAATGACGAGGGTTTTATTTTTATAAATAAAAATGAACTCCTGCCATTGTTTGTTGTTATTTAACTACTATACTCTATATTTCTTCCTTATGTCTTACATATTGTTTGATATGCTGAAATAGAAGTTAAATAAGGAGTATCCTTTATGATAAATACAATGGTATCCTTGGATCATTATAGAAAATTTTATGCCTCTTTAATGAAAACTGGATTATTAATGTTCCCTTTTTTAATATAAAATCAATGATACTTTAGCTGAAAACATTGAGCCCCACCTTTACTGTATTGAAAACATGATTTTGAATAAATCATCTCTGTCTTTTTTTTTGCATTAATTTTGATTCATTCTTTATGCACTATTATTTCTTGAAGCACTATATGAATATATTGATGTTTGAAATAATTTTTTTTGTTGGTCCTGTGATTACTTTCACCCTGCTATTACCATCTTTCAATAAAAACATTTATTATCGTTGTTCTTTTTTCATTGGGCTACCTCTCCAATTTATAGTAGTCATCTCATTTCTTGATATGTGCATGTTAAATTAATTTTATCATTGCATGTAGGTCCATCATCATTCATGATCTCTTTTGATAAATGATTCACTATGACAACTATTGTTGTTCCTTTCTTTAACATTGTTAAATACTTGTTCCAAACAAACAACATAAGTCCTGTAACTGATCTTTTGATATCTTTTATGGCTGTTAACAACATAAATTATAGGTGAAACTTCCCTTATTTCTCGCCTCTCTTTCCTACCTACTTTCTTTAGTTTCATGAATATTAGCAGAGACCTTCTGTTATACCTGCCATAAACACAAATTTGGCATTCTCTTATTACAACTATTGCTCCATGATGAATGATGATTTTCTATGCTGCAAGCACTGTTGGAAATAATGGGAAGTGTGTACTAAGAGGGGAGGGGTGAATCAGTACCACTAAAACTTTTATCTCTTTTATCCTTTAACCTTTATGTAATCAATTGTTTATCCAACCATTTATTCTATGATATCTTTGTGTAAGACATGTCAATTCTTTAACTTAATAAAACATGTAAACATTCATAGAAACATTATTGAAAGTAATTGACTCATAATACATGATATGATATCGTAGAAAACCCCTGTTAGAAGGTAAAAACTGTGGTGGGATGGCAACCACAAAATCTTCACTATCTACAGATTAGAAGGGGCTGGTTAAGGCTTACAATTTGATCACTTCAGATGATCTACCCTGTTAGGAGTATTATTTGGAGACCTGTTAAGATCTACTTTGTTAAGAGATTTAGCAACAATGTTTAGTGTGCACTCGGTTAAGAGATTTACAATAGGATAGTTAAATCCACCTTCCTTGAAAGGATTTGTTCTATTTGCTACACTTGTTAGAATACAGACAAAAATACTCATTGACCTAAGTGTATGAAATCTAACTATTGTTGATTACAGATCCATTACAATTCACATGTATATATGTATCACCTATTGTGATTTATTAATACCTTTGTTTCTCGGTAGCCTTTGTTCTTGGTTCTTGATAACCAATTTTATCTCTTGTTGTTCTGGTTCTTGAAACTCTCATTCTGATCCATAGATGTGCTCATTGGCTACATTCATCCTCTCCTCTATAATATTGAATGATTAAAAAATCTATTTATAAGATAGATTGACCTGATTAAGTTTCACGAACAACAAAATTAACTCTATGATCACAGGTTTACAACTTGACCTTGATCTCCTAGTCTGCATGTTTTCAATCAGTTAGACTGATTAAAACAATTACATTAATGTTGCTTATCCCTTAAGTAATAGTTTTAAAAAAAAATCAAGACTCTATAAATAGAATATGAGTGTTTTATCTGACGTGGAAGTCAAATCCATTTTTTCAGGGATGTAACTGACTTTTGGTGTCTAATGCTCAGTTTTTTCTGAAGTCAGTCTGACTGTCTTTCGGGTTGCACTATTTTTTTTCTTTCAGTTTGCACTGTGCCTATTCTCTCAGTTTGCACTCTATCTGCTCATTGGGTTCCTCTGTTGGTTTCCTCCTATCGGTTTCCACTTTATCATCTTTGGTTTGCACTTTCAGTCAACACTTCAAAACTTGACTTTTGGTGTATTGTAACCGATAGTTTATATAACTTGTTTTCTCATTGCATACTAATGGAAAAAATGTATGTTTATCAATCTCCCCCTTTGACATTAGTATCAAAAATAGATATGTGCATAATACTATCAAAATTTATAGTATGAACACCTTGTTTATACCTTAGTCATTTTGTGACTCCCCATATGCATATGTTGGTATACTATAGTATATGTATGTACATTATACTTTCTCCTCCGTGCTATATGACCCTTTTCCCCTTTTTTAGTAATTTATGCACTATCTCTGTACATATTTCCTTTTCCCCCTTTTTTGATAGTAAGGTCAAAGGTGTATACCTATAGCTTATCAAAAATATGAGAGTGTGAGGATTGCATTTCCTCCATCATCTTCTCCCATTTCTCCTTCAGATTTTCAAGATCCATGTGCTCTAGTGTAATTCGTGCATGCATGTCATAGATGCTATCTACTACAGACATCTTAGGGGTGGCAATAAGTTTCCTTGTTGAATTTAGGTGAGTCTGTAGAAGTGTGAGGTTCGATAGCAGTATGGATTGAATTTTGGTAACCTCATCTTTGAATTGTGACTTTGTTTCCCAAAGTTCTTGTCTTAACCGTTTGATCTCTATAATCTTCTCATAATGCAATTTTATTGCATTTCCATCAGTGGTTAGACTTTGTGCACTTGCAGCTAGATCAGATTCAATCTTTGCAATCTTGTCATTATTATATTTAGTAAACTTCTCTGAAGTGCATAGTTTTTGTATCAAGGAAATAGCTTCAGTTATGAATGGATCTAATTGATCTGATAATTCTGAAAGCTTTACCTTGTTCTTTTCCACTTCTTGTTGATCCTTTCTATCAATTTATACTAAAATTTCTTCTCTGCTCGCTCCTCAATTTCCTTTTCTATATCAACATTTTGCATTGTGATTGCTTCAGTGAGGATGACAAGTTGATCTAGAATGGGGGCATTATGATCAACATCTATATCAGGTAAAATTTGACTCAAGATGTCCCTTGTGTTCTCCAAAACTGATGAATATTTGTGCTTCTTCTTAAGATTTTCTTGCAAATTTTTTCTTTGGCAGATTTCTGCATACTCTTGGAGAGATTCAAATGTTAGTAATAACTGAGAGGGGGGGTGAATCAGTGGCCTCAAAATTTATCCTTTAAACTTTAATCCACCAATCAATACACCTTAGATTATTAAGTCCCTACAAGATGCATGCCTTGAAATACTTGAGATAATTAACTGTCTGTTGGTTTACCTTGTCTATCCTTATTCTCCTTGATTGCCGATAAGCAGTAAAACTTATTTACCGATACTCAGTAAATATGCAGAGTATACCAATCAATCCAGAGATGCATATGTGAAATGTAAAACAATAAAGTAATAAACCATACACACATAACACATGGATTTTAACATGGAAACCCTGTTAAGGGATAAAACCACTAGGACCAGTACCCCAAATTTTCACTCTTCTAAAGTGAGCCCTGTTAGGAGCCAACCCTGTTAAAGGTTACAAACACACTATTAAGTGCGGCCTTGTTAGAGGATTTTGTACATATAGGTTGTCACTTAGTATCTGGCATCTATTTTGCTACCATCCTTGAATCAGCCTCCTTCTTAGACTGTCAATAGGCTTTAGGAAAATCTTGCTACCATCCTTGAATCAACCTTCTTCTTAGGCTGTCAATAGGATTTATGAAAATTCAATGCTACTTTCATGAATCAACCTTTTTGGAAATCTGTTAGGATATACCTCAATTATAGAAGATTGTTAAGTCCTTCTCTATTAAGAGACTTGATGCTTCAATGGTTAAACTGAAACACTATGATCTATTTCTAATGCAACTTTGAATTGCAGATTTTTAGATCTATTTAAGTACAGTACCTCTTTGATCAATGTATCAATTAAATTCCTTTTTCTCCACACTTTCTGCTCTGTGATGTTGTGCTTGACTGTTCGTCGGTGTCTACAGAATTCTTTAGCTCTCCCTCAGCTTGATTGATCAGGACTGTATGAAGTTTATCCTTCACTAGTTTCTCTTCTACATCCTCTTTCTATTCACTCCCCTTCCATTTATTTTATGGCTTTACAGAAATGAATTATGCTTGTCTCTTGTATAGTCATGATATTCCTTAATTCTTGATTCTTGATCCTTGGCGTGAAAAAAAATCCAGCCAATTTGATATACGGCTTTAACTCCTGATTTATCTTGTAGTTATCTTCTTGCCAATTGTATAAATCTTCTTTAAATCAATTACTTAACTATGGTCAAATAAAACAACCAGTTAAGTCTATCCTTAAGCTCTTCCAGCTAGATATTTTGTCATTTTCTAAACTCTCTGTTCTGTCGGTCAATTCTGCAATTCGTCGTCAGTGACAACTACTAGTTCCATTGGTGTAACTCCAGTTAGCTTCGGGATCTCCGTCCATTGGGAAACACTGTCTCTTGTTCTTTGGGCATCCTATGATTCTGTTTCATCAGGAAACATTGTCTTCTGCTCATCGGGTATCACTGTGACCTTTTTCTCTCTCGTTACTAATGGTGTGCACTCTTTCGGTGTTGTCTGTCACTTAGTGAATACTTTAATTTTATGCATTGCTGAAAGCATAATTATTGTTCCATTGATTCTCTGAATTCTTTGGCATTATGTACATGACCGTACAGATGATATCAAGTTGACATAAATGACAATACAAACCATTAACTGATTTAATGTTTTGCATCATCTTCAACTTAACATTATCAAACATTTAAATAGTTACATGTCATCATCAAAGTCTAATGTTGTTGGGTAACATTTCAGTATCTCTATGATTTCATCTAATGTGACTTCCAACTTGTTCTTCTTTATTTTCTTCTTCTTCTCCTTCTTCTCCTTCTTCTATGTTCCACATGTATGTAGTACCATAACTATCTTTTCTACTTGGTCTGATGTGCTACTAGATGGCTTTTGAGGAGTTGTACCTTTATCCTGCTGCTTGGTATTTACATGTTGGTTTTCTGAGGACGTCTCCTTGTCAACCTTCAGTGTTTCTACAGCTTCTCCTTTAGTGTCCTTTGGCATAGTATCAATTGTGTTTTCTTACTCATCTGTCTCTTTTTGCACTTCATCAACATCTTTCATTTGTTCATCTTGCTTGGTGGAATCTCCATTTTTATGTTCTCCATTGATGAAATTTTTTTCATCGATTGTGTCCTTCTTTTCATCAGTTGTGTCTTTTTTCTCTTCATTACCCTTGTTCTCGGGTATTCTTGCATCAGGCATGCGGGTCTTCTCCTTTTTTGAGATAATATTTATTGCATGAATCAATAATGGCATTTGGCCCGGTATGTGTACCTGTGCAACATATAATGTAGTGTCCTGTTCATCGGTCTGGTCCTTGGAAACAGTGACATCTTCATCTTTTTAATTTCATTTGTATGATCATCGGTGATGTCAATAATTGTATTGACCACAACATTGTCCATAGTAGTGTTTGTCCATGTCTCATCTGCAACATCCATGTTCTTGTTGCATGTAGTGTTCATTTTCTCTTTTTCCAATTCTACATAAGTGATGGTAATTGGTTCGGTGCTCTGAGTAGCCTGATCATCCTTGGTCTCTTGATTCTTGGTAAGAGCCCTCTATGGCTTGGGACTTATGTCCTTTTCAAGAATATCAAGTATTTTTTCTCCATTCAGCTTCACTCTTTTTGTCTAGCTCTAGTAGATGTCCTTTAAGCACTTGGTAGGCTCTCAACTTTGGTGAGAACCTTTTGGAATGAACATTCATTATTTCTTCGATCTCCTCCATTTTTTATTTGGAAGGCATGAATGATACTAGGGCTCTTTCCCTAATTTATTTCTTAGAGTGCAAGGTAAATGTCCATCTTACTGATATCATATCTTGAAGTTCTTTGGACATATTGTTTGCTAGTTATATTGGGAGGTATTTGAATATGAAAATCATCTTGATGATTGCCTCCTCAATTTTATTTTGATCCAAGGGATCCAATTTTAACCATTTCTTGACCTTCCTACTATTTACTGTACCTGATTTGACAATTGAGGCACACACTTCATCAACTATTTCAGGTATCGTATTCTTTTCATTTTGAATAGCTTCATCCTATTCAGTGTCCTCAATGTTGTCCTTAGTTCTGATGAACTTTCTTTTTTTTGTTGGCCCTCTTTTCTGTATTTTGGTTTTCCTCTTATAGGTTCTTACTTGACCTTTCTTCAATGGTGAATAACTTGTGTCCTTAGCTATTTGACTTCTTGTCCTTGTAGCAGCTGTAGTTCTTGGCTTCTTAGTTGGTGAAGGTAATGGTGTATCTGACTCTGTAGACCCAAAGTCACTTTCCTTCTCCGCTTCACCGATGGGTGACTGTCCCTCAGTTACTTCTGTTTGCTCGGTTTCTTCTTTTGTAACCAACAACCTTTTCTTCAAGTTCTTGACCATTTTATCCTTCTTCATGTTTATCTTCTTTACAACCAAGCCAATTTTTATTCTTTCTTTGGCTTCTTCATAAGTGCTAAATTTGGGTTGTGTTTTATCTAATGGCTCATTTATTAATGCATCAATTGCATTGGATTCTTGATCTACGTTCACTTCATAGTCAAGTGTTTGTAGCCATGTTGTTCTTGGTACAACAGTCTTGATGTATGTGAAGTTTTTGTCTACCATGAAACATATATTAGTCTTGAATTTCTCAATTAATTTCTCGGGGATTCTCACTCTTTTTTGTTAGAGTAGTCGAGTATTACTAATAATTAAATTAGTTAATTATTAGTTTATCTACTCTTTGCTTAAGTTAGACTTAGGAAAGTTTCCATTTCCTAGTAGTTTCCCTTTTAGGGTTTCGGTATCCTTTATAAGGAATCACCGCTTTTGTAATTAATAAGGAGATTGTATTTTCATTTTTATTGTTGAATATAGAAGATTATTTCTGTCAACATGTTTTTACAGTCTCTGGCCTATCGGCTGCCATAGCCGTTTCTTCTGTCTTCTGTCTTCATTCTTGTAGCAGTCTTTGCATGCAGGTGTTCTTAAGAAGATTTGATGGTTATCAAATCCTACATAGTATCAGAGCTGATCTGTTGTTCGTTGTTCCTGTTTTATTGAAGCACAGAGGGTTTTAGAAGTTTTTTTGGCTTCTTTTAGTGGTTCTGGGGGGTCTCTATTTTTGGAGGCATTTTGGGCCCAAACGGACACTTCCATTGCGTCCAAAAGGCCCAAAAACCCCAGAATCCATATAAAGCTTGTCCGATTTGGACACCGGGGCCTCTGGAGAATTTTTTTCGGCCCCCCAGGGCCGTACGGGCACGGAAATCAAGGAAAAAAATAAAAAACAATGTTTTTTAATGTTTTTTCTGTGTTTTAATAACGCTCGCAGTGTTATTTTAAACGGGCCACTCCCGCGCCGCCCACGCGCCGCAAGGAGCCCCTGCGCCACCTATCGCCCGCTGCCCTGCGGCCCGCGCCGCACTGCTCCCCGGCGCCCTCCTCCCCACGGCCCCTGCCGCTCGGCTCAGCGGCCCCCGCCGCCGCTCCGCAGCGGCCCCGCCGCCCCTTCTTCGCAGCTCCGCCGGCGGGTGCCCGACCACCACCGCCGCCGCCGCCCGGCGGGTTTGTTCAGCCTCCGCGGGCTACATTTGCAAAGGGATGGTCATATTGATGACCAGCGGCTTAGGGTTAAGCCCCCGGCGCGTGCCATGCACCCGGGGGCCAATTTTTTTTAAGCCCCTGGGGCTTAAAACCAACCTTTTTTGATTTTCTGGGGGTACCTGGGCCTTTTTCACTCTACAGGGAGCATACGGGGGTCTTTTTCTGACTTCTATATACCGTCGGAAAGATTTTTCCAAGAAATTTCCGATGGTGGAGGTTAGGGTTTTTGATTCCACCGTTTCAATAGCATTTTTTTTGTTGAAGTCCAATGTCTCTTTTTGCCTTCCGGGAGCCATATTTGGCTCATCCGGACTCCTTTTTTGGCAAACGAGATATCGTCGAAAAGCTTGTTCAGTGTGCTATTCAGTGGAAAAAGTTATTTTTCTAGATTCTGCTTCAAGTTTTCACTCCTCCGCATTTGGCAGTTTATGCCCTCTGGTGGTGTGCTTGGTTCTACAGGTCCTGGGATCTCTTCTTCTGAGTTCATAGCTCACTCTTCTTTCTGACTTCTGAGCTTGCATGCTCTTCTGTTGCATCATTATTTTGTAAATGTACTGAGATAAAGTGCCTCTTCTGCATTTTTGGATCTTGTACACCTGGTTCAGTTGATGTACTCGCACTGTGTTATAAAGTGCCATGGGGGGTTATGATGTTTATGCCGCTTTAGGCGCATCCACCTTTGTCAAGTGAGCGTACCTTCCATGACATTAGCCCATGTAGTGCCGCCCTTTATCTTGTGTGTGTGATTCTGTTGCACTGTTGGTGCTCCTAGTTCTTCTTCTGCAGCTATTTCTGGTACTGCATTTCAGTGTTTCTGTCACCTCTCCCAGTTCAGCATTATGGGGGGGTTCACCTGTTGGTTCTATTACTTCCTGGTTTGATTGATCAGCTCTTCAAACACTTGTCTTCTCTACCTGGTCATGCACTTCAGTGGGGGTTCCAGCAGTATCTTTTGACAGACTTTTCAGACATGCTTCGGAGATGCTTCTTGCTCTTTTCTTGTTCCTTTCTCTGGGACATCTTTTCCCTTTATGTTTTGGGTACCTGTTCAGGCCTAGTTGCCAGGACCCATCTTTCCTGCTTTCTGCAGTAGTTTAGTTTTTTTGCTTCTCCCTAAGTTACACTTAAGGGGGGGTGTTAGAGTAGTCAAGTATTACTAATAATTAAATTAGTTAATTATTAGTTTATCTACTCTTTGCTTAAGTTAGACTTAGGAAAGTTTCCATTTCCTAGTAGTTTCCCTTTTAGGGTTTTGGTATCCTTTATAAGGAATCATCACTTTTGTAATTAATAAGGAGATTGTATTTTCATTTTCATTGTTGAATATAGAAGATTATTTCTGTCAACATGTTTTTGCAGTCTCTGGCCTATCGGCCGCCATAGCCGTTTCTTCTGTCTTCTGTCTTCATTCTTGTAGCAGTCTTTGCATGCAGGTGTTCTTGGGAAGATTTGATGGTTATCAAATCCTACATTTTTTACATTCTCTCCTTGAATCCAGCAAAGTATTTATCGATTACTTACTCAAAATTATCTCCTAGTGATTTTATAGAATCACTAATATGTATGGTGACTAGTCTTGTTGTAACCCATTTCACATCTCCTATGGATGGAAAACATTCTTGGAAGTAGAAGAATATGCACATGATAAGTGAACCAAACCTACATTAATTTGATTTTGCATTTTTGATTGTCTTTAAATTCTCTTCTAGCTGCTTGAGCAGAATTTCTGATAGATCCAACTAAGTTCCATTTTTGACAATCTTGTAGGCTATGTCCACTGCTCTAGATGCACTATTGTTTATCCTTCTTTCCTGAAAGAACTTGTATCCTAAGACACATGCTCCAAATTTTAGTTCATCATCATTGATGGTGGATATTCTTAGTCCTCTTCCATCCCATGTA
This sequence comes from Thuja plicata, assembly GCA_018584345.1. Classification (NCBI taxonomy): domain Eukaryota; kingdom Viridiplantae; phylum Streptophyta; class Pinopsida; order Cupressales; family Cupressaceae; genus Thuja; species Thuja plicata. The sequence goes on along the minus strand of MU226346.1, from coordinate 41,870 downwards.
GCTCTGATATTATTCTCAATTTCAGCTTTAGGCGGGTGCTTCAATGCCTTTACCTTATCGGTTATTGGATAACCGGTGACTTCATGAATAACATCTCGTGTTATCAATTTAGGCTCATCCAGCCATAACTTATGGTTGTGGATCCTTCTCAATACTAACTAAATCCACTCAGTCTTAAACTCTTTTGGGATCCATAGGGAATTCTTGATCCCTTTCACTTTGATGTTTTTGTGCTCATCTTTAATAGTGCCATCATCTTTGCATAGCTTCTTGAAATCTTGTTTAACCTCCAGGTCGCTAATTTCTACAATTTTGCAGTGTATGTATGCTCGCACATCTTTAACAAGAAAAACCCTAGCTGGTATTCATGAGAATGCTCCAGGATTGTCAGGTTGTGATGCAACCTCTAGGCATATCTTATAATGTGGTTCTACATAGGTAGAGTTCTTGACAAGTTTGACCTTATCCTTCTTGATACTCTTTAGCTTACTGGTCCTTGATTTCATGGCCATTGCTTCTAAAATTAGGGCTTTCCGTAAATGACAAATAGAGTTCTCGATTATGCTTGGTACTTAATTTAACCTCTATAGCTATAACTAATCTTCTTGGAGATCTTTGAATTGGGTTGGAGTCGCCCTACAATGCTTTCGCTTCTAGCTCTGGTTTTGCTCTAGTCACTTCACTCAAATTGTTGGTGAGAAATGAAACCCTTCCATCATTTATCTATAGAATTTTTCCCTCGGTCGAGTCATTAATGCTTAACCACTCCTCGATGTGTGAAGACAGAGTCGTCGGTTGATACTCTAACTTCCCTCTCAATGACAACCCAGTGCTTTGGGGTAGTCATCTAACCTGTTACTGTGTGATGAAAATGAGTCACACTTCTATGAATCATTCCATCTAAGGTTTCTCAAGAATGAGGCCTCAAATATCGATGCATAGCTCTCTAGTCATGGAGTGCAAAGGTTTAAAATGGAGGCCCTCAGATTGACCTAGTTATGCCTATGCAAGTACACCGTGAAATGAGAGATTCAAATGCATGAAAATGAGATCTACTCTATATGATTGCAATGCATGAAAATAAATTAGTCTAAATGATAACAATGCATGATTAATCTATGAAAAGAAATACAAATGCAAGTTTAATCTACGAAAATAAACATGAATCTAATCTACATGAAGAGCCATGAATGCAAGAAGAACGAGACAAGAAGAGAGAAGTTGCAATATCCAAGCCAAATGCTCAAATTCTCCTCCAAAATTTCTCTCCAAACCTGTAGCATAACAATACTATGAAAAAGATGATCTGAAAATGAGAAGGAGAGGTCTCCTTTTGAAGAGAAGTGAACGATTGAGATTAAGAGGCAAAAATCAAAGGTCACGATTAAGAGGCAAAAATCCCACCATTTAGGAGGATGTGATGAAAAAGACATTTTTAATTTAATTTTTATTTAATTCATTTCCTTTTTCAGCAAATAAAGTGCTTTAAGTCAGGATTTTTATTTATTTAATTAAAAGAGGGGTTTTCTTTATAATTAAATAAATTAGAAGAATTTTATTTAATTAAATGGAAAGAATTGAATTTAATTAAATAAGAGGAATTTTATTTAAATAAAAGGGAGAAATTTACTTTAATTAAATAAGATAAATTCTATTCAATTAAAAGGGAGATTAAATCTTTTAATTAAATAAGATAAATTTTATTTAATTAAAAGGAAAATTAAATCTTTTAATTAGAT